>JANZLQ010000060.1:313378-367069 GCA_026212715.1 Elanus axillaris
AGGAGGATGAAGCGGCAGAGACAACCTGTGATGAGCTGACCCCAACCTCCATTCCCCGTCCCCCTGTGCCGCTGGGGGGGGAAGGTGGAGAAGCCGGGAGTAAAGTTGTGCCCGGGAAGAAGGGAGGGGTGGAGGGAAGGTGTTGTGAGATCTGGTTTTATTTCTCATTGCCCTACTCCTTTTGGTTTGTAATAAATTGAGTTAATTTCTCCAAGCCGAGTCTCTTTTGCCCATGACAGTGATTAGTGAATGATCTCTCCTGTCCTTATCTCGACCCACAAGCCCTTTGTTAGATTTTTTTTTTTCTCTCCCCTGTCCAGTGAAGGGCGGGGAGGGGAGTGACAGAACGGCTTTGGTGGGCACCTGGTGTTCAGCCATGGTCAACCCACCACATATTCTGATTAATTTTTGTTTTAAAGTAACTTAAAGAGATGGCAAAACAACCATTTTAATAGGAAATAGTAGGAAAGAAGGTATGGAACACAAGCATAATGGATTCTCATGGTAATCATGGCAAGGAGGGTGAAGCAAGTATGTTTGAAGCCTGTTCTAATTACAGATTTTCCTCTGATTGCGGTATGAAGTTCTTAGATGAAATTCTTCTTAGAAGTTACACTTAACTGCAGATCCTGAAATCTGCAGTTCTGCTCAGGTCAGCGTTCATTAATACTGAAGTGCTCTAGCAGTGAACTTCAGACCAAAAATGTCTTCAGAGCACTTAATTGTTCCTAACTTATCCAGACAATTGACTTTGCTTGGAGATCATTCTCAAGAGATACCATTTTTCTCAGGAAAGTTTATGTTCATGCTAATATCATTGCTTTGTCAAATAATGTCATAGCACCATTATTAATAACTACTGTAATCTTTTGATGAAATCTGTACTGTTAGCTGATGCTGTATTGCACGTATGTGTTGTTTAGGTTTGCGACTCTTCTGTAGGACTCACCATTGCATATCTGAACTCCCCTTGCCCTGAAGCTCTTTGTGTTCTTTTTTTTTTTTCCTCTCTGTCTTTCCTCTCTCCTTTTTCCTCTTGAAAGCAGGGAATTTGGAATATCTTACATCATTTGTGAATTCAGAAAGTACAGCAAAACATTTCAGAGTCTCATGAGCCAGGTAGGCAGGGCATTAGTGAGAATGGTATACTGAATAGATTGCCAAGTGATAGGTCATCACGCTGGCCCTTTCAGCTTTATTGTCTACTATACAATAATACCATCCGTCTTCTACTAAAGCACTGCACTGATATGTGCCACGAGACCTTAAATCTTTGCAAGGAGAGCAAGACATAATCTGACTGGTGTTAACAAGCAATATTCCATTAAAGTAGATGTAATGATACCAATTTCTACCAAAAGGCAGTCTCGCTATTGTGTGGTTTGTTGCTTCAGACCTAGAGCTGGAAGTGGTGTTTCTGACCGAGGGTAATCATTTTTGGTTGTCTTTCTTTTAGAATGCAAGAAAAGGTGAATAAATGAAGTAGTTTGAAGTCATCAGTTTTGGGGGCACCTTAAACCCAAATTCATAAACATGGTAATGACTAATTTCCTGTGAATAATGAAGGTCATCTACAAAGTTTAAAACCGTGATTTTTAAAATGACTGTGTAATCATCACATTCTATAGAGAAGTGTTGTGGGTTAACTCCAGTGGGCAGCTCAGCCCCACACAACCCCTCACTCATTCCTCCGCAGTGGGGTGGGGGAGAGAATCGGACAGGCAAAAGTTACAAAACTTGTGGGCTGAGATAAAGACAGTTCAATAGGGAAAGCAAAAGCTGTGAGCGCAAACGATGAAAAATAAAGAATTCATTCTCTGCTTCCCATCGGCAGGCAGGTGTTTAGCCATTTCCAGGAAAGCAGGGCTCCAGCACGCCTAACAGTTACTTGGGAAGACAAGTACCGTCACTCCAAACGTTCCCTCTTCTGTCTTCCTGCACCTTGGTTTTTTTAATTTCCTTTGTCAACCTTTCTGATAGTGGGGCCCAGTTTGGAATCGTTCACAGCCGTCTCAGAACTATTCTAAATTACTAATCCCTCGGGAAAGCTTGCTGACAGGGAATTGATTACACTGTAAGAGATGACCAGAACCCAGAGTGCGCTGACGTTCTCCCTGGCAAGCCACGTGTATTAGAACCGGTGTACGTCACCCGGGGAGCTGCCTAGGTGTAAGTAGGTATTTGGACCATCTTGGAGGCCATAGGCCATTTGAAATGTATTTGTACAATGTGATAGTGTAGTGATAGTATTTGGCCTGTTCATGTTATGAGCAAAGCGATTAGCTCCATATGTTACACATACTCTTAAGTATAGGTAGATTGTTCTGTTTTACCCCCTTTGGGGTTGTTTCTTTGCAGCTGTTTGGCTTGTTTTCTTCATTTTTTCCCTCAGGTCCTCTTTAAGACTCAAAAGGTAAGAAGTGGACTAGGTAACTTGAGATGCCTATGGTGACTCACCTAATTATCCTGGACTTAATTTATAGTGTATAGAGAACAAAGGTCACTTTTAGGATGTGATTCAACTGACTTATTTTAGGTTTATCCATTTTTGCAGGTATTTCACAGTCTCAGTCTAGCTCTCATCTATGGCAAGGGACAGAGTTGGTTTGTAAAAGGCTCCAACAAAATCAGAGAACAATATTTTGGAGTTGAAACAGAAGCAGCTTTTGAAGTTATACCATGGTATCATCAGTTTTCTGATTGTACATGCAAAATATCAGTCCTTATGTTACATGTCACAGTGTTGGACTGTGAGTATGATAAAGCTGATGGTGTTTCTGGGACTTACTGACAGTGCACAAAAGAGTGTAAGAGAAAATAAAGTTTCTTTTTTGACCAGAGTTTTCAGTGGCAGGTCAGACATCTAGCTTCATATTTTGATGGCAAAAGTCAGCATCAGCATTGTTTGCTCACCGTCTTCTGAGTGGCTAAAGCGATTATAAATGGGTGTAAACTATTATGTCATTCCACTGAAGTCAGTTGAATTATTCATGTCTGTCCTGTACTTAGAGTTCTGCAGGACTGACATGAAAAGGGGTCCCTTGAGCAGGGGGATGTAATTAGGTAATAAAATAGACATACAGGGAAATGAAGGTGGCATGGTCAGTTTTAAGTCTGGCAGTTCCTAACTTCCAAACATTTGGTGTGCAGTCTGAATAATCTTCCAGCATTCTTTATAATACATTTAGTATAGAATATAGAAAGCTTAGTCAGCGGAGTTCATTGTTTTGTGCAAGAGAGAATGTCCTGGCTTTCAGGCCGTTTCAAAGAGAATCTCAAGGTATTGTTCTCCCTCCACTACTAGGCATATACCCTTACTGCCTTTTTTCTTCTGCCTTTTTTTTTTTCCTAGCTGTGTTCATTTTCTTAGGCAATGATAAATCTGTTGGGCACATACAACCATAATTCTGGCTGAACTTTTTCAGCAGTTCCAGTGGTTCTCTTTATTTTAACTTAAGGAAGGATCTGTGAAATTTTAAAATGTTTATTTCGTTTCCAGAGCAAAGTGGAAGTGCCACCCTTGGTACCTCTAGACTGACATTCAGTTTCCACTAGTATTTGACTTTTCTTATCCCTCAGGGCTAACTAAACATTTATTAAATCACTAAATTTCCCTGTTACTCTATGATATCCTTATAATGTCTGTGCATATTTTACATCTGTGAATTTAAAAGCTTGTGCTTTTTCTAAACATGCAGAAATGTTCTCACAGGGTACTAAAATACCTATCACAGTACTGTATTCCATCTAAAAGCCTGGATTATAAAAACAGATAAAATTATATTTGTGTGTGAATAAGAATATTGAAAGTTCTTGTCCCATCTCTCACAAGCTGAGTTCTGTGTGCCTATAGCAAGCAGCTAATCATATTAAATGATTTCAGAAACTTGATGTTTCAATGAAAATAATTGAGTACTTCATAATTTGCTGACACCACGTAATGGCAAAGATAATGGACATAGATTTATATATGGTAGTAAGAAGTTCAGTTAAATGCCTGCCATAGAAATAAACCTGTTAAAAAAAAATGTTATCAACCACTCGTCTCTTCACTAATCCTTACACATTGAAACCCTTGTAAGGAAATGCCTTCTAAAATAATAGGCCACTTAAATTAATACAAACGACTTATCTTTAAAATAAACATTTTAAAGAAGTAACTATGTAACACATTAGTTTATGGTAATGGCACTGTGCAGGAACTTTGAATTATTTAATTAAGGTGTGAATTGTCACATGGATAGATTAATTTTACTGTATAGTTTAAAAATAATTCTTTATTCATTGATTAATTAAATATAACTGTGTGATTTCAGTGCCTAGAAAAATATAATTAGTCGCTCTTGACTGCTTTTTTTTCTGCTCATAGGACTTGTATAAATGCCGTCCAGCTGCCCCACACTCAAAAGTGACTGACCCTCCCGCTGTTTTTTCTTTCTGTGATTCTGCAGCTGTTAAATTCTTTCCATTCAACTCAGACATTCATGGCACCCTTTTTCTCCTTATCCACGTCTTGATATTCTTTACAACCATTTGATCTTCAGCAGAAGAACGTGGAATGAGACTTCCTAAAGCTAGATTTCCTAGTCAGACTGAGTAATAGTAGGCAGTTAGTACGGGTGACTCTGAGAGCAAACACAAAATCCTAAGCAAGTGTTGCATGTAAAATCCTTTTATGTATCCTAATCACTGGATCTTACTTTGCCTCTTTTCTTAGACCAATGTGGCATTAATTTAACATCATGAGCTTTAGCAGAATTCCTCCTGCTGTACTCCACAATAAATGAGAGCAGAATCTGGTCCAGTATTGATACGGTATGAGAAGGGGATGGCCTTAGCCTGTCTCGGAAAGTGTTGCTTGTGTACACTTCGTCTAACCGTGATCCAGTTCAGAGCCAGGAGAATCCATGTTACCCAGACTGGTGGTACTCACAGGGTTCAGAGGGCACAAGGGAAGCTCCCGCAGAAGAGAGATGATTTTCCAGAGACGCTATTTTGCCTGTATGGTTTGAGAAGGTCCTAAAAACCTTCCCCATAATCCCAATACACCTTGTCTGAGCTACTAGTGAGCCCTGTGGGAAGGATTTCATGTATTTCCATTCCTCTTTGGCTAAGTCAAGGTTGCACAGAAGAGAAAAAACAAAAGCAAGGATGAAGTAAAGCATCATCTAGGTGGAACATCGAATTCAATCCTGTTTCCCTTTAATATCAGATTTTCCATGTTACTCTGCCTTTGCTTTCTGCTTCTGCCATATATGTCTTTCTGGGTATACTTCCAAAGGAGCTGGGAAGTGCTTTCTTGGCAAACGATGAGCTGATGAAGTAGCAACCCCTCCAGGAGACCAGGTGGGAAGGTGTACAGGCCCACTTTGGTGTTTCGACTCAGTACCCCATCACATTTCTGGAAAGGCCTTGTGTATTTGTAAGAAAAAGTCAAAAGGCACTTGCATCACACAACCTGTTTGCAGTTATTTCAGGCATCTGATTCCAGGCTTCCAAACACTGGGACAGGAGCTGGGCCTAATCATGTCCTCTGAATACCGTCTCAAAGCCTTCTCCTCATCTCCCCCTCGCGATGTCGTGCCCGCTGTTGCCGCTGCAGAGCAGCACTCCTTGCCTTGTCCCGTGCCCCCTGAAGGAGATGGCCGCCTCGCCCGGCCTGCTGGTGAGGCCCAGCAGCAGGTTTCCTGGAGGCCAAGTGCCTGATACTGTGACAGCCACCAAAACTCTTCGCTTGTAGCGTGATCTGAAAGAAAGGGATGCGTAAGATGTCTTCTCATTCCTTACAACCTGGGTAGCGAGATGTGGCTCAGACTCACAGGGCAGGTTTTTCCTCTGTGGTACGAGAGGGCAAAAATTAACCTGTCTGTTCAGTCACCTTTGGACTCCTGCTCCCAGGCATCGCTTCATTCTGGTCTCTGTTTAAAAATAGAGGGTACCTTTTTATTTTCTGTGATTTCAGACATTTTAGTTTTGCAGGAGGACTTCTGACACCCCATTTTCACATGGCTATGTCTGTGGAGAAGTGAAACTAGTTTCGTTACGCACCAGTACTACACCACCTCGGTGTTAACACAGAGTCAAATTAGCAGGTTGATAAAGTTAAATTTGTTCTACAGTCCATATATTTTGCATACAGTGAAGCCTGTTACTGCTCTGTGGGCACGTTTGTGGAGTGCCCAGGCATGAAGAGGGAGTGAGCTATGGAGAAGGCTTACGTACCCAGAGGTCAGTGTAAACGTTTACAGAGTTAGAGGTAAATGTTGGTGTAACGGGCTGCTTGTCTGTTTGATGCTAGCATATTTCTGAGTTAATGTGTCATTTTTGCCAGTTTCTTAAATAAATATAGTTTTACATTGTTTTATCAACATGGAATGGGAATGTCAGCTTTAAGTAAGATGATGCAAAAGTATTGTAATGCAAATCTTCAGCAGATGTTGTGAATTCATTTTTTATTTGCGTAGCTGAATCTGCTAATCCCAAGAGCTGAACTATAATTTAGATTCTATTTATTATTCTGCTGCCACATTGTCTGAGATGAGGAAGCCCCTGCTTAATTACATGAAGTATATGAATAAATATCCTAGGATTAAGACACACATATCTTCGTTATTTCTTCTCTCCAGAAATTGGAATTCAGATGTCTAGAAAAGATTAAGGGTGGCAAAAACTAATGCAAAACCATAAAATCTAGGAAAGAAAAAAGATAAATCCTTCCAATTCATTTGTCTATCACCCATCACAAAGTAGTATCTTTACCCGAGAAATCTATTTTACTTTTTACTCAGTATAAATTAAAGTGTCCCAAACGGCCACTTTGTATGCAAGGGTATCCTGATCCAGTGGATCTCATAGCCCCGATCCTCCCTCAAAAGTCTGGAGTGAGCTCGACATGGGGCCAGTGGCTGACCCACGGGCAAGTCACTGAAAAATTTTCTTCTGGGGCTTTTCTGAGTCTTTTCCACTTCTTCATGTTGCTCTTTTATCCCAGGTACATACCATTTATGTCACTCTAATTATACTTCCCTTTTTCCATAGACATGCTGTGGATGCCCCTATACCTCTCTGTATAGGAAGTGAATTTTTAATTGTTGAAGTAGAAAATCAGAATGTTCCACCAGCTGAAAAGTTTCTGGGTTCCAGTGGCATATATAAATACATTGTGGTAAAACTATGATACCTGGTCAGTTTGCTGTAAGGTCACTTTTAGCATTATCGCTTTCAAGGTTTCTTTCTGTCAGCAAATATCTGTCTGCCAGGTTAACCCCGAGCAAATAAAACTGCTTGCAGTTTTCCCAAAATAACTCTTAATTCTTTTTTCTCCCTTAATTCTTAGTGGTCTGCAGGTCTAGCCATTTAAGTCTGTGTTGCTTGATACCAATTAGGATATTTTAAAAAATTAATGCTCGTATGGTAGGCAGGTTACCCTGAAGTTTTGGTTCATTGCTATATATCCTTACTCATTGTTTCAAACCTGTCAGGCAAATTGCGCTTCATACTCATCTCCACACCAATCGGAATTAGTTCTGTAAGTCTCTGTGAAGCAGCCTCAGTGCAAAATGTGTTTCATATAAAGCTGAACCTTATAGTCTTCTTATACTATATTTTGTACTCCTATAAAAGAAGCGCAAAATGCAGTCTGTCTGCTGTAGTCTGTTACTTATAAAGGCACCTTTTTCTTCTCCACATCCAAAGATTTATTCTGTCTTAAAATTTTGAATACCTGCTTTGGTTGTTAATATTTATGCTGTATAATGAGATAGTTATGTCATATATTGTAACAGAGATTGACAGGATCACTTTTCTTTCCTTTTCTTGAAAACAATAATAATCTATTTCCCCTTTTCTAATTATCTGGAATTTCCCATGTTCCTCATATTTCAAAAATAATCAAGTTATTCCTTCAAGAAAAAAAAAGAATATAACATAGGGAAGTGGGATGAGTGTGTATCCTTTATATACACATAACATTAATCAAAATTCCATCCTGTTCTTTGCTGCTGACTGCTTTTATAAGGTTTCTATTTCTTGAAAATTTTCCAGACATTGTGTTTTTTTCTTTTAAAAAAAAATATGTTTCTGTCTTCAGCAGATAGGTCCTCTGAATATTTCAGCTCTTACTTGGTAGATTTTTCAAATACAAACCATGCCTAACCCACTCTCCCCATCCTCCCCAAATCCAAACAAACAGAACTAAAACCCCTGAGTTATGAGCACAATGACAAGTTTTGCAAACAAAGTCCATCTTTTTCACATACTTCACAGACATAATAATACATCAATCTGTTCCTGGTTGTCAAAGGAAGAAAAGAGGAAATTTAGAAAGGGAAAACAAGAGAATTTAGCAAGACAGCACAACCTGGTTTTACTCCTTTGTGATGACAAATTTTACATTTCTTCTAGCAGAAATACAGGATACAAGTTCATTTTGATTGCTGCCTTTTATTCAGTACCTTTTGAATAGATCTTACTAAATCATGCCATTTTACCTTGCCAAACAGAACACGTTGTAGTAAACAAAAGAAAGAGAAAATGAAACTGCAACATAATGAATGACACTGGCACAACTGATTATTTTTCCTTGCGTAAGCTGTGTTTGGGTATTTAAAACTTAAAACTACATTACTTAGCACTCTTATAAAGAAGTTACATGCCAGCCATCCGTGGTTTTTATTTTTTAAATAACAAAGACATGGAGAGAAGGAGTTGCTTTCAGGAAGGATTTGAGTTCTGGCGTTAGAAGCTGTCCTCCTACTGAAGATACTGGATTGCAGTCAGCAGCTGCCTCTGACTTTGTCATTTTTCATCTTTCTTTCTTAGCTGGGCAAGAGGGAGACCTGTGACAAAGAACAGCGAAAACAAACCAGACAAAAAAAGGAGTTCTGAGGCTTCAGTTCAAAGACACCTGTGTGTGGTTTGTTTAAGCTGTTGATTCGGAGCTGCTTGGTTTTGTGGCCTTTGTACTTGCTGTGTTCTTTCCATTAGTATCTTCTGTCATGTTGATGCGCTATTGAAATTGAGCGCGTGGTGTTTATTCCAATGCTTAAAGATTTGCTGTGCCTACAGAACTGGGAGTACAGCCCTACAGCCTATTTGTGCACGCTCTCTGTAAATCAAACAGCATGCTGAGCCTTGGAATACCACTGTGGGTTACTGTGCCACAACCTGAGCTGGAGAATATTCAGTCTCCGGGAAGAACAGCCTGCTGGATCTTGTTGGTTGTGCACTTAGGGAAGTGAGGGAGAAAATGATCGGATAACATCCTTATCTGTGGAGACCCAAGATAAGTGAGTTTTACATATCCACAAGCTACCTGAAGGTTCTGGCAGCAGTACCTAGTCCCAGCAAACAAAACATCTCCCTGATAAAGAGCATCATGCAGAAGTGAAGGAAGAGCGGTCAGAGCGCAGCTGCTTGAACTCCAGAGGATCCGGGCCAGTCGGTACGTGCTCCCGGCGCTAGCCTGCCCAGCCAAAAGGTCCTTCTTCTGTTCAGGTGTGTAAAAACGGCGAGTTAGGGCAAGGAGGGTGCTAAGGAGAAAACTGGCAGCAACGGAGCTTCTCTCACACTGGTTTCCCGTGGAGGGGCACTGGGAGAGCCCCGCTGATGGGGGTGTTCCCTGTCTCAGCTTGCAACTGGAAGAGGTCTTGCATTTGTTTCCTAATCAACACTGCATTAGTCTTGGCATGGCGGTGGAGGGGTGTTGATTCAATTTAATGCTTTAAATCTCCCTGGTTTGTGTTTTGGTTTGGATCCCTTAGTGAAGGACTTGCTCCTGCTAGGCCATGAACTACTGTTTCTTATCAGCTTCTTGACTGGGCGAGGAGGGGGGTTCGCTTTCTCTCATATTATATGTCTGTGCTGAAGTCAAGAGCACAGACTATCCTTACACTCAGTGGAAAGAGATGGGGGTCTTACAGCGCACAATTAATCCGAACTATTTTAAGCATCGGTATTGCAGTAGGGTATATGACACCTGAAGAGTGTCTTCTACTGACTCTTAAGACCTAAGTCTAGACAGCTAACACATCGATCCAAGTTTCGCTGAAGGGTATTTCACCTGGTTAAGGACTTCTTTTAGCAAGGTGGCACTGAGTCTGCTCGCTGGATTCCTCAGGATCCTCTCTAAAGCCTTACAAGTACACTCCGCATTATTTACTTGGAGCAAAACGTACAACGTGTCAGTGAGACGCAGCCTGGTATTTAATTGGGTTTGTTCATTCACTTCAGAGTGAACTAAGGCTGCAGCGGCAGGGGAAGAGTTCTCCAGTAAGGGAAGGTTTCAAAGGCTGTCTGCATTACATTTCCCCAGAAGCAAACCCTCTCGTCTGCAAGTAACTCAAGTTTATCTATACAAGCTTGCACCATAAATTCAGTATTTTTTGTTACTATTTTCTGTGATACAGTAAAGTTGAGAAATAATAAGTTCTTTTGCTATTCTTGAGACCATGAAAATGGTTACATTTAAGAGGACATTAAATTATTGTGTCTACATGGTAACACAAGTTCAGTTCACAGTAGGAAGTATCTGATACATTAAAGATATGTCATTTTGATAGTAGTGTCTCACAGGTTTTTATTTCTTTCTTTACATCTTAGTTTATTGTCAATTTTGTTTAGTTTTCTTTTTTAACATAATGTTTTACTGAGGTAGCACTTATGAGGAAGCAAATTTAAAATACAAAAAAATCCCTAAACCAAAGCTACAGTGTTATCTCCCCAAAAGGGAAAAAAAAAATGAAGAGAGTTTAAATATTTTAACTCATTTAAAATTAAGTACAAAAAATCAAATAAGCTTTAGATTAGATGACCACTTTTGTCCAGGACAAATTTGGGCTGCCACCAACAGGTACAGTCTGCTTATTCCCACTTACCCATTCCCACTAATTCCCTGGTCTTGCCAGCGGTATTTGCACAATATACTGGGCTGAAAAATCAAATCAGGGAACCATTCTGGCTGAAAAATAGCTACAAATTTTGTGTTGTTTTTTTTTTAAGCAGCCTTATACAAAACTGATTGATCTGAGATAGCAGGTGATGACGCCAGGCCTAAAGGTGCCTTTTCATCCTAGGTGCTTAGATGGCCGGTATATTTGAACAAGACAGGAGAAGTAAGGAAGTTCTGTTAGTCCCTCTGTTAGTTACTCTGCAGACGAGTAAGTCAGACAAGTGGGCTTAAAGGTGAGATTACTCCCAGGCCCCTGGAATGCAGGTATCCAGCCTGGACTTCTCGTGGGCCCACCTATGGTCAGTGGAGACAAGCACCTCCAGAGGGCAACCTCTTCTCATTTTGGCACTACCTGGGAGCGTAGGACAAGGCACCCTGTGGAAACACCTCTTTGCAGACTTGTCCTGAGAACAAGATGACTGTCTGGGGTTAGGAGCGGAGCTTTTCGGTGTCTAACGTAGGGAAAGGTAGGTCGTCTTCCAAACGACTTGCCATGCGCACAGAGGAAGTTTGTGGCAGAATTAAAGTTCCATCGTTGGCTCTTTCTCTGCTACCACAACCATTAGCCTGCCCTGTTTTTCTAAGATAGAGCTTGCTTTAATGGATGGAAGGGAATTTTGAACTCCGACTAGACTTCCAGGGTAATGTGGAATTTCAGAGACTTAAAGCTGGGGGAAAACAGGTCTGGCCTCCTGTGTAATACAGATTGTAAAGAATGTTTGGTTATCCTTGTTTTGAGTCCTGTGAGTTGCATGGATCTAAAGTAAATCTGATCCAAACTTAGAATTTCAGCCTTTTAAGTTTTAATTTGGCTCTGTTTCAGTAGTGAAATACATGCCTTTGGGTTTCTGCTGTGAGTGAGTTTCAGGCCGACCACTTTCACAGTTACTTCTTCATGCACTGTGAGTCAGTGCTGAATCGTCTTTGTTTCAGTCAGCAGTTGCTAAGCTTTCCAGTAGTTGTCTCTCTAACACCTCTGATTCTCCATGATTTCTAAGAAAATCCAGTTGACACAAGTATGGAAATGAGGTGGCCCCAGCCTTAATAGCAGTCCGCGAAACAAATATCTTTGTGACCGTACAGCTAGTTGAGCTATTGGGAAGGTGGGATCCGCGGTTTTCTACTGCTAATCTGGAGCGTTAGACTAACTAAAAGGATCCCTGGTGAAGTTTTGACCCCTTCCAACCCGCATTTCTCCAAACAATTCCTGGGCGCAATTTGGGAATTAAGACAGGCTAGTGACCAGTTCCAGAAGGCAGCTTAGAGTGTACTCTGTTGGAAGGTGACGGTTAATAGAACATAGCAGAATACTTAATAAATGGGCGGGGGTTTTGCCAGATGGTTTCTATGCCAGAGAAATAATCCCTCTCATATTTCATTTAGTAGTATAGACCTAACCATGGAGTCTTCAGCAGGACTGCTCCCAGAGCAGAGAACGCTTCCTGGCTGCAGGAGCTGAGATAACCAAGGGTCTGGGCAGCCCCAGGAAACGAAGTCTGGGTGTCGTCTGGCCTTAGAGCAGTTTTCCTGCAAACGGTTCTCCAGAGCCGCTGCAGCTCCTGGGACCATTGATGTCCCTGGCGTCAGTCGTTCCGGCCCTGCAGCTTTGCCCGCCGTGGTCTGGGTGAGTGGTCCCAGACCAGCACAGTTTTGGGTTGCACCAGAGCTGTAGGTGAATTCAGCTGTTAAGGAACCAAGTAACTAAAATGTCAGGAGATATAGTTAGTGCTCACCTTGTTTCATTGAGAGTTTAGTAAAAAGTGACATGACTGCAAAATCTTTTCCTTTCCAAAAACTGGCTTTTATAATGAGAAAGCATTCTGGCTCATTACATGCAGTCAGATCTGGACTGCGGAGTACCTTCAAGAAAGTATAGTAATAATGTGAAGCATCAACATTCATAAAGTTCATCAGTTTCTCTAGTAATACGTTGTCATAAATGCACGGTTAAAATTTGAATTTTATACTTCATTTGACTTTGTATGACTTGTTTCCTACATTTGTTCTTTTATCTGTTACATCAGAGCCCTTTAATTGCTAGCATTTTTTGTCTTTGAAGGTACTCAATGCCGTAATCAAGTCTCCTCTTGATCTTCTTTCCGACAGTGTAAACCGAGCAAGTTCCTTAAAGTCGCTTTGCTATAAGACTTTTTATTCAAAGTGAAGGAAAAATTATTTCTGACTGATGGAAAACATCTCTATCAATGTCACTTTCTTATGAATTACTCCGTAATAGGCATATGTCATATGACACATACTGAAAAAATATCTTCCTCCTTTCAGTGACCCAATTCAGTACCAATGGAATCAGTTGGTGAGGCTTTGCGTTCTTTCTGCATTGATTTTCAGCGAGGCATTCAAAGAACTGACAGGAAGCAAATCTGGGTTTTAGGCATCACTTGTCCCACACTGTTATTAACCAAGGTCATGTCTAATAATATACAAGATTTAAAGTGATTGACCTTGTTTTCTTCACCCTTAGCAGAATCCTGTTTCCAGTTTGGATATCAAAGATTTGAGAGTCAAAGGAAAACTGACAATTTCTGCAAAGATGACAACTAGGCCAACATTAGAGTAACTCTACTTTTGATTTTTCTAGGTATAAAGACTTGGCTGATACAGCAGCAGGAGAGAAGAAGAAGTTGTCTGCCAAGGAGAGATGTCATCTTGTTCTTCAGCAGTGTAAATTACAAGGCTGGCAGGTTTGTGATCTACAAAGCAATTAAAATATCATTCTTTAAACAAGCTAGCTGAGTCATTTCTATTGTGGCAAGCCACCAGATCCTTTGCAGCAGTATATTCTTCTGACATTTAATATATGCTTTGGGATAGAATGAAACTGATTTTCTGAGTTTTCTAGCATGTGAGTAGCTGTGATCATTGTGTCAAAAAATCAGTGTATTCTTGTGGGAAGGAAAAGATTTCAGTTAAGCATGTATACTGTGTAAATTTGCATCCAGGTTTTTAAAAGGATCTGCTGTACATATTTTAGTGGTTGAATGGTTTCTGAATTACAAAAAAACCCTGCACATTTTCTTTACGTAAAATCCTATATTAAATGCTGTACTGTCATAATAGGGGAGACCCAAAACAACTGCTTAGGACTTCCCATCTTGTCAATGCCTTTCTTGGTGCCAGCATGCTGATCCAGAGATAGACCAAAGTATCTAGGGTTGCTGTACATGAAGTAAAGTAAAAAAAAAAAAAGCCAAACACGGAACAGGAAGCTCTCAACTTCCTATCCCATCTCCTTACCCTATTTATATCCTAGTTAATCCTCACGAGCGTGAGTACTCAGTCATCTCCTTTGGGTAGCTTTGTAATTGAGCAGGACTGATTTCTTTACAGTATGCAGTTTCTAAAGAAAATGGTGTTTCCTTGCACACTATAAGCTATTGTACAGAAAGGAAGCTTTCTGTGACTTAATGTGTAGAGCATTCTCCCAGGCGGTGGGACCTTCAGATTCAGGTCTTTTCCCAGCCTAGAAGGACTGAAATCTATTCCACAAGAGAGGATCCAGACCAGTTTCAGGGAGAGATGTGAAGTTTAGGGACTGGACAGTGGTTAGGGCACTCCTATAGGCTTCTTTGGGAATATTAGCTTAAATGAGGGAGTAAACATAGGTCTTCTAATTCATGTATGACCTCTAAGCATGAAGCTGCCCAGAAGAATGTTCAGGAACTGTTTATGAAGGACAAGGACTATGTTGGACTTGGTGCTGTGGGTGTTTCTCAGTGACCCAGATTCATAGTTACAACAAAAGGTAGGACCCCCACTAGTTTGGGAGCACACATGCATGATCACCTGCACTTGAACACATAAGAAGAATTTTCTTTGGTCAAAACACTGTTTAAGTCCCCTTTCAGGCACTAAAGCCAGTAGTGGGCACATATAGCCCCACTCCCTCAATAGCAAAGAGCAAAAAGGATGGACCCTGAAAAAGACAGCAATATTAAAATAGACTTGCTTTCCCTACTCGGGTTTCTTAAGTCAGCTCTGGGGTATATTCTGCATCCTTGCCACAAGGTCACCTATAAAAACCAATTATATCATTACAAGTACCTGGAGCTGAGGGTACCACTAACCTTCAGAACTTGTGTAGGGCTACAAGCTTGGGCAAAAGCTGTGTAACAGTAATTGCATATTGTGCTCCAGTCACGAAACACAGAGCAGGATGCCTACCGAGTTTATTTCCCCAGGAGCCAGGAACAGTGTTACAGCACCAAAAAAAGCAATTGGCCGTTAGTGAAAGCCTACAGCTCAAGAGTAGTGATTCTGTAGTGATTGGCATTTGAAAACAAGCCTGAAAGCTTGAAAGACAAAATGTAAAAAGGAAATTGCAAAACAGAGTCCCTCCATCATGCAGAGGACTGAAGCTTTTGATCTCAAACAGATTTTAGAGGTTCTGACTCCAGAAATCCCATTACCACGAGAAGAAGTCAGGTGTGCAAAACTACAGCAGTGCATAATGCATTGTCCTTCAAACCAGAAAGGAGCAAAGTTCTTAAGAGACACTGATAAGTTAAATGGAATAGGAGGGTTTGGAGGTGAGAGTTATTGCCATTGTCACTCGGTGACTAAGAAGCACATGGCAACAGACTAAGCTGAAAGGAGCAAGGTCTGAAAAAAATGAGTGACCTTCTCCTTACACCTTTTTCAAGCCACAGAGGGATATGACAAACAGATGGAAAGATGATAATCATGGCAGAAAAATCTAGCAGAAAATTCACTTTTAAGTCCAGACCGTTTCTGACACACAAATGCCCAGTGAATACGAGCTTGACACCAACACGTTCTGTATAGGTGATACAAACCCGTGTACTCAACTATCAGCGCTAGTGACTAATGTCTGTGTCACATAATCTCTCTCTCTCAATTATCTTTTTGATTCATTTGACTAATCGTGAAAGTTGAACTTTAAATAACAATCTAAATGAGGAAGCTTATTCAATCTGCAGTTGTCACGGGTGCCCTCCTCTATGCTTTTACAGCAGAGGACTCTGAAAAAAAAGAAGAAAAAAATGTAAAAGGGAGAAGAAGGGGGAGCAAAGGGAAGGGAAAAAAGCAATTGGGAATGCAGGATAATGTCAGCTAGCAAAGCTAGAGCAAAGGAGTCATGTAGTGCATCACTAAAAATCATCCAAGAAGCAGGGGGTTACACATATAACCAGTTTATTCAGCCACTGTTGCCAGCAGTAACTACTTCAAATGAATCACTGCTGGAGGTGAAAATCTTTTTGATGCAGGAGTTCATGAATAAGTCGAAAACTGTCTTCCCCAACACTGTTACCTGCACTTACCTGAAAAGCTGTTGCAGATTTGGGTAGATAAATTGACCGAAAAAACAGATAGCTAAAATATACTCATCAAAGATGATGAAGTTTAGGAGAAAGCAGCACGCATCTGAAATGAACCTCCAGCTTATATGTCATCATCAGAGGGTGAGGTTGCCAGTAAACTCCCAGCAGAGGGGGGAAGAGAAAGATCTGGACTTTATAGCTGAGTGAATCTGGATGATTATTTAAAGTTCCTTCTGATAGTGTACCTCACCGTGCCATTTTGTTAAAGGTGATACTAACTTGGGGGAGGGGAAAGGAAACCTGTGTTCTGAAGTGAGAGCCCAAAAATGATTAAAGAAAATGGTTTCTTTGTATTTATTTCCTGCTTGACAATTTATCTTTTCTTTCTCACCTAAGCTGTCTTTGGAGAGTGTTTTATTAACCAACAAAAAGAGCAAACCCCAGAGCCAACTCACAGAACAAGTTCCTTCTCCTCTTACAAATGCTGCAGTCTGTTTAAAAATAGAGGACAAGTGCAGAAGATCCAATACCAGAATCCAATTTTGGTTTATTTTCTACTGTTTAGTAGAGCATAAGAGCAAACACTATCAGGTAGCCAACCTCTTGTGCTTGCTTCAGCAGCTTCTGTGTTTGAAGAAAATATTTATTAGGGAAGTGATGGGTTTATGAAATGTTGTTGTTACTGGGGTAAGCTGAGCTGGAGATAACTAAACTAGGACAATAAAACAGTGGTTTCATTGAAGCTGGCCTACCATGCAGTTTCAGTCATGCACTTAGCTTAACTACTGGAATTACAAAAGTGCAGAGCTACTAACGAAAGGCAGGTTTTGCATCCTGACTCTGTGCACAGCCTAGATCAGGTGTCCTTTTGGCTTAAATATACACTCGATCATGACAAGCTTAGCTACTTGCTGTGACTTTTAAGCACACCCAAAGTAAGAGAAAATCAGATTGCTAAATCAAAACAAACCATTCGTGCTCCAGACAGAGTGAAAGTAAGAGACTTGTTTAACCCCTGGAGAAGTCAGTGAGAGTTCTGCTGTTAATGTTGTAGGAGCAAGATGATATGCAGTAACTTGAGAGTTAAACTGAGTGGAAGTACTGGCTGCTCCATGTAAAGCAGAAGAATCTCCTGCCCTCCAGAACATCTGAAGGCCTTTATATTATGAAACCCACATTTTCACTGCGGCATTCATTTATTGTCATGCAGTGATGTGTTGGCTAAGCAAAGCCTACGATCCAAATAGCATGACTAGCTTGCAAACATTAGCATGCTTTGGGAGAAGTACAGGGCAGAAAGAGTCCTTGGCTTTTTTTTACTGCCATAAGGAAACTTTCATTTGTTTGGATTATCATTCCTCACGCTGTTAAGCTTGCAAATACAAATTCAGTAAAGGAGAGTTAGCTCATAGCTTCCTGAGCTTTCTCATCAAAACCGGGAGCTTTACATTTTGTTTAGCTAAGGTCGGTGGTCTGCAATTAGCCCTTCTCGGTTACTTCAGATGGAGCTTGCTGAAATACAAACAACTTGTATTATATCAGAAGTAAAACAAAACATCAATTTAATTTGCTCTTGCTATACAGTGCAGCTGTTAAATACAAGCACTGCAAAGGCCAGACTTCACTAGAAGTGAATCTTTCAGCCTTCGACTGCTAGAAATGCTTGTCTGGTTGAAAGATAGCAATCCTTAAAAATGTCTAATAAAAGCTTTGTCTTAGTTTATCTTCCCAGTTTTTAGCCTGCTTCTTCTAATCCACAATGACTCCTTCTCAGCAGTAGCCTTGAATTCCGAACACAAGAGATCACTTATTTTGGAAAGAGTAAGACAAGTCTTAAGTTTGAATGGGATGATCCAAAGACCCATCAGGTATGAAATAAGCAGTACAAGCGTCAGTTGGAATGTTTTTATGAAGCTCCAAACTAGCATCAGGTAGTTGCATGAGACAGATACCGTGTTAGTGCCAGTTCACATTTTCACAACTACAGACACTGCTAAAGCTGTTTCAGGAGGCTGCACTATTTCTGGAGAAATGGTCCTTGCCAGTGTGGAGTTGTATTATTGAACTTCTACTCAAAAAGAATGTTAAAGCAGAGGAAAAGCCCTCAATAAAGAGAAATCCCAGAAGTCCCATCTAGAGATTTTAAATTCTTCTAGAACTGCGGAAGGAAAATGAAGTCCAATCCACAGTTCTTACCAGTCACAGAGAACCATATTTCATTACTGATCTACAGATGGTTCACTGATGGGGTTTCATACTGCTGTCTTGAAGTATGTTTTATTTCAATATATTAATATACAATATTAGCCTATCAGAGCCCTTTGGGGGAAAAGTATATTTATAAGTAAATAGAAGAGTGTAGAACATAAGTGGCATATGATTAATCAGAGAAATGAGCAGAAGTATATGAAACCATACGTATGTAAATTGTATACTTAGTTCAGAGAGACTTTTAAGTTCTTTTTTGAATAGAACTGTGGGGTTTGGCTTGAAATGAAAGTGGCCATGCTATACTGAAATACAGATTGCTTTTTACATGATAAAGTACTAGATTACTTTGCAAGCAATGTAATGTATAAGGGATTCTTAACTCATTTTTCCCTCAAGTAGGAAAACTTCGAGTGCTTATAAATTGTATACCGGTTTATTCATTTGTCATTTAAGTAATTTTAACTGTGCTGGCAGTCAGTTTCCTTTTTGTTTTGAATATCTTATTTTAAGAGTCAATTTTCTTATAGGCAATTATAAAATTAAGTGTATTATGAAGACCACATTTTAAAAAAAAAAATGCCAGGAGGAGTTTCCAGACTAATGGTAAATGGTTAAAACACCAGTGTCCAGATTTCCCTCATACTTCAAATTATGTCAGCAACATTACATTGTCCCATTATATCTTTGTCCCGTTATATCATCCCATTATATTGTGGAAATAGTCTGCTAGTAGCAGAGATTGCCACAGAGTGAGTTTGGACCTCACCAGTGCTACCAAAAGGCTGGCTTCTAGAATATATTTTTCCCCTCTAGAATATATTCCTCCCTCTCTCTGTCCACCTTTCTGGGTTTGCTTAATGATTTCTAGTCTTGCAAACTCTGTATTTTCTTTCTGATACCTTTTGCATCCAGATCTCTCAAATCTGGATTCCATCTCCCCACCCCCTGTATCTCTTGACACTTTTCTCTTTTTTCCTTCTCTTTTTCTCTTTTCTAGATACTTTGCTTCATATTTGGTCCCGGTGTTCGTCCCTTATGTGTCTGGGTTTAGTTTTCCAGTCTCCTACCTCAGAGTTTACTTTCTCTGCCACTGCTGTCCCTGTTGCCTGTATTCTCAGTTCGCTCAGAGAGACACTTTCATATTGGGGTTTTTTGGTGCTTTGTCTTTTTCTAGGATTTTGAAAGACTAGAATGATGGGTCCAGTAAGTACAGAGATCCCATGGGTTAAAACTGGGGTAGGGTTTCCTCCACCGAGTGTTTCTTACATGCATCTTGCATTTCCTGATTGCTTTTTCTCCGGTAATGAGTCCTTTTTGTTGCCCCACAAGTGCAAAGAGCTGTGAGGTTTGTACTGGTTTTGGAAAAAGAATGACCATTTTTCTGCCCTTTCCCAGAGAGCTGAATGACAGTTTTTCTCCCTAAAGTCCAGCTCCTGACAAGTGCTTACATAAATGCCTAATGTCACTTGTGTGAATACCGGGCTACTCACATACTTTATATTAAGGCCATATATAATCTATGCTAAACTGTAGGTTTACTCAGTATGTACCACGGTGCAAGGTCACTAGTTTGCCAGCGACGAAGGAGGACTCTTAAAATGTGTAAAGAAAGCTAACAAACAAAGTAGAGAGAGTAAGCCTTTTAAAAATAACATTTCAGTCCTTGTAAAAGATCAGTACCCTGTAAATGTGTTTGTCGTTACAATATTTTTGCAGACATGTACACTGCAAAAAGACACATTTTACAATAGTTTTAAGGCTTTTTTCTACATTTCATTAATGCACTGTGAAAATGTGTGTCATTGTGTAAAATATCATTAGATTATAGTTCTATGTCTTTTGTAGATAGCTATTTTGAAAGTACTGCCAGAAACACACAGCACTCCCACAAATTGCCTTTTTTAAACTAAAGAACAGCTTTACAGGTTCCCTTGACACCTATTAAGTATGAGCTAATACTGCCTCCATGCCACCTACACACCATCTCAGCATCCACTCCATAGTCTTGAATGTCTGTACTTCTACATCCTACACCTTTTCAGTAAAAGAAAAAAAAAAAAAAAGAACGAGAGAAAGAACAGCTCCCTCCCATCCTTTCTTCTTCCTCCCAGGAAAAAAAAAAGGAGGCCTGTAGCAGTAATTGAGGCTTTGGTAGTCATCAATGATAATTTTACTTAATCTTTAAAAAATGTGTCATTTTGAAAAATAACATTTAAAACCCTAATGCTTTTCTAATTAAAAGAACTATGACTGTAATTCACAGATGGTTTACTTTTACAGGAGTCTGAATGACATTAAAATTTCAGACTTGGCTGAGAGCACTTTGTAGTCCAGAAAGTACTGAGAAGTGAGTGCTTTAGCGGAAGAGCATTTTAGCCTTTTTTCCCCTAGGCGAGAAGGAAACATTTTGTGATTAGAGAAGAAAACAGAGTGAAGACAGGTGGCAGCCTCAAAAACTGTTTTGATATCTGGCATATGAAATTCCGACATTTTTCAGCATTATTGCTTTCACTGAACGCCAGAGTCGCGCAGAGGGCGGTGAGACTAGCTTGTTCTCCGTCAGCTTTAGAGGGTATCGGATTCGGTTCAAAGACTGAGCAACCCAGATCTCCAGCCATACTAACATAATCAAACGTGTTACAGCAGTTTCTTCTGTACATGCTTCTGTCTAGAGCTCTACTCTTCGTAGACCTAGCGTATGATGTAATATCTATAAATAGCTTTTATCCGAATGTAAAAATGAATTTGCATTGACATTTGGTATTCACTGACTTAAAAATTGTAGTAGGCTTCTACTAATGAAGTTCATAGCATAAGGGATGCCATAGTGACTCTATTTCTGTTGTTCCTAGGGTGTCGGATGGGAGAAAAGAGGGCTAATGCTTTGCATGTCCCCTGCGGTGCCAAACACTTGTAGCTAAACTGACCATAAGCTCGAGCAATTGTCTTGACGGTGATTTTGTGACTGCACGCTGCAAAATAAATTGCAACTCAATGTTCAGTTAGGTTACACATTTGAAATACAGCCTAGATGTGACCACTGTATTAATTATGAGACTGATCAAGAATAGGGTTATTAATTTTGCCATGGGCATTGCTAGTAATCAGGGCTTTTTTAAGGTTTCAGAATGTAACTCTTCATCCCCTTTCCTACTGTCAGAGTACTGTAATACCGCCCTAGTAGAGAAGAATGGTTTAGAGACTTCCAGTAAGGGACTAAGGGGAGAAATGAGCATTTTGAGGAATGGAGGGAAAGAGGCAGAAATGAGGAAAAAGTGGATGATTTGGCATAGGCCTGAGGCAGAGGGAGGAAAAAAGACTCCGATGTGATGTAGAAGGTCTGTGGAAAGGGAAAGTGGAGTATAAAGAGAAAATGTAATCAGGGTAGAAGAATATGATTTTATTAAGCATTTGTATCCAGGCTTTGGTTGTCTGAGAGCTACTCAGATACAAATGGTAATTATAACAACTACATGATAATTTAATTACAGTTAACCATGTGAATAATAATTCAGTTATTTTTATAGAAGAATTCTGCATTTACAATGTAATATGAGCAAGGAGATTGAGGGTTTAGTAGCCAAAGGTAGTTATAAGGAAAGTTCAGTATGTTTTTTGACAAGATGGATGGAAAAAATGGTTGTTTGATGAGCAGTTATTACAGAATTCGCAGGGTTTAGTGACAGAGTGCGTGTGGTGGGAGGAGTCAGGGTAGAGTTCTGGTGTCCTGGAAGAATGTTGAAGGCACAAAACCAGAATATTTGTTGGGAAGAGAGTGGAAAATTGGCACAATTTGCTGGGAAAACATGAAAAGTTTGCTTGTTCATGATACAGGGTTAGATGTCTAAAAGGGAAGCAAATTTAAACTGAGGAAGAAAGTGGTGGACCTCTTTTTCTTAGAAGTTTCTGATGAAATAAGGAGGAAAAGAAGTGGGGACAAAAGGAAAGATTCCTAAGGAAATTTAGCAAGCCTTAGGAAAGAAGCAGATTCCAGAACAGATGATGGATGAAGAAGGAAGTTGGAACACTAAGACAAGCAGGCAAAAAAAGAACTTTGAAAGCACAGGAAGAAAAGTGAAAACTTTTGTTGGAAGTCACTGGTCAAGGCAACAAGGATGAGAGTTCTCCCTAAGAGCAGAGTATGAGCGCACGAGGTCTCGGTGAGATTGCCTCAGATGAAGTTAAAAATTGGAAGGCATCACTCAAGATAATTATGTAAGTTTCTATAAAGACATCATTTTACCAGGGTAGCTACCACTGTAGAAACAGGATCTAGGAAAAGGTAATACTGTTCTGGAATACTCCAATTTGTAAGCAGAAGGATTATTCCAGAACAGATGCCCCGAATAGAGGAGCTCTTCTGGAATATCTAAGTTATACTAGTATTCTGTAGCTGCACAGTTTTCTAAAATAGCTGTTCTAGGCATATTCCACCATGGAAAGAAAGCCTGTTCCCTATTTATGAGTTCCTAGAATGGCAAGACAAGCAAAATGTGGTTTTTTATCACCTTGCCTTCACACACTTTGCAGTAACACAAAAAGGCCTATTTTGTTGGGAGAAGAGATACTAAAGGAAGAAGATTGTAGAAAGCATTCTAATTTTGCCATTTGAGTGCATCTGATTTTAACTACAAGACCAACAGTTGCACCATCATTGTCTGTCATCTCAAACTTCAGAATCCGGGACTTTTTAAAACATTAGATTCAAAATAGTTTCTCTCTACAGTAAAGAGAAGGGAAGCCAAGGGACAAAAATGTGCCCCAGTCATTTCTGAATTCTGTTCATAGTGTTTAGACATGATATACATGCCCTGGCTTTCTGGAGTTCATCACTACCAGTGAGGTACTTCTGACAGTAGTCTTTGGATTCCAAATTAGATGAAAAGGTGTGCAAATATCCCTGCCAATACCTGTCTCCCAGATCTATACTGAAAAACACCACAGTGGATCAGGATGGTGCAATGAGAAGAGAATGAGACTGTGAGCTGCAGAGAAACAAGACTTGGAATGAATTTCTGCAATTTCAGCCAGACTTGTATTAATTAATCAGTATGCCTATTAGCCATGCAAAATTAATAGCTAGGCAGAAGCTATAATCTTCACTGGATAGCACAGCTCTCTGATACTGGTCCTTTTATTTCTAAGAAGTGAAGGAAAGTTTCTCCTGCAGAATTCCAGAGAAGAAAATGGTATAAGAAAAGCCATTATTTATGCAGGTTTTTTTAGTTGCTGTTCTTAGAGTAGCTAGGTTGTGTGCGGTTTGGGGTTTTTTTAAGGCTATTAGAAAGGAATGCTTTTGAAGATTTTTTTTAAGGATTGTCTCAGCATGTTCAGAAGGTATCAAAAGGAAGGTGTGTTCTTTTGGTCTAACTGGCTAAATTTTTCTGTAAAGGGGGAAGAGCGTCTAGGGATTGTTATTAAGACCCTCAAGAACCGAGTTAAACCAAGTGACTAGTCAGCACCAGAATAAGCTCATACGCTCCATCGGTACTTAGGAGATTATTTTTCGTAAATGAGTCCCTCTGTCTCCAAGTTCTTGGGCTTGATTCTACAAGGAGACCTGCAGCACAGCTTCAGCAGGCAGGGCTGGGAACTAGGATTCACAATTTCACTGGACATTAGGCATCATCCTCACTAATGGCAGTCAGTCGCTCCCATCCTCCAACTTGGGCTAAATTCTTCCTTTTTCACAGACGGCAGCTACATGTTACCGTTTTCGGTTCCACGTGGGCTTACGGCTTGTCACTTTTCTCCTTGCCCACATCCCCCTGTTTCATAAAAGCTAAACCTCATTTTCTATTACGTTGTTGGACACATTAGCGTAATTACATTCAGAATGCTTAGAATGCTTTTTTATTCCAACCTGTATTTAACTTGAAGATTGTAGTATTTGTTCTGGGTGGTTTTGGAACTGAAGGGGGACTGTGTGTCTGACAGCTTGCTCGTCCTTTCCAAATACATCTTTTATTCAGCCAAGTGATACTTCTTCTCTGTACAAGTGTTGGCATTGGACTGTTCTTAAGTTGCAGATCTCATCTCAGCCCTTACCTGGATTGTACACGTACTATTGCTATTTACCTGTCATCGTTTTGGCCTTTTTTGTTGATGGTAAAGGTTTCCCTGCTGTTTGTATTCTAGATAGGAATCCGAAAAGTGTTTCTTAAGTACTGGCAAGCTGACCATCTCAACGATTTGTGCCTTCAGCTTCAGAAGAAAATTATAACCTGCCAAAAAGGTAACAATTATAGAAGAAGTATTCCCGAGGTGTTGCTTTGTACACTGAGCAGAATATTGCGTAACAAAAAAATTTCCTCCTCCTTGCATAGTTGCTGTATTTTATACATTTCCCCACTGACATATTTCCAGATAACTACTTACACAGATTTTTTGAGATTGTATGAACATTGGTGATGCTTGCACTTTCTGTTTGTCAAACGTAATTTTATGGCAAACTGTAGACTGTAACTAAAATTTAGGGGATCTTGAATATTGCCTTTTTAAATTACATTCTGTGATTTTTCAAGTCATTAATATCACCTTTAACTTCTTGTTGCAAATCAAATAGGGTAATGGTACAAAACTGCAATGTGTTCAAATATATCGACAGTGAATACAAAGCTAATAAATTAATATGTTTAGTTGTCTTTATTTTTCCCCTTTTCTTACAGATTTCATATTTGACTGCTAGTTTTTTATGTTTAGGCATCTCCCCTCCCCCCTTTATGCCTGAATTTCTACTAAGGTCACATTGACATTTCTTGGCACATTTTTAAAAGGAGGTCTTGCCCATTGCCTTGTGATTTCCTGTTGCTTCTGTTCTGTTTCCTATCAAAATCTCAAATAACTGCTGAAAATGTAAGTATTGCTTTGTTTGAAGAAGCTTCCTTCACACAATGCATTATTTATCTAATTGGTTGATGTCTGCAACAATGCCCATTGTCACCTTTTTAAAAGGAAATTAAAAAGGCAAAGACTTACTTGGGGTTTTTTTAGTCAGATACATAATATTGCAGACTTAAGAATATAGAAAACCTTTTCATTTTAACTATCTGTTCTTCACTGCGAGCATGTAAGGAAAAAGAGGAAACCAAGAGAAAACTTGAAGCGAGTGAAATCAAAATCGTAGCAGTTGAGGAATGAATGTGGAGAGCGGCAGTTAGCGCCGGCCACAGTTCCGCTGGGTGTATGACGTGGGCATGATTTTTTATGCGAATCGCCCTGTTGTGTTCACACATTTAGAAAAGCAATAGTGATTTCTCCTCTTTCCCTCCTTATGCTGACTTACCAAACAAAGGAGATACTTACCTTTCTGAGCCCAATTTGCAGAGTGCTTTAATATCATCCTACATCTAAATCTAAAACATCCTCAGGTATGTCCATGTTTTACAGAGATAAGAGAACAGACATCTGCCAAACCCTGCCTGATGCATGAAGATAATAGGTCTTCTTGGCCCCTTACAAAAATATTTCTTCTGGTTTTGCTTCTAGCCCTCCTTAATTAGGCTAACTTGAAAAGTTATTTTCACCAGAACTATGTGTTCAAATATTTTTTCAAAGCTATGGCTCACCTGCATGTTATTTACGGTCTGGGAAACCTGAGAAAATCGGGAACTTCCATGAGTAGGGAGTAGCTAGACATGCATTTCACGACGTTAGCTCATGAAATAAGCTGCCCTTTGCAAACAGGTACAATTGTAAACTTGCAAAATTAGCATGCCAAAGAGCTCTGGTAGGTTGGGAATAGGATAGGGTACCTGTGCATTGTTCTTACATAATCCTAAAATTGGGATCCATAGACTTTTACACTGGAATGGTGATGTTTAGTGAGTAATAGTATCAGTCCTGCCGCATATCTGCATTTTTCTCCCCTCATCCTTCGCATCCACAGGACTTTGGAAGCTAAATCTCTGGACAGCATATTGACTAATAGCCAAACTAGTCAGTAATTTCTGTATGAGGCTTAAAAAGTAGTATCATACACCCATATAAGGACTAAACTCAAAGGGAGAAGAGGTCTTGCCCAAAATTCATATCAACTATTTTTACCGCAGTCTACTAGCAATCCCTTCAGCATTCCCATAAATTTGAGGGGAAACAAAACAAAGCAAACAAGGTAAGTCTTTTTCTGTTACCCTGAAAGTTAACTTACACAGGAAAAGAAAGGGGTCAAACTGAAGTGAAAGCATGTGTGGAAACGCTTTGTATTTAAAAAAGGATCTGTGAGTTTAGGGACTTTGTCATACTTTTTTCACAGGTAGGAGAACTACATATGGGAAGTTTTGACCTTACTGAATGACTGAGAAAATTGTTTGTACCTGCAGGAAAGTCCATCATGCTGAAGTTCTTTCATTAGAGTTCATGTAGATTAGGAATTAACTTTAATACATCGAATGCACAATAGTTAATACATTTCTCGCATAACCCGGATCCATGGTCCACTTCAATTTTGATTATTCTGATCCTTATCCTTAGATGAACTGTGAAGAAGTAGATATTTTTCTGCCCTGTGGGTACTAATCTCAATTATTTTAATTTGCATAAGTGAGAATTATTTTAGATCTACATAAATGAGCAAGTTCAGAAGCCAATGTTAGTACCCATACAGTAGTAGATGAAACTGAGCAGTAAAGGTCTAGGGGATGGCAATTTCATTTCACAGCAGTTTTTGAGATTATGAAATTGGGTTTTTGTTCTGTTTTGAACTGAAAACAAAATCTTTTCAATGTTCTGACAGAGAAGGAAATGTGGTGGTCCATCTTTTAATGAAAACCTGAGACACTCGGTTCATGAAAATGTGTGCAAAAGAAAAGAGGTGTGTCTGTCCGTCAACCCTTCCTGCCAAAACTTTGGTGAATATTTCTTGAAAATATCTCAATTTTAATGGAAGTGCGAGTTCAGAGTAGCTGTAGAGTCTCTAAATGCTACAGCTGGCTGTACTGGATATCGTTTCACTGGACCATCCTAGCGGGCTACTCTGCATCATCCATGCCTGCTGACAATCCTACCAGAGGATTGGCCTCTGGATTTCCTTTTCCTAACCAACCTTAGTGGTGTTACCTACCTTTTTTTTTTTGTCAGGTTAAATGTGCACACACACACTTGTAAAAATGTTACTTTAAAATACAGTCTTTTTCCCAAAGTCATCCAGGATTTGATGCTTAACCATTTGTCGAATAGCCTATTTGCTCTGCAGCAGATAAGTTTAAGGAAAATACGAGAAGTGAAGGAGCAATTTTTTTTATTAAACTCTTTTGAATTTTTCGTATTTGTGAGCAGTGAACTCTGATAATGTTCTATGCGTGTATTCATTACCTTAAAAACAGCAACACTGTGGGTTCAGACTCAGTAACGTGCATATCCAACATGAATACTCTCATAAAATTGTCAGCAAATAACTGTAGTATTAATTTCCTTTTCAACTAGACTGGGTAAGTGCATTAATGTTCTAGGGTTTAAAGAAGTCAGATTTTATAGGATGTAACTAAAGGGTGTGAAAATGTTATGGCTGGCTGTGATGATAAAAATGTAAGCCTTCAACGCTGTCCATTGTAAATAATCTCAAAGTACCTCAACTTCAGTGTTGCCAAACACGGTGAATTCTGGATAGGAGCAGTATTAGTATATTAACATTAACCTTTCTTGTATTTCATCAGCTGGGCACTGACCATCTCCCCAAAAAAATGCATTTTAAATATCTAAACAAGGACATAGAAGTTGACAGAAAATACCTTACATTGCCCTCTTTTAGCTGTTTATTCAATAACATTTTACATTCACAGAAGACTAACTGTATCCTTCTTTGTTGACATTTTTCCTTTAGATTAATTCAGCTTGACTCTTCGTCTTTAATGTTGTTCCACAGCATTCCTAAGACTGAAACTTAATTACATTGTTTTAAAGGCCTGATGCATTTTAGCATTTTTATCTTACAGTCTTAATACTAACATTTTCAGTATTTTCCCCCAAACTCAAATGAACATCTTACACAGGCTATTGCCTGCTGACATCACTTACGAAAACATTTCAGTCGACCAGAATGAGAATAACCATAATAAGCAGCGATGAAGTTTGACCTGGTTTTGATACATGTAAGTTGGTGTGCTGAAAATTGACAGTATTTCAGGCAACAGGCCAGTAATTCTAAAACAGGTTCTTCCCTGTGAGGTGCATAGCAGTGATCCTGGATCTGGAAAGAATCAGGATCTTGTGGAACTTAAAAAAAAAAAAAAACACAAATAAAGCACCTTTAGTTAGCACATTTCTTCCTTCTAAGCCAAACATATGCTCAGAGAATACTGCCTGTTGTAGGTGGAGTGATTACATTGGCACCGAATTCACCGTGGCACAGGAGGTCCCTGTGCCTTGTGTTTCGGATCGGCTGGGTACTTCTCAAAATTCAGGAGACTAGGTGGTACTTAGATTGGGTAGAATTTGTTGTAATGAATGTACACACTTGGGAAAGTGGTAGAGGAAGCTATTACAGGAGATTCACCGACATCTCCCAACATAAGGCTGACAAAGTGTGAAAAAAAGGCCTAATAGATACATAAAGATGATGCAATGCAGATGAAAATTCTAAACTGAAAAATGCAGACATGATGTGACAGATACATTTGAGCAATTCACATTAATCGTTTTTGCTGAAAGGAAATGAGCAACAAAAGATCTTTAAGTTACACTACAAAATCTTGTGTCAGTGTTGATTTTGATTTTTTTAGGTACGGTGAAATATTTAAAGGATTTTTTAAAGTTGACCAAAAGCAAATGTTCGTTTAATTCCTACTGCATTCAATGCAACAATCACTCATTCAGGGTTTTATTTTGAAATAAACAATCTTTTGACCTCTGCGGTGTAAATGTATGCTTTCACAATCTGTAGCATACATCTAAGTTTCCAGCTGTAACGTAATAAGAAATAATGTTCAGTGAAAGTAAACATTTCGAGTTGTGATAGCTCAAAATTATGAATTAATTTAGTGTCAGTACTTTGTTATAAGCACTGGCAATAGAAAACAGAAAGAGTTCCGTTTTAGTGTGTTATTTACATGCCATCACATTTCTTTTGTTCTTCGTACAAGACGTTGACTGAACTTGATTTGCTCATGTTTACAGCAGAGCACACAGTAATATTAAGTTTTTCACCCGTATTTTCTCCTTCCGTTACGGTAGTTGTAAGAGGATTTCTAGCTCGCCAGCGCCTGCTACGGAAGATGAGCATCAAGCAGCAAGAAGTCACCTCAGTCAAAAGCTTCTTGCAGAATGCTGAGGATATGGGACTGAAAACGTATGACGCCTTGGTCATTCAAAATGCTTCTGACATTGCTCGGGAGAACGACCGGCTCCGCAATGAGATGAACGCCGCTTACCACAGGCAGAAGGCAGAGGCTAGAACCAGGCCAGAAGAAGGCCACAAAAGGTAAGACGAGAAAACATCTGCTGTGAAGAATTAAAGCGTTTCTTCAGTTTTAGTGGTTTCCTTCCCTGCTTGGAAAGTCATAGAAATGACTGAGGAATTGCAAGACAATTCTCAAGTATATATGCAGCCCAAATCAAGGTTAGGCCCCATTTTTTTCTGTATATCAGGTAAGTCTAGAAACTTAAGGGGACCCCTAATATCCTATTCAGGGGACACCCAGCTTTACAGGAACTTATTCAAGTCTCTGAGGCATTTATTTTTTACAGAAATATTTTTTAATTCTATGATAAATGGTTTATAGTTGAACTTTCATCAAACCAACCAAACAAGAAAAATTCCTCTAACTTAAAATTCCAACATTGGGAAATTGCCAAGATAATGAAAAACAGCTAGGAAGGCTTTAAAACGCAATGAAGTCCAGACCAAGAAATCCTGATTATGCATTGAACTGGGTAGTTGCATTGAACTGGGTAGATTTATTGTGAAGAGGAGTCTTTCTTCTTATTTAAAATTAGGCAAGTGGGTTTTGCTTAGCTCCCATCAGAGTTTTCAGGAGTTCCTATCGTACAAATCCAGCAAAAGCTGGAGAGCCTTTCTCCGGGGACCGAGTCCCTGATCTCGTTTCTCTCCGACAGCTGAATGGGCAGAGGTAAGATCTGCAGTTAATAGGTACGTGTCTATAGCAGGAATGTGTCTGTAACTTGCTGGACATATAACTGTTTATTTTTCCATAGGAACTTAATTTTCATCCAGAGCAACTCCCTTCGCTTTCATTGCTTTTGTCAATGACTTTTATTAAAGTGAAAATGGCAGTGCATCTGCTTAATTAGCTTCAAATATCCCAGTGATTACATATTGGAGGAAATGCCTTTGTAGGAAAGACTGTAATTAAACATTACAGTGAAAACAAATTATCTACTGAGCACCATGCTTTCATCTTTAGCTATTTCATTTACTACATGGGCAGCTGGCTATATCCTGTGCATGAGTTCCAGCTCTGCTGGTGATTTGCCATGCAGAAATACAATTTCAAAAAACAAACGCTCAGGGATTTGTTTGTAAAATGACAGTATAGATATCTTCTCTCTAATACATTACCACTTCTAATTCAAAAAAATTTCAACGTTTTGATTTTTTGGAGTAATAAAATGCTAGAAGAATTTTTGTTTAAAATCAATGTGTCAGAAGCAACTGGTAAACATCTTTTCTCAATATGTATTGAAACAGCAAAAGAAAAAAAAAGGAAAAAAATAGAATAAGTAAAACTCCAAAGCTGTGATTGAAATAACTAAACATAATGTCATAATTAATATTGTTAAAATGATAACTAATAAGTAAGCTTAAACAGGAAGATATCTAGATATCCGGGTCGAATTGTTCAAGCAGCCAATGTAGCTGGTTAAAAGGGTCATCTAATTCTTGAAAAGATTTGCATTATCTACATAGAATTTATAGTTGTCTTTTTAGAAAATGATGATAAAGGCTCAGCGTTTGTTGCCTCAGTAACTTTCTATTAAAATGGATTTCCCAGAAATTATCATTCAGATTGAAAATGCAGCTTTTGATTGTGAGTAACAGTCAAAGGGTGAACAATTCATTCAGTGAATCTCTGATCAACAATATCAGACTGCTTAAGGGAGGCTGCATTTGTGTGGAAAAGGGCCGGCGTCCTGATTTATTGTGACCAGGAAAAGGAAGGAAGCCAGCAGCTGGAGCTGGATCGGTTTGTCAGAAGACGACTCCACACATCCCCTCGACACAGCGGGGTCGTTGTGAGGTTGTTTACCAAAAAGCTGTTGTTACGTTTGCATGAACAGGTTCATTGTTGTCGCTTGAATAATGCATCTGGGCTCTTGTCTGTGTTTTCAGAGCTGAAGACAAGGGTGGGAAGGTCTCTGAGGACAGCTTTGCTGGCTGCCGTGCGCCCAAGCACTTCCACGCCAGCTCCGTCCCTGTCCCCATGGTGGTGGATGGCTTGGTACACTCTGCGGCTGGGTCGTCCATCAGATCCCCCTCCCTGCACTCCGTGTTCAGCGTGGAGGACAGCAATAGCCTGCCATCGCCAAGGAAGCAGCCTCCTCCCAAACCAAAGAGGGACCCCAACACGCGGCTGAGTGCTTCTTACGAGGCTGTTAGTGCTTGCTTGTCGGCAGCTTCTAAGGAAACCACTAACGAAGGTTAGGCAGAAAGGGAGAAATGGTCACAGATGTTACTCTAGGTTATGGATTTATTCTTTTCGCTTTGATCCTTTTGAACACAGTCAAGCGCCTTTGTGAAGTCCTGCTTCCCTGAAATATTTCAGTGGCAGTAAATAAAACTGGTCAATTTGACATTTGTTTCCACATCAGCAAATAATACTCATGTCTTCTAATTGCCTAGTTTGTCAACAACCAAAACCTATTTGCAGAACTCCCTCTAGAGACAAATGCTCTATCAACTCGAGCTATTCTACCCCACTGACCGTTTCATTTCACCTTTTAAACCGTACATTAGAATATATTGCATCACTAAAACTGAATGCTTGAATCTTGAATTTCCAAGTGAGTTAAACTTTTTCCTACTTTTTCTCTATGTTCACATGAATAACTCATGCATCCAGTGGTTTACGTTTGTGCCGTAACTTGCTTACAGTGAAGTTTTTGTTTAGAAGGAAAGTGCTATGAAAGTCCCAGAGTGTCTCAGTGCATTATAGTGCATATAGAATGGGTTTGAGTTCAGTTGTTTTATTCTCCTTCACCCTTGAAAGGAATGAGTAGAAGATGAGAGGAAGGAATGCATTCTGCTTTTCCTTGATAAACGTGGCTTGTCATGCTTTGTGTAAAGGATCCTCTGGCTTATCAGGGAAGATCCTTCAGGTTGGGTTTAAAGCTGTGCATAACCGTTCTGTAAACCTGCATGCAATGGATGGAAACCTTTGCAGCTTCCTCTTGCAAAATGAGTGCCGTTCTCATGTTTTCTTCATTAGATGGAAGTTCATTTTTCTTAAGCTTTCCCTTGCTCATTGTCCTGGTTTCAGCTGGGATAGAGTTAATTGTCTTTCCCACACAAGCACTGTGTAAGGAGAGATGAACTGTGTCCAATACACTTTTAAACTAGTATGGTTTAAGGAGCTCTGTAGCGGTTTCAGCTTTCTATGCCCAGCTCTGCAAGAGTTGATTGATTTACTAGCAGCGATTTTTTAAAGAATGACAATTTATATATGTACATGTGGTCTTAGCACTAATGCTTGTACACACTTACAAAACAACTTTGGAGTTCTTGTATTTATGAAACAATGGGGACAGTTTCCCTGCCATATAGTCATTCTCCAAGAACTATGTCAGTTTCCTCAGTCTTTGTCCAAAACCGTCTCTGATTTACACCATCTAATGTTGATCTTAAAAGACCAATCACGTAGGTATCTAGTCTCTCCACTCCATACGTGCCTGGAGGCTGTGAAAAGACATCTAGTTTAGTTAGCTGTATATTCAAGGGGGGGGGTTGCCCTTAGGCTATGGGATTCCCTAACTTTATAAATTATTTCCACACCCGCAGTACAAAAGAAGAAGAGATAGGCAAAATATCTTCCTATAATTAGAGTTTTATTGATCCTACATGAAAGGGGGATACTTCAGTCACTGGCAATAATACATGTGTCAAAGTAGCACCATGCTGAAACTCCTAGTTAAAAGCGTGTCCCTCTCCCTTGGGGCAAAAGGAATAACGAGCACGTATTTCCATGCGTTACAGATCTTGCAGTGAACATTTGGATTCAAAAGATATCTCAGGTGTTAGTTCTCATCTTCTAGTGGCAGTAGAAATTACCAAAGCAGATTATATGTCCAGGTAGCAAAGGCTCGTGGTTTGGAAGCCAAAAGTTCTGCGTTTCATTCCTTGAAACGTTTATACTTTTGGCTGAATCCCTGTGGTTTTGACTTCTGCTAATTGTAAAACTAGATGGGCAGCATTTGAAGGCTTAAAGTACTAGACCTGTGTAAGAAAAAACTGACTTTGATCTGTTAATAACACAGCCCTTTTTCATTTTCCTAGTACTGACCCGTCCAAGGCCACACAGTGATGACTATAGTACCATGAAAAAAATACCTCCCAGAAAACCAAAACGAAGTCCCAATACGAAACTTAGTGGCTCTTACGAAGAAATACCTGGCCAAAAGCCTGGGGATGTAAAACAGGCAAGCACAGTAGCTAAACCAGGTGGCTATGACACTGTTACAGTACAGAGAGCAGCTTCTGCAGATGGGCCACAACATGGTGTGCTGAGTCTCTACATGTCTCAGGAAGAGGAGGAAAACGAGCCTGTCTATATTGAAATGGTAGGGAATGCAATGAAAAGCAGTTCTGCTGAAGCAGAAAGTCCAGAACAAGGAGAGTCTGTATACGAAGAAATGAAGTATTTTCTACCAGAAGAAGGAAGCAATGGTAATGGAATAATTCCAGTAGTGACTGGATCTCCTCCTCTGTTGTTTGAAAGCAAAAAAAATGTTAACGTTGAAGATGGGACATTGGATGGAAACAGTCAAGCAGCTTTGATCTATAAAGACACATGTGACATTCCAGCCCCTTTCCCTAACTTGCTTCCCCACAGGCCACCACTTCTTGTATTTCCTCCAACCCCTGTCACATGTTCACCGGCTTCTGATGAATCACCTCTAACACCGCTAGAAGTGAAAAAGCTTCCTGTCTTGGAAACCAACCTAAAATACCCTGTGCAGTCAGAAGGCTCGAGTCCGTTGTCACCGCAGTACTCCAAAAGCCAGAAAGGGGAGAATGAAAGACCGGCATCTCCAGGCTTGGTTGTGTTCAACGTTTCCAGCAAAGTGACCCCTCCTTCCACACCCCCTCCTCCTCTCCCACCACCCCCTCCTCCAGTACCACCTCCTATTTCCTACCGGGCTTCCACACATTTTGCATTTCCTCCAGAGGCTTGTGCGGGTTTTCTGATTAATACAGGGAAGACAGGTACAAACTCAGATCTGTCAAAAGTACCTCAGAGACCAAATCCAGCTCAGCTTGGATGCTCATCTTCTCCATTCTCCAAACTGCCTTACTCCCCGAAGGTGGCAAGAGCAGATCACAGGAAGTTGAATTCAAATTCATCATCTTCATTTCCATACAGCCCTACAAACTCAAGGTCATTGACCAGTCCCCTTGATGAGTTAACTAGCTTGTTCAACTCAGGACGGAGTGTGCTACGAAAATCTGCAGCAGGACGCAAGATCAGGGAGCCAGAAGGTAAGACAGATCTCTGCTTCTGTATAGCCTATTTCTTCTGCACAAAAACGTTCTTACATTGGAAGCTGATAAGAGTTGGTAAAAATAAAAAACAAAACCATTGTTTGGTTCTCTTTTAAAGAAAGGTCTGTTGTAGTCACAAGAAGCACATATAGAAAATACGTTGCATATAAAAATTGTAGGTCTTCAGGTTTTCTCTGAGATATCAAATTTTCTCTTACCAAAATGTTTGTATGACACAAATTTAAATGGATTATTTTTAACATTCCATCAGTCTCAGTAAAATAAACACAGATGTTATGTCATGTGAAAATGAGTTTATGGTATCAATCTGTATCAATACTTGGAATGAAATACATGGCTAGGTGTCCGGTAGAGAGCACGTACTTTTAATTTGAAGACTTTCCTTTAAGGTTTATTATTTCATTTCCATGAAATTCTGAATTTGGTGATACAGCCAGTATTATTCTTGTAAATAAAGCTGAGGCGGAGAGTCATGCAGCAAACTGACCTCTACCTTGGAAAGATAACGTTGCTTTGGGATGGAGGATTTTTGCAAATGCAATTTGCAACTATATGTGACCAAGATGGAGCTCAGCTTGGGTCTCCTGTGGGTTGAAGCTAGTGCATTAACAGAGGCTACCATAAGAAAACCCTCTACATTTACCTTTCGCATGGAAAATACTGTAATTCTAAATATTTCATCAATGCAGCACTAAGTATGAAAGATCAAAGTTCAAGAAAGATATATGATAAAAAACCTGAATCAATATTTTATGAGCTAGGAAGCTACCGTATACTAAGTGCAGTTACTAATGAATAGTTCAATGACAAGCAGATGGATTGAAAGTAACAAAGAAATATAGGTGAATGTATGTGCGTGTTTTTACAGTTTGCCTTTCTTCACATACTCCACATGTTCGGTTAATTTCCAGGGTAACAGCTGGAAAAAAGTATTTTTTATTTAATCTTACCTTCTGATTTTTTTATCACCTATTGCCTAATGTGTATTAAGTTCCTGGAAGACTCCTCCCTTTCTTCTTTTTGTCATTTGTAATATTTTATTTATAGGAGATAAATTAATTTTAATAGAAATTCATCAATATTGAAGACATGGCCTAGAGCAGGACTCTGTAACATGCAATATCCTTTATTTCCGTAAGTTCTAACCTACCAACAACATTAACTGAAAACAGAAGGTGAAATAGTGGGCCATGTTGAAGTCGGGAGAGTTACCTATGGGAATCAATAAGTTTCTGTATGGGATCATCAGCCCTGGAGATAAAAGCCTCCTTGCCAATAAAAGTGCGATACAGGCGGGTCCCCCAGCGTGCCTTCCTCCTGCCTGGAGGAGTAATTTCAAGGCCTGATGTCCTGTTGGCTCCTGACCTCGCTGTGGGAAATGATCATCCAGAAGCACAATAGAACAGACTTGTGGTTTTCTGATGGGCTGCAGACTTAGCGGTGAACCGAACTGAGAGCCTTCTTTTACAAAAGCAACAAAAAAGTAGTAAGTTGGCAACAACTTGAATTAACTGGTGGCCTAGCCTGGCCAATTTTGTTATACAACGCTCGCATCTACTGGTTGAAGCAATGATCAAGATCATATAGTATGCAAGCTCTTGCAAAATACTTTATGTGTAATAAGAGAAGTTTTCTGCTCTGCAGAGCTTATAGTTTAAATAAGCAAAACTGTAACAGGTGGGAACTGAGATAAAGTGATTTCTCTGAGGTTGAGGAGAGTTGTCATTGAAGCTACAGCTGTATTGTTAGACAGGGATTTGGTTTTACTCCGTGGAAAATGAGACTTGGGTGCAGATAAGTGATAATACATACACACTTTTTTTTTTCTATTATCCCTGATGTCTAGAAGTAGAAATTTGAGTTTGCAAGACAAAAACTGAATGATTGTGTGCAGAGCCCTTACTCAGATACTTCTAGGCAGGACTTTAGATTTGAAACTGGACTTCATGAAACCCAATTCCATGCCTTAATCACAAAAACACACTCTCTCACAGAATGTACAAATATTTTTAACTATTTAACATGTAAGACATTCCTCATATAAAGAAGAGACAATTACATGTTTGAGTATATCGTAAGAAATACTTGTGGAGCAAGGACAGAATTTTCTTTTCCTCAGCATGGTTGAATGATACTCAGATCACTAGGTCGTAGTGTTATTTCTCTTGATTGCTACAGTTGATACTAAAATTATTCCATACAAAGGGGAATCATTTCAGCTTCAGAACAAAAGATGGAATAATTCCCAGCCCGTCATCCATGCTCAGATTGGCAGAGCGAGTATCCATGTGGGCTCTAAAGGGAAAGGAGCAAAGGAAACACGATTTTCCCTTAACCTGGATTAATTTTCCTACCATCAGGCTATTGAGATAAAGACATAATGTCTTCTCTCCTTCCTGCTTATCAAGAAGAGAGGTTGGCGTGGATGCTTGACTTCTGTGTCTGAGCAAAAGAAAATGTGTGACCCCAGATTGAGGTGCCTAAGAAATAGAATTAGGAAGACCTTTTCTTTACGCAAGTCACCAATACATAGGCTTCCAAGTTTTGTGAATTACTATATTTCAGTGCAAGTAGATCTGTATACCCAAGTCTATAGATGCTTCAGGGACCAGTTCCTTTCCAAAACAGTTTAGTGACTTACATAGTAACATCAGAAAAGGCATGCAAACACGAGGTTGCTAACAAAATACCGATTCTGTTCAAATGTGTGCCCAGTGTCTTTGGCATCTATTAACTGTTCGACTCCCTTCGTTACCTACTTCCTAAGGGAAGTATTTCCAAGGCAAGTAGCTTCACATATCAGTGAATTATCCCACAGTCTCTAGTTTAAGCATTGCAAATCACAGGAAGATGGTTACAACTGATCAATAATACAGATATTTAGACGTACCTGGTTGGGACTAAAGCTCGCCAAATATTCTTTACTGAAATTGGCTCAAACTTGGAAAAATAACAGGATTTAATGTGTATGTATGGGGAGTACTGTCCTGTCAAAGGCAGGTGTCCCTTTGGTAGCTAGTAAATAATTTCCCTCTATCAGCAGATTAGAGCAAGCTATTGTGCAGCTAACATCTCAACAGTGGATTGCAAATTAAATCCCCACTGGGGTTTCTGAGGTGGAATCCCAGTCCCTTATCCTCTGAGCCACTCAGCTTTTCCTCTTAAGCAACTTAATAAAGCTAATATTCATATCTGCCTCTCATTATTCCTCCATTGCATTCATACAGTGTAACAGTTTTACTTTGCGGCAAAAACTAACAACTTAGAAAACATGAGTAATACAGAAAGCTGTGGTTTCACCTTTTCTCTGTTACCTGTGAATGCTGGAGGAGTGATTACACGAGGCATTGGACTTCTGTAACACCTTTCAAGTAAAATTCTCAGACCATTAAAACTTTAATGAATTAAGCTTCACAACACTTCTCAGAGATTCGTATCTGTTTATCTAATTGCCTTAATTACCAGGGAGCGAGGGTGACTTTCTGTGACTAATTTTCAGCTTAGATACCTAAACACAGGAGAGTCATCACTGATTCACCACAGACTACTTGCAGCTCTCGCTCTGAATCTCTTGCAGTAGGTACAGAAAGGTGGGAGGAAGCCAAAGCACTGCTGGTAAGAATTCAGTGTGCCGCACAAAGTGCGACCCACACCTGGCTGGCCGTAGACGCGCTATGCAGAGAATTCCCAGGAGGAGACAGAACTGCGGGCAGTACATTCGCCACCCAGCCCGTGCTGGGTGATTTTTCTGAGGAAATAGTTGTAGTTCGCATTACTGCAGTAGAAAAGGGGGTTAGAAGAGTCTAGAGAAAGTACCTTCCGTTCCTTTTTGCAGAATATCCGTGAACTTTTTTACAGCCTGGAAGATACCGCCTTAACCTGGATAATTTCTCACAAAAAAGGGATCTGTTGTTTTAGGATAAACACAATATAGCAAGAATAATTTTCCACTTCAGAATCTCTGAAAACTAGTATATTTTATTGTAAAGAGTTTTTTGGATTTCTGTTACGACTGGTTTTTTTCACTGGAGCATTTCTCTTCCAGGTTGATTTCACTGTTTGCTCTTAGAGCCTAAAATCATGTAATGTGTAATTTGCTTTGGTTTTCTGTTCTGACATGGAAAGGAGGCTTTGTGTGTGATTACCACAAAAAAATTTAACCTGAAGATTATTAGAAGAATAAATCAAGTCTCATTTTCGGGTGAAAAAATAATGGATAGTGGCATGAACCTTTATTATATTTATTTTGAATTTTAACCGCTTCTATTGAAAAAAATAATCAGATCCTTAGCTCTCCTCCACACATCTCCAAAGCCTCTATCTAGTCAAAGAGAGGTTGGAGGAGGCTGTGCAGCCCCAGGGTCACACAGGAAATGTCGCTGCGTTTTTGACACAGTCTTACACGGTAGGGATCTACAGCGGTCAGAAAAGGATCCTGGAGTGGACGGAGCCCTGGTCTGACCCAGGACGGGTTCTGTCACGTTCATACCTCGTCACTGCTTACCAGGAGGGAACTGAGGAGAAGTAATTGCAGCAACTTTCCTGTTCTTTTTACACAGTTCACCTCTGAGAACTGCAGGCATTCCTTTTAAATTACTGATTCCTTTTTGCTTTCTTTCCATTGGTTTGGGTTTACTTCGTGTCCCCTTCATCTTGTCTGATACTGGAGCCCAATAACCACACCATACCGGTTCAGCTTAGTGCATTCCAGCCCCATAGATTTTAATCATATCCCACCTTTAATAGTGACTGTGGTCACCCAGGTAGACATTTATAGGATTATTCTTTTCATAACAATGTCTTTTCTTCCTCATCCGATGCAATATCATTGTTCCAAATTCAGCAATGGTTCGGGAAGTTGTCTCATGACTAAGAGTGCTGTGGGCTTCTTTAAATAGTAAACAGTCTTCGGTGTTTTTTATTTGTGATCCAAGATGCAGAACCACGAAGGACCTTGATTCGGAACCCCTACATCACTAATTGTAAACCAAAGATACATTAATGTGAGAAATTAGCCCTATCTCAGAGAACAAGGAAATTGAATTGTAGCACACTTACATTTCTCATACCAACCAAGAACACAGCTATTTGGCAGTAAATGTCATATCACTTGATTTTACAGGACTACAAGCATTTGGGACGTAGTGGAGAATGAAATTTGAACACTCATTTTAGTGAAAGTCTGTAATTAATTTTTCAGCTCGGGTGAGAAATCTGTTCAGATGCTTTTAACTTATTTATATCCATCTCAGCACTAAATCATCTTTTGCATAGAGCCTCAGTAGAGAACAATAATTCAATTTCACAGAAAATGTCAAGATGGTGACATTTATTTTTGTTTTGCCCTGAAATGAAAATCAAGCATTCTGAAATTCTGTGCTAAGTACTCTTTCGTGTCCAGTCTTTCAAAAATGTTTGGAAAGTATTGAAATGCTTTTCCTCAAACATAGTAAAATTTTTCTTACGGGAAATGTTGGCAATTAAATGTGTTGACTTTTTATTTTTGGACCTAGATAAGTTCAGGAGTGGCCATTTCACCATCGATCAGGTTTTCATTTAGCAGCATGTCTACACAGCAACCAAAGATGTGTTGTAAAGAAAGCAAGCTACTTCTAAACTCATCGGCTCAAGTATCCAAGAGCAATGCAGTCGTGACTGCGCAAACTCCAGCCCCTCAGGGATGACCCAAAGTTCTTGACAGGACTTGCGCAGCTTGCCATGGAACTCTGTAGACCCATGGGTGGGGATTGTGTTCCAGTTCCAGCGTCAGCATTTTGCAGGTCTGGATGGAGAAGCAAGAGAAAGCTATTGGAAGGAGATTGGGAAAAAACTTGGTCATAAACATGAGCGTGCCCTGACCCTCGTGCTCCGTCCACATAGCTGCCCTCTGCTGTTGGGAGGATAGGAGAGTGCTTGGAAGTGGAGCACTGGAAGCAGGAGTAGCACTTTGGGGCGTCCGTCTTCTCCCTGGGCCCACTAGTGAGTGGGAAAATAAAGAAGCCTTCTAGTTCAGTGCTCTTTTGGCCAGAGTTTTCACTCTATTTTAAAAGTAAAAACATGAAAATGAATGTTATCGTTTGTAATGTAATGCAATTACATTACGTATATAATGCAATTTTTAAAAGAAAAAAACATATAAAAGAATTAGACCTGAAGTTCCACATTTCATTATTTCTTTTAGCTCTTTCCCTAAGGACTGATTGCAGTATGATGCTGACACGCTAGTAGCACGTAGTGATAGTTTTTAGCCACAGGTTGGCTGTATTTTTGCACAGTATGGATGCTTATCACACCGCATCTGAGATAGCTATATGTTTTTGCTTTGAGGTTCACGGAGGTGTCGTTGACCGTTACTGTATCCCGTCAAAAGGAACTTAAAATCAAGCTAAAGAAATATTTAAATTCTTCTTTTTTTTTAGAAGCTCACTTCAAAAGCAAATTGGGAGTGGTGTCTGAAGAGGTTTTCCAGAATAGCTGTCCCTGTTTGGTGGGCAGGATTGCAGGACGGGTGATCCAAAAATACTCCTTGGATTGTCCCTCAGGATCTACTCAATTTATCTGCCTAACACAGTCACATATGCTAAGACTTCTGCATTGCAGTCAATGCCAGAAGTGGTGTGAGAGAGATTCTGAAAAATCTCTGTAGAAGTATTCTGTGGGAAAAGTAAATAGAACTGATGTGATGCTGTTGGCAGTGGCAAATCCCTGTCTGTTTGTTTGTTTAGGGGTTTTGTTTGTTTATTTTTGCAATATTTGCAACTGTGTTTGAGGGGGAGGAAGGTTGAGACAGTGTCTCATCACGTAATTCAGCAGCTGAAGCCCAGAAGTAATGGCTTTTTTGTTACTGAGATACCACACACAAACTTCAACAAACCTAAATGTCCACCTTCAAAAAGAACTGCTGCATTGGCATTAGTTAGAAGAAAACAGTTTAAAAAGGGGAAGCTGTGTTCTTACCAATTGCCTCCTCCTTTTCCAGCACACCAGCAGTTTTTTAACCACACAAACACAAGAAATAGAGCCTTTGGTCAGCCAGTCAACACCTCTAACAGTAAACAAAACTATTACAGAGTAAAATCAGCTACTTTTTTCCCTATTAGACTTGAAAAGGTGGGGAACATGGAGGCAAGAAACACTTCTTATAAGGCAGGAGCTTGCCCCAAGCAGTGCTGCCCTCCTTGCCCGCTGTGGTCAGGGATGATCCTCGGCAAGCCCCGCAGGCAGCAGGTCCTGGAGGAGGTGGGGCGGACGAGATCCCCGTCTCCGAGACGTGCGCTGGACGGACTCCAGCAGCTCGCTGCATTAGAACGGTGTTTCAAGTTCCTGCTCGGATCCTAGCGAGCGGGAGAGGTGGCAGCCTGTCCAGGTTTTCATCATCCATCACCGGTGTTTAAGAAGGCTCTTTTCTCCACTTCAGCAGCAGTATTCTTTGTCTTACGTTTGGGAACGAGACTAATTAAAGCAATCTGGAGTCCTGCAGACAGGGGAAGAAGGCACTTGCATTCTCTGTCTCCCCCACCGACTCTGAAAGCTCACCTGACCCAAAGATGTCCCTAACATTAGTTCTAGGAAGGAGGGAAAGAGTCGTAGCTTGTGATGATTGTCACCGAAATGAACGTAAAATAACAGCACTGTCTTCCCACCAGCACAGGTCCATCAGAGAAGAAAGCAGAAGAAACCTTTCTGTTCTAGGTGTGTACTTCCCACAGCTGTGAAGTGATTTACAAAGAAGTGATTGAGCTGGTGGTTCTGAAGAGCTGAACCAGACCCAGGAGCTCCTGCAGCCGCTTCAGCGCCTTCCTCCTCACCGGTGGCCAGCCTTATCTTCTGCTCACTGGCTGGTCGGTGTCACGCTAGCACGACAGCCGTTGGAGCAGCTCTCTGCCTCCAGTAGAGCGAGTTTTGTTGCTTGATGTTCTTCATGGCCTGCATCTCCTCTCTTCGCTTCCCGGTGTTCAGACAGAGGTTCCGCAAAGGCAGCTTCTCAGAGCAAAGGAGGGCTCTGCTTCTGTATTCGCCCGCTCTGTTGAAGAACGTGGCTCCTGGAGCGGCTTGTAACACCGTCTGAGAGCTCCACTTACACGGCTCAGAGAGAAAGGGTGCTGGAAGTGACAGTAGAGATTCATTGCTGCCTATCCTAGGAGCATCACTGCAGGGGGGAATCCTAGACAATTGCTGCTGTAAGGGCAGGCTTTGTGAGGTGAAATAAATCAATGAATAATGATTACCTCTGATGGCAGCGGCAGTCCAGCTATGAGGCTGAGACAGGCAATACACGCTAATAGGCTGGGGGAATCCTGCCCTGACAGTTTTCATCCTGCTCCATTTCTTTCAGCAAATAAGATGCATCTGTTTGCCTCCAGCTCTCGGCAGACAAAGTAAACAGTCATGCTACAGCAGGTCACAGTGTGACTTCATGTGGGTAAACTGAACTACTCGGAAGCAATATGTATTTATCCAGCAAAGGACACCCAAGACAACATGAGCTGAGGGGAGTTAGCAAATGCCATGGACAAGGAACGTCTCGACAGTAAGTCAGAGCAGAACAGGAAACGCCAAGTGCAATTGTCACGTTGCCACAAAACACAGCGGTAAACACTTGTGCCGAAATAAAATGGCCTGTTATTTAAGCTTTCTCTCCCTCTCCTTCATCAAAAAATATCTGCACAATTTCTGCAGTTGCCACCTTCTTTCTTTTTTTAGCTCACTTCACAATGTCCACTTAACCACAGTAAATGTAACAGATACTCAGGGTTGGCCTCCAGGATTCAGCATATTCCTGACTCTCCTAAGAAGAGTGAGAGCACAGATCAGGAATCCCTTCTGGCTGCAACGTCTCGTCTTCCATGTGCTGCTTAATAGGATCTATCAGTTCTGACTTATTCACAGGTATAATGACAAGCTGCTTCATTTGTAATTTCCATTGTTCTGGATGCTAGCGACAGGTTTCAAGAAAACCAAGCTATTTAGCTTTTAGATTCCCTGATAGGCCAGGTAAAAAGCTTCTCCTCCTGTATTACATTAATTTATCTGCCAGAATGGATGCATTTCCCAGATCTCGTACTTGCTAATGAAGTGTGAATAGCTGTGGATCTTGATAACTAAAACCTTATATTGATGATTGCTTACAGAAAGCCATGTTTCCCATGAATGAAGAAATAATGTTTGATATTATCCTGGGATTTATTAAAGATATGGAATGATAAAAAGGGGAGCTACTTCTCCCTTTTTTTCATCTATTTCTTCCCATAATTATATGTGTTTGTTAGATATTTTTGTAGGTTTTGTTGCTTTGTGGAAAAGCTTTTAAGCTTTTTCTATAACATTTGTCATTTCTGTTTTATGGGGCTGATGTTTTTGTTGACCAGGACAGAGGTTGTTTCTAATTTAGGACCTAGATGCGTCATGCCTAGCTTGTGGCACAATTTCCTCAGCTGGGAACTCAGCCTTAGCTCCCTGTTTAATTAATGAAAAGGCACGTGTGCCTTGAAAGAATGGTCCAGGTACAAGTCAAATCAGCTTAAGAGGGGTGTACGACTTCCATTTACATTAGAGCAAAACTAGAGAGAACCTGCTCCCCCCGTACAGTCAGGACGCAACTTCTACATGTGGCTTCAGCAGAAGCTGTACAACTGTTCGGTGCCCCACTAGCCCCATCTGGTTTGAGGTTGCTTTTCTTCTGTATTTTTTCCTTTTTTTCCTGATACGGACTTATCTTGACCACTCATTTCTGGTTGTGGTAACTAGTGCTGTCAAGGTGAAGGGCTACGTCTGGTTTAGTGAATGAACCTGTGCCAAGGAACGTCCTAGATACAGCAGCTCGATCCTCCGTGCAAAGTGCTCGAGCAATCGCTGGCAGGGTTTGGAGCTGGCAGGCTGGCTCCCCTCCGGACAGATCTGGGCACGGTGCAGGAAACAGCACAGGCCAGGGGCTATTCCCAGGAGGCAGCTCCGGAGCAGCCTCTGCGCTGTGGAGAGCAGGAAAGTGTAATAGCGTAGACGTGGCTCTCTCAGGTTATGGTCACATCTGAATTACCAGGACAGACAAAGCAAGAAGCCCTGCCTATTTACCCGGTATTACGAGTCCCTTGGTGCTTTGGCGGTGCTGAACAAAGTGTCCAAGGTAAACGTGACTGATCCAAAACCTACTGAAAGCAGAGGAGGCCTTCTGTTGTCATTAATGAGTTTTCAGTCAGACTGTAAATCAGCACTAAATGTTAAAGGGAGAAGCTTTTGGAAAAAAGAACATATGAGGACAGATAGATGTTATGGGTATACATTTAAAGACAGGAGAGGAAAACCAAGGCCCTTGATAGAAAAGAAAAATACCACCAGCCAGGTGAGTTACTGCTGGGCTTTTAATAACACTGGTTTTTGATGTCTTGCGACACAAGAGTCTATGGTGATTCCGCCTAAACACTGATACCAGTCATCAATCTCTGCTTTGCTTTAGACTTTATTAAATAAGCTAAATATATAATTTCCTTACAAAACTAATAGTTTCTCAAAATGTTTCAGTATTGCACTTTAATCTGTTATCTGAATAGAACCTATACTGGCCCGTTTTCTAATGTAGTGATAACAGCATTAATTCAGCCTAAATACTGCTTATGAAATAACTGTGATGTTTGGGTCCTACATTTTATGTTTGAGAAAAAAGTGCTTTATAATAGGGTATTTGGAAGTCATAGCTCAATTAAAAGAGTTTAAGTTATTCTTTTGACAACAAAGGTATATCATGTAGACTTTCAGTGCATTGGGTTTCTTTTAAGAGTGAAGCAATGACTCAAAAAGGAAAATAAAAAGCAGGTATAGTAAACGATTTCCATGATTGCCATACTCTGACTTTTCTTTCCAAAACAAGTGAAATTTCATTCCATCCTGTGCCTTATGACTTTGCTGTAAGTTTTAAAGTCCGTCTCTTCCAGGAATACTGAAAAGAAGAGGCAAATTGTGGATTTCATGAGCTGCCTCTTTTGCATACCTTTCCTCTTCCACTTTTTGAGTAATGTTGATGTAATTAATTATGGGTTTATTGGAATACAGAGCTTGCTTACAAGGAAATAATTGTTACACTTTGATTTGTCATACTCTGATTAAAAGCACTGTACAGGGGGATGCTTCCAGCTATTGACTGTGGTGCAGTTGAGGGGCAAATTATGCCCCCAATCCAAAAATCTGTACGTCCTTGTAGTCCATACGTCCTCATTAACTGCAAGATTAGTCAGAGCAGAGCTTGACTGAATCAGAGATAGCTTTTTGGCAAAGTCAGTTTATTGAAGTAATAATCCAAACGCTGTTCACTGTTGCAAAGAGTCTGTAGGTTTCACTTAAAGCTTGTATTCCTTTTATAATCGTGAACTCCCACCATGGTCTTAGAGCTGGCACCTGTCGTTAGCTGCTCTCTCAAAAGTAGGGATGGAGGACTCTTCAAGTAACATTTATTACTAGCTGGAGACTGTTAAGATGCTGGTACTTTAAAAAAAATAAAAATTGAAGCCTGGTAAATAATCCACCCATCCGGTGAGAACAGCAGAGCACAAGTCTGAACAAACTGCTAACATTCAGGGGGCTGGTGAAGATGTTCAACTGTAGCAACCACAGTTTTTTCTTTTCCTCTCTCCGCAAGTATTTTTGGCAGTTTCAGAAAGTTGCTAAGGGATGAGAAGGCAGCGCGTCTGCCGGGCATCATGGCAGTGAGGGGAAAGTTGACCTTAATATGCAGAAAAGTCCAAACTTCTGTATTAGGCGACTGTGAAAACACGTGAGTGAAGTTAATGTCGGACCAATACTCGGCTGCCTGGGGAGCAGCTCTGGCAGAGGGAGCTGGGTCCCGGGAGCCGGCAGCACCCAGGGCTGCCCCGCAGGAGCGGAGCGAGGAGGCCGGGGCCGGGGTCCCCTCCTCTGCCCAGTGCCCATCGTCGGACACGTCCGGGCACCGCAGCCGGGCCGGTGCCCCCGCGGCAGAGAGACGCCGGGAGCCCCCCGGGAGCGGGGCTGGCGAGGGGCCGCCTGAGGTCCCTGCCAACACGAATTGCCGGCTGGGCCTGGGCAAGATTTGGAACACGGGGACAGGACGCGGGCTGCACCTGACTCGAGCATCCTCTTGTGACCCTATGGATAGGAAAGATTTTCTTCAGAAACTCGCCCGTGTGACACAAAGTCCAAAATAAAAGAACTGTACTTTTTTCCTAGGGATACACTCTGGCTTCCCCAGGAGTCTTTCAGGAGTGACACAAGATGCGCAGTTACACTTTTTCCGTAGACTCACATGAATCTGCTCCAGTGAGGAGCTGAAGATGCCTACATATCGGAAGTTAGTACAAGTACCGTAACATAGTCCAGAATGTTTTGAAACAAAATATAGGCTTCTTTCCCACATTCAAGATTAATTAAGTAAGACTCGATGGAGTGTGTTTTCTCTATATAGTCTTCTGTTTAGAAACTAAAGGTGTGCAGTTCTTAGAATGACTGAAGAGAGCAAATGGGATAACACATCTCTTACTTACCTAGATAGCTGTCCCAAAAGGTACGCTGCATATTCATCCGCTACTTGTTTCTGCCGATTTGGGATGACACTTTAGCTCAACAGTAGCTATCCACAATTCTTGGTAGTATTTCATCTTACAGCTATAAAGAGAAAAGATGACCTTTTTTTTCCAAGAGCCCTTCATGGACGCCATGAAGAGATACCAATGTACCTATGAAACAAAAGGCCTCTGCAAATAGGAATGCAAGAAAAAGTCTTTTGACTTGCACATTCTCAAATGAATTGCAGATGTCAGACAAATCAATAAATCTTTCAGATACCAAGAAAAATAAGGATCCCAGCTAATTCCCCTGAGACTCTTCATGTAAAAGGTGGCACAATAATTACGTAGGTGGATTATGATCTATAGGCAAGTGCACTGTTAACATCTAAAAGTGACATTTCCTTTTCAGATAAATTTAATATGAGCTGCAAAGATGCATTTTGCAGTCAGCTTGCTTGTACAAAAGATAAATCAGGCATGCTCTTATAATTGTAGTGTATGCATTTTCCAGCTCAGACTCAGGTTCCGCTACCTCTCCCAAGTCAGTTACTGGGGATAGAGCTGGCCTAATTTTTTCGATGCGTAGCACATCTGCCTAAATACGCAGTTTATGAAACAGTGCCTCTGAAACGCTCCAATCAGGTCTGGTAAAAAAAAAAATGATCAGGGAATGAGGGCAAGGGAGGAAGCCGAAAAAAAGTTGAAATGTTTTATTCTGACAGCTTGGAAATGAACTTTTTGACTTTTCAAGACAGCTTTTAAGTTAGAAGAGGAAGTGTTAATGAAGATTCAGAGTTTGGTAACTTGAAAGCTAAACAGAACCAAGAAAGCCCTGTTCAATGAAATGAAACATTTCAAGTTAACCAGAATGGATGTATAGGTTTTGTTTCATTAATTATTTTTCTTAAATGTCGGTACTTTGTAAACCAGGTGGGCTTTTTCAGTTCAGGCATAAAAATGAAAAGTTAACCATGCAGTCAGCATTAAGTTTGAAAATCTGCAGGCAAAGTGTCTGTTACCTGGTGAAGAAATGTTTTTCCTGTGCCCTTGAAAAATGTTCACGTGCTCAAGACTCACAAGAATACACTGTATGTTTGGGAGAGCTGAGGACGTTGTTGGAGTTAGGGATGAATGCCGTGGAGCGGAGAGAGCTGGGGCCACCGGGATGGCAGTGGGGGTCCCTCCTGCCACCCCCATCTGCTCCTGGTCTTCCCTCCTGGCTCCGGACCTGCCTCCGGCCCCAGAGCTCCAGTGGGGTGAGCTGCTCGGCACAGCTGATGGCTGAGCCCCGCGTCTCCCGTGTGGCTCTCTGAAAAAGCCGGGCAAGCGCGGAGCCATCTCCGGGCACTTTGCCGTGAGGTGTTCCGCTTTGCATGGATGTGCCGTCCGTTAGAGGGGGAAGAAGAGTTTTGCCTTTCTCTCTGGAGAAATGCCTGTGCCTTGTACGTAGCTTGGCAGCTCCTTCAGGATCAAACCTCCTCCTGATGCCTTGAAGAAATTTTAACTAAAAGGCTATGACGTGAAAACCTGGAACTTCATCGAAAATGACAGTTGATGGCTGGAAAGCCCCGAGGCGGGGTAAATAATGCCCACGGGGAGGCTCTGCTGGGAGGAATCTCGCTACCTATGGTTTCATATCAAAAGCCATTTCATTTCTTGTGGGAGGAGATGAGAGAAAAAAATAAACCCGTTACAGCTGTTGCTAGTATCACCTAATGCAACAGTGAAAGGCATTGCAGTGATGGCAGCAGTATGTGAACTCACGTGAAACAGAGTAGAATCTAAAATAGAGGCAATACAAACTTTTGTCAAGTTTTATCAGCTGATATTTGTGTGAAAAGAAACAGTACAAATTTTTGTTAACGCCTTTCATTTCCATAAACTCTGAATGGCTACAGGTGGAACACTAGCAAAAACAGGAGAAAAACCTTTAAAAAATCACTGACTTAAACCTTCCACATTTATCACTGGACTCATGAATTTAGTGATTAATTAAACTGATTTGATAAAGTAATTTGGTTTCTGTATGTTAGTTTTTTCTACCTAGATGTGAAAGCCACTACTTAATAGGAAGCTGACAAACTTTTTCTCTGTTTGTGTCAGGTGCTGAAATTAATCTGAACTTGAGGAGCAAGGAGGATGCAAGTACATTGGATACTGGATCAGAAACCCAGGATAAAAATGCAAATAACCATGGAACTCAGTCATCTAATCCACTGTCCGGTTCTGTGGTGGCTGAAAATGGAAATTCAGTATCAAATGGTAAGCACTTTCTAATCCCAAAGCTCTTCTAACATAAAATTGCTGAAGTGTTTCCTTGAATGTACTGTTTAAGATCTGGTCAAGCTGGAATCTTCTGAGTTGCAAAATATCTGTGTTTCTGGAACTGGCTTAACTTCGTATGTGTGAACTGATAAGCCCCTCTCCAGTAAAAGCTGAGTGTGAAGAAAATAAAGCAGACTCTGCTGAGGAATTTGTAATTAGCTCAGCTTTGAGTCTGTAAGCAGCCCGAGGCATGGAGGACTGAGATTTGAGATTTCTGATGCTATAAACAATACAAATGGGACAGAAAATGGAAAATCAGGATCCCCCTTTGCTACAGGTGCCTTACTAGTGAATGAGAGATTGTTTGTCATTGCAACAAGGTGATCAAGATGGTGCAAGAGCAATGACAGAAAGAATGAAATCTTTCAAGGTCCTAAAAGCATAAGTCTTAAGGATAGAACACCTCTGTTACATAAAATCACACAATACAAATACACAAGTATGAATAGGCACAAGACAAATAGAAAGTATTTATTTCAGTGGAATGTGGAGAAGCAGACGTCTGAATACTTGCATGGCACTGGGTACAATTATCTTAATGCTGAAAACTTAAGTCTAAACATGGGTTGTGTAAGCAGAACAGTTGTATAGGCTTTACGGGTAAGGGTAGAACTACACATAATGCACTTGGCAGTTAGAGAGCTATACTGGAAAAATCAAAGGGAAAAAATACAAGGTCAAGTGAAATAACTGCATTTGGTTTTCCAAATGTGCTAGCCTTTAAAAAAAAAAACAAACTAGAGCTGCTTAATATGCAGTGTTTTGAAATAAAAACAATCAAGCTTTATTATCAAAATTGAATACTTCAAATAATTCCTTTCTTTTCAAGAAAACCTGTTCTCCAAATTCTGCAGTGCTTGGCCAAAACAATTCTTCCTGTTCTCTCTGATAATCAAAGCAGAAAGCTCATCCAGTCTGAGAAGTTATACGAGTGTAAAGGTGCAGTCATCCCTGTGTGGCACCAGGAACACACTGTGACGGAAGAAGACGGCACCTTTGTCCATTATAACCGTGTCCCCATTTGTATCAGTATAATAATTTGGGGAGGAGGGAGCATCTTTTCAGTACGTATAACAGTCAGGCTCTTAAATTAACACAAAAACTGTGAGTAGACCCAAGTCTTTGATTCCTTTCTGTGGAGGATTTTAACCATATATTCTGATGTCCTAATGGGACCTGTGGGAGATCCGCTTTTTATAAGAGCAACCGTTTCATCCCCAGACCCCTTAACTCAGAGTGGAATCACAAGAGCTGTGTTTCTTTCAGTTTAGAAATTAAATGATGCTTTAAGTTTCTAATTTGTGATGATTATAGTTCAGTTAGGGAACGATCTCAGTGACTGAAATAAATAGTCATTGCTTGAATACAAGGCCAACTAATAGATGACACAGGTGCTTATAGTTGTGTGAAGCTTTAATCAGTGTATTTGCAAACACTAGTAGCCAGGGCTGTTCATATTGATAATATACAGTATCTACTATGCATAAACTGATTCTTTTGAAACTATTTGTAAATCGAAAGTTTAATCATAAATGTGTAATGTCATGCAGTGGAATTTTCCAGTAGGATACTTTTTCCATTAAAAAACACTGATTCATCAGACCCAAACTTTTCATGGAAGGCTCCCAATTTTGATGCCGCCTTGATAAGGAATTGTTTTGATATTCGCTGTATGCTATGAGTAGAAAAAAACACGCTTTAGATCTGGCAGTATCCCACTGGGTAAGGAATTAACATTATTTGTGGTATTTCAAGGTTCAAATATATGTTTTGCCTCTCAGACTGTTGTAGAAATGATGCAAGCTTTGATTTTATCCTGATGCAGAGCAAAATCAGATTATAAATTTTGTGATACAGAATGCTGGTTTTCCAGTCACCTTTAATAATAATTGAAAGAGTTGACAATATGGAAAGCTCTGGTGTACTTTGATTACATGAATTCAAAACCAGTTGCCAATTTGCTTAGGAATAATATCCTTCCAAGATTAGACCTTAGCACCTTCATAGTTTTGAAATCTGCGTCTTGTTGAATATACCTAGGCAGTACTGGCATTTGAGAACGTGCCATGAGATGTTTCCATGTAAAATACTTTTTCATTTCTTTGTTACTGTATACCAAACTCCTCTAGCTTTGAGGAAAATAAAACCTGAAATGCATTATTAAATAGTTGATACTGAGATTACAAAACTCCTGAATATAATCTGCTTCCCATTGTTACACAGTGCAACTTTATAATCTACTTTCCACTGATAGAACTAAAGTCTAGAGTCATACCTTGCACATATGAGTTAATACAGAAAGCAGTTTCTTAAATAAGACTAGTCTTTTCCTGTCGTGAAGAAGTGTCAGCACCACTCCTCTGAAGCATCATGAAAATTAAAGTCACTGTGGTCGTGAGAATAACCATTTTGACGAAGATGTTGATGTTGATGAATTCTTTAGAAAAGAATTACTAAGCAGCTAAAAAGCTGCCTGGCTCAGCTTCCATGCAGATTAATGCTGTGCTGCTTTCGGAAGCTGAGTTTAATTTCTGGCACTGCTGTTAGTTCAGAATTTTAATAGAAGTTGCTTTTTCATTTTATAGAATGTAATCCTCTTTTTTAGTTTATCTCTAATATTAGGAGTAACACCTTTCTACAGCTCTGTGCTATCAAACTGACTTTTCTGCCGCAGATCTTCCACGTCCCCCCAAGTTTTTAGTCTGAAAGAGCTCTTTTGCTATTCTTGTCCAAACACGAGTAATCGGAAAGCCTGTAATAACCTTTTGTGTTACAATGCTGGAACTTGTGATCCTAAATCACGCAAACCAGCAGATCCTCTGGTGGGAGACACTCAAACACTGCAGGTAAAAGTTTACTGAAATTTGTTGTCATTTCCAACTAGTACCTAATAGGATGTAGAGGAGTGTTTAATCATGAAGTGAAATGTTTAAATACGACAACTGTAATAAGTGGCTGAGGCGACCTAACCTTTGGCTAGTGAAAGGGAGAAATTCCCCGGATATCCGACCATTCCTAGCCCCGGTGGAGGGTGTAATAAAGGTACTCCCTCTGTGTAACTCCAGTGCAAATCAGAGTAGGTGCTGTCTGGATAACAGATCCCTGTTGGACCGACAGAGCCTTGTGCTGTGTCATGCCCGATGCTCTTCATCCAGCTCCCTCGGCATGCTGCTGGCCCGCGAGGGGTTATTCCTCTTCACTTGTCACGGAGGTCCGCGCCTCGCATACGGAGATCCTTGCAAAGGGTCTCGCTATACAGGCCGTGCAGATCGGCATAAGAACCGGTCTGTTTCGCCAAAAGCCCTATGCGTTGTTCAGGTAAAAGGGGCTTAGTCTTGCCTGACTTTGGCCATGGAGAAGGCTCTGCCTGCGTGGGTCACCCAGGGGCTGCAGCCTGCTGTCTGGTCTCTTGAACCTTGCCACCGGGTCCAAGCACATCAGGCAACAGGTCACAGAACGGGAGAGAGGCCACAGCAGGCTGCCGGACAGCACAGGGGCATGTCACCGTGAGACGGGCTCCGTGCTGCCGAGCGCAGGGCCTTACACCTTGTCCATCCTTCCCGGTGGTGCCTCTTCCGCGCTGTAGCAGCCAGCGTGTCCACTGGAGCTGACCAGTAGGTCCAGCCCACGTGAACGCAGAACCAGAGAGGAGGTGAGGTGGCTCAGGGAGCAACGTGTAGTGGCCGTTGCAAAGCCCCCAGG
>JANZLQ010000060.1:367169-441115 GCA_026212715.1 Elanus axillaris
GGTGGAGGTGGTGGTGGAGGTGGTGGTGGTGGTGGTGGAGGTGGTGGTGGTGGTGGTGGAGGTGGTGGTGGTGGAGGTGGTGGCAGATACAGGAGCTGGAGGCCAGCAAGTGCAGGGTCTCCAGTTCGAGGGTGGCAGAGCTGGTGAGACTGGAAGTTCTGGAACCACTTCCAGATGTCCAGTGATCTAGATCTCAATATTTGAGATGCCAGCTGTTTATCTGGAGGACCCTATAGGGAGTATGTGAGAACAGGGCAAAAATGGGAAATAAGAAGTACAGAAAGGAGATCAGGAATTGAGTGTAGGATCTTCTTTTGAAGCCATATATAGAAAAGGCATTGCAGGGAGTAAGTGGGTAAAGGACTGGGTTTCTAGTTTGAATATGCATATTGCTTGGGACAAGGCTGTATTCTCGATTATGTGAAAAGAATTGAATTAATTTCTTTCACTTCTCCAGTTAGAGATTATTGATTGGATCATATTCCTTGCTATCATTTTCACGACCACATCTAATTGCAGTAATAATGTTAGCAAGCATAATTTTGACACAGAATTGCCAAATTAGACTGACTTTTGGTAACTTGAGAACAGTTACAAGAAAGCCCAGCCCAGGTGATATAATTTGTGCTCCAGCCTGAACCCCTGATTAACTTATGTTCTTGTAATTCTGACCCTGCCCCTGCTAAACTGATGCTTCCAACCTTGTGCTGAATTAAGCAAGGTCTTATTCAGTGCACAGCTGTGGTATCCTAATATTTACTTAGGTGTATGTAAAGGAAAACTCAGAGTGTAATCAACTACTCCCTTTATCTTTCCAAACTCCACCAAGCCTCTGCTTGCTATGTCTATGATGACATGCTGTTGCTTACTTATTTGATAAGACCTCTTATCAAAGTGCTTTTCATAGAAATAAACAGAAAATCATTGATAACCTTATTCTTAGCTCAAGGCTGTCATGGACAGTAGATCCTGAACTGTATGAATATAGTGCAAAAGCAGTATATTTTCAAAATACGCTGCAAGCCTAGGAAAGTATTTTCATTCATTTATGGTGCAAATATTTTACATTATGTCTTCTATTTGAATTAAACGAGTAACACCTACTTAAACAAGGCATTCTGCATTAAAATGTGGAATTTTTTTATTACTTTGTTTGAGATGTATCCAAACTGAATCCACATGAATGAATTATTAGTTCAGGAAAGGATTTGGGAAAAAAAGGGATTTCTTTTGTGTTGACAAAAACTGGATTTTTGGAGGGAAATTTATTTCAAGCATTTCATTTGACCAAAAATACGTGATTTTGCTGAGGGAGAATTTTAAGTTGGAGGACAGGCAATTTAACGTGGGTAAGAAAGGAATAGTAGTAACTTCCATGTATTTTACAAGCCTAGTGTACTGGAGACCTTGAACGTCAGACCTTGCCCCCAGTACACACCTAATATATCAGGGACCAGCTTCAAAAAGTGGTAACTCCACCTCAAAACAACACATAGTTCAAATCACTGAGAGACCAGGGTCAGACTCCCTCTCTGCACCAGGCAGAAAAGGACTGAAATTCCTGATTCTCACAAGACTTGAGCTGGCTCCCGAGCTGCAGGCAGGGGTTCTGTCTTCTTCACTGCCTGTGTGTGTCCTGAGGAAGTCCAGATGATGTGAAGCTGTAGAAAAAGATCCATATTTTTGAATACTTTACATAAGCTTCATTCAGAAGAACAAATAAAAATCCCGCTGTCCACCATTACGAAGCTGTGGACATGCACCATTATAAAGGGGAAACTAAAAGCAGGGTAGGGAGGCCAAAAAGGAATAAGCATCGTTGCTTCTCTTTAAAATTCTTGTTCTGTTTCTCTCGCAAAGTCAGGATATTTTATGGGATTATTCATGCAACTTATATCTTTATGAGTTAAGTCATATATCAGTAACCATGTAAGAGTTAATGCTCATTTATGAAAAGAAAAAAATTTTAAAACATTTTTAATACTGAAGATAGGAGGTTAGAAGGCAAGCATGTTTCACAGTGTGTTTTTATGCCAGTTTCGTGATAGAACAAGAAACTGAACATGAACATGAAACAGAACTGTGTCTAGTACAGTGCATAATCCCATAAGTAGTTTATGATTCATTGCATTTGAACTTTGAATTGTTTCCATTATGATTCTGTGTATGTAATGTATAATATGCAAAGAGCGGGGCTCGCCTAATTTTTTCTTAGCTAAGAGTTACATATCGAGGTGCAGAATCTCCTTACCTAGTTTCAGCCGCACGAAAGGTCGATGCATAGTCAATCAAATACTTCAGACTGCACGTTGTCCGTTTCTAGTTACCGAAATGTTTCAGGTGATCTCCTGAGAACGAGTCAACTTGCGTCTCTCTCGCCAGGATGAATCCTCTTGCGGCTGGCTCTGCTCAGCTGACCAAAGGAGTAGTGGTGTCTGTTTAGGGATGCCATAGTAGCATGAACAGTTGGAATATACGCTGTATGAAGCCATACCGAAATTGCTGGATACCAGACCTACCATGGAGTCTGCGATTCTGGTTTGTGAGGGGCTTAATAACGCCTGTCATGGGCTCACTGTGATTGAGCTTCTGCCTTTGCTTCCCCTCATCCGCCTCTCAGATCCCCTGCAGTGCCATGCGAGTGGTCTTTCCGCTCCAGCAGAAGCGATGGGGAAGCGCCGGCAGGGAGCCCGGCTCTAGGATCACTGGGCGGAGGTCTTTGTCGTTCTTGACTGCAGAGGGAGACTACCTGGCCCTTTTACACTGGATGACTGGTTTTTACACAGCTAAATTTGGGGCAGCTAATTCCCACATGGAGAGTGCACAATAAGTACAAGAATTACAGAAAAACTCTGTACTGAGGAGATGGAGTTGTAAGTCCTGGACCTACTGTCAGCTTCCCTTGTAACCTAGAGCCATTGATTTGCGAGCAGACCGCAGGCCTGTTTTCCATTCCCTTTGCATTTCTTCTGTGATGAAAAGGAGCCGGGGAAGAGGAGCCAGGGATTTCTGCATTGCAGGAGGAATCCCTGGCCAGCGTATAGGTAATGTGTTATTTGTAGGCCTTCTCAGTACAATTGCTCCTTCTGTAAACCAGCATGCGTACCTGTGATGCGATTCCTACTTGGTAAACAAGAATTATTCCAGTTTCAGTAAGCGTGGAAATAGTAAATATCCAGGCCAATGTGTGATATTTTCATTCTTTTTTAGTAAAGCGTGTCAAGGTCTTCTGAATCTCATGATGAAATTGGGCAATGTGTAAATGTCAGATTATAAATTAGTATTGTTCTGCTTTAGGTTTACCAGAGGAAAATGAATATTCAAGACTATCGGCCAGCACTACAGCAGGCTCATCGATTCAAAGACATAGGGAGAGCCACACTAGCCAGGTAAATATTTCACTGACAGTCTACTAGAACCAGTAAAAAGGGGAAAAATCATAGTAGCTGCATGTTGAAAGCTGTCTTGAGTCAAATTTATGTGTCGGCATTGAAAAATGCAGACTTCTTTTACACATTTATATAGAGCTAAGGACTATAATGAACTTACTCTTAACTTTTTTTGCTGGGAGGATAACCATCCTGAAAGGTTCTCATAGTAGAGTTCAAAGTTTATGAAACTTACTGTTGCTGTTTGCAAGGATGCTATTTTCAGGCAGGAAAAATGTCTCTTCTCCCTGAGAGGACCAATATGTTCTCTCTCAAGGTACTCATTCATGCCAGAAGGAGTTGCATGATAATGAACCTCATAGGAATAAATGCATAATTATATGATCCTTTCGTGTATAAAAGCAGTCTTCACTGTTTTTACACAAATATCAATAAGTAAAAATTAAAATATCTATCAATTAAAACAGCAATAGGTACTGAGGTAGTGTGAAGCTTACACTTTGGTTCTTTTAAAATTTCTGTTTAGTTAATGTAATTTAAAATGACAACACAGAATTAAGTTTGATGTGCTTTAAGTGAACAAAAAGGTATAAAATTTGTCGTACTATCTTTTCTTCAGCATTTTGTATATAATGTGAAACCCTTTACTTTCTAAGTAGCCAATTCAGGCATGAAGGCATTCAAGAAATTTTGCTTCACATAGATGGCATTAGTGTTTTCTCCTGTTGTCTTTATGTCTTCAGTCCACTTTTCAAAAAGGGCAGTCCCAAGTCATTTTTTTTATTTGAGATGACTGTAAGAATTTTACAGTACAGCCAAACATTGTCAAAAGAGAAAATATGTTGGGAGCCGAGAGGAATTTCCTCAGCAGAAACCTCTCATTAACCAGAGGTACATTTTCCAAACGATTCTACCAGAAAGTAGGGGAATGCTTTATCCCATTTAAAAGCTACTTGTTGTCTGCAAGGGGCAGCTGACATTTTGTTACAACAAAATACCGGCCCTATCAAGTGGATGAATGTTTGGCCATTGACTCCAACAGGAGTGAGAGTCAACCTTCAACGTCATCCTTGGTCTTAACGTAACTTTGAAAAACAGCAGGTTGTAACTAAGTAAATATGTGAGCAAACTAGCGCAAAAGTATTCACTTGTTGGTTTTGTGCCCCGCTGTCTAAAGCACAGGCATAACCACAGTGCCGATCCCGAGCTGACGAGTTGTGCCAAGCAGCTCTCGCACTGCGCTGCTCTCGCCGGGTGCAGCGGTGAGGCTGCCCGGAGCTGCCCTGGCACCCACAGGCACGTACCTCTCTCGCACACAGTAACGGATCCTTGTCATCGCCATACCGCCAGACCAAAATGTATTTTGGCCATAGTGTGACAAAATACTATCTCCAGATCAGTATTCCAGATGAGGGTACGGAATTGTGAAGATGACTGGAGGCAATGTTTTCAGTTGTCTCTGTTATATTTTTTAACGATCAACCAAATATGAGGCATGGCAGTGGCCAAAGAGCCCTCTCTGGTGAAGGAAAAATCCAAGACACCGCTCCAGTAATAAACCTTACACAGTGAGACGCTTTCATCCGGGAGCACCTTACACCTCTGTTGCTGAAATGCTTGCATGGGGTGAAGCAGGATCGTGTTTAAATTACTACACCAGTGCGGTACATGGGTAGTTAAACGAATTGGGTATAGGGGAGCCATTATCTTCTTATGTTTGCAAGTGGAGACTGTATGCTTACATGAAATTAGTCTGCAACATTTACATGCTTTATTTTAGAAGCAAGACTTTAACCATTTACAAACTTATATTTTTGATTTTTCTAAAACTACTTGCCAAAAGCTGAACACAATTTCAGTTTGGTACTTTGAAATGTCACTTTTTCACTAAACAGACATTTTGCCAAAGTTGTTCACAAATCTTTAAAATAGATTCCATTCCATGTACTCAGAATTACATCCAGGGACAATCCTTAAATGCAAGTTCAGTAAGAACCTTGACAAGTTTAGAGAAGAAACCTGCCGTTCTGTATTTGGTATAGTGTATACAATTTTTGTGTACTGTATACAATTGCCTCAATGACTAAACATCTTCCAAAATGGTGCTGCCTAAAGAAAAAGAAAAAAATCTTCCTCCCACAAAAGGGGAACAAAAATCTTTTAAAAAGTCTGTGCTCACAGGGCTGACAATTCTTACTGTAAAAAGCATTCCTCACCATTTTCAAAGCATGGCATATATTTGAAAATGATTGGGTTTAATTACAGTTGACATTTCTTAGCATGCTGCCGGTGACTCTGACGGCATACAAGCCTATTGTAAAAGTCTTTGCCAGGTTTCACTGCAGTAGCCTTATCACTTTAAAGTAATTCTCGCACAGACGTATGAAATAAGACAGATTGGTTCACAGATCTGTGAAGGTACTGATTGACTAATTGCTTTAGAGAGAGAAACATAGGCTGGGTCCTTGGATTTCTTGGCAGACACTGTCATTTCAGCTAAGGGAAACTGGTTCATTAGCTTTCAGGGACTTCTAATATTTATGGGTTGTTTTAATACATCCCTGCTAGTTCTTTACTGAAGTGACAGGAGTTAATTTCATTTTTGTCACAGGATCTCAAGGCTCATATACATCCAACAAAAGTTTAGGCATTGTGGCTTACGGTACCATCATGTTGTCACATCAGGTGATAATTACCTGCATCATTGCCCGATACATCCTGCACAATGCAAACCTACACACTTGAGAGAGCAAATTCTTCAGCTCAGTATCGGTCAACGTGCATCATAAAGATCAATCTTTTAACACTTTTGGAAGCAATTACCAAGTATAAAATAGCATGCAGATGTGAACTCAGCAACTTAACTGACCATCTCTAAAGTCAAGTCTGCTGAAAACAAAAGAAGTTGTTCACTGTTGGCCATAAATGCTACTTTTCTAGGGCAATGGCTACTTAAAGGTCAATTTTTATCAGAGTGAAAAGGACAAAAATTGAAAAACAAATTGTTAAAATACTGATAAACTATTTCTCATGTGCAAGTTAGGGAATAACATTCTACTTTCCTCTGCTAGAAAAAGGGGAAGAGTATTAAAAATCAAGTTGGATTTTTGTCTCATCAGAAATGAAAGAACTCTTCTCAAAATAAATGAAAGTCTGGCATGATAAAAGAACAACAAAGTATGGGTTTTTTAAACTAATACCTTTTCCTTCATATTGTTCTGTGGCTGTACAGTTGTAGATTTCCAAGTGATTGTATCCATAGGTTGCAAGGACCACATAAAAACATAAAGAACCTGACATCTGATATAACCCTGTAGCATCATCTTCATCCTCAATTTGGGGGTCAAACCAGTTACCGGGAAGTTTCATGTGCTTTAGTTTGTCTGAAGAGAAGGTCTTTAAGAACTCTTTGTTAGCAAAGAGCCACATATACTGTTTTCACCAACGTAGCACACCAGCTTCCATGTATTTTGTGCTTTTCCTTGTAAGCCAAAACATTCTAGTCAAGGGAAATTTCAAAATGTAAACTAGAAATCTACAGTAAAATGACACTGCAAGAAACAATATCCTAATCTACCCTTACAGCATTTTGTAATGACTAAGAGTCATTTCTATTCAGTCACGCTCCAGGAAGTGATTCCAAAGCATACTGGAGACTCCACAAATGTTGGAATTGCTTAGCAGGGTCTAAAAGCCAAAACCTCCTCGAAAATAAGAAAGCTTTATAAAATATTACCTCTTTGCTCTTTTTCTTTTACACAAAGTATTTCCCAGTTCCTTAGCCAGTCCAATGGGCTCTTGTCTCCAGACTGTATTTATTGCTTCCTCTGTTCTCCATAGCTCCTATGACTGTGTACGTTTAAAAGATAGAGCATAAAGACTGTTGAATTATGCAAGTTCTTTGAAATGTCAGCAACAGCAGCAAGATGAAATAGAGTTAACAAAAGTAAGACTGTATCTTTGGCACCTCACACAAAAGCTAAGCAATCCTGTCATCTTCTTTTTCACAGAACTAGGACTGTATTTTTTTTTATTTTTGGTAAAAATATTTTAAAGTTGTTATTAACATTCACTATGAAGTGGGATGTGGTGTGAGAAAGATACCGCGGAATGAAGAAAAGCAGGCCAGCTAAAAGACTCCTTGTTTCTTATGTGGGCAGCAAGAAGCAACATGGTCTGTCTCTAAGGGGATGAGATGGACAACCTGGAGATAATGAACAGATGGGAAGTGAGGGCAGATTAAAGACTAGAGTGATCATACGCGTGTGTGTGGGGCGGGAGTGGGGGGTAAAATAGGCACCAGATAAAGGATGATTCAGAGAAGTAAGGCTGGAGGAAGAATAAAATGACTGAGAGAGAAGGTAAATAAGAAAATGGAATAGGGAGGTTAGAAAGAGGAAAGAAGGAAGAGCCAGAGAGAAGAAGAAAAACCAGGGAAGTGAGAAAAACAACTAAAAGGAAGATAAGAAAAAAAGGAGGGAAAATAACCAAGGACAGAACACAGGGTGGTGGAATAAAAAGAGAGAGGGACTAAGGAGTAAAAAAGTAGAAAGTCTCTGTGATGCTTCAGATACAATATTCATCTTCATACGCATATCAATGTGATCGTTTATGTTGCATAAAATAAAAGTGATTGTAATAATCTGCCGACGTTGATAGGTGTATTAGGTCGCAGCCGTACTTTGAAGATTCAGCCATCCAAGAAGAACTGTAGAAAATCTCCCGTTGAAAGGCGCAAAGCTTCTTTGTGCAGTTTAGCTTTCTAACAGCTGAATGTTGGCTTATTTTGTAATCGGATGATGTCACTTGCATTCAGCATTCTATGGAAATACTTCCAGAACAAGATACAAATAAGCAAGCAGTTTGCCATCCTAGTAGGTTAAGTAACAGCAGACATACAGTACATCCTGGCTGGTAACCCACTTCTGTTTCATCTGTCATGTGCTCAAAGAAGTAAGGTGGAAAGTGATGGTTATTTTTTCACATACTGTTATATTAAAGAATCTGCAGTCTTACCTCTTCTATTTTGTTTAAACCCCATAGTGCAGGTTGGCAGATTGCAGTAATACAGGAGCCAACATCTGACAATGAAAAATGGAAAATGTCTTTTCATATTCGTGAAGAATGTATTTATTGTTTCATTATAGCTTAAGCTATAGCTCTTACTTCATGAAGTCTCATTGTTTTCAGCAGTCTCTTCTCTCAGAAAGAGCTGCATATTCATTATAGTTTCAAGGGCCTTCTTTGTTCCTACTTGATTTAATATTTGTTGCCAATCACTTCTTCTGTTGACTGTTTAAAAGTTTAAGAAAATGAATAGTCAAGAATGCAGTGTGTTGCTACTCCCCACCCATTGTCACAGTTCTAAACACTGGGCTCTAACATTCGTTATTAATGTCTGTCATCTTTGCCTATTAGCTGGAAGTAATCTTTGGTCATCTTTGAAGCAAAACGTGGCATTCGAACAAGTCTGGTGTAATAAAAAAATGACTAACGCCTTTGTAAACACATAACATCCAAGAGAGGACATAAAATGTTACGTATTTATCATTGATCTGAACTGGTATATCCCCCTGAATTGTGTTGTATTTATTGTTTTGATGGTAATGGGAAAGAATTCTTTTTGTAATGTCACATTCAGACAAAAATCAGGTCTTATAACACAGTGCAGCTTTATTTTTAGAAGATGTATAGTCAAAACATGTGCCTTATAGATAAATGATATGGGGTAACAAATAGTATGAATTCATCAGGAGGTACAAAACCTTGTGTTTCTGTATCGAGGGCTTCTGGAGGGCCGATGCCCCTCTCTTCAGTATGTCCTAGATCTGTCGGCCGCGACCTCCAAAAGGGAAAGTGTAGATTCTCCTCCTTGAACGAGTAGATGCCACACTCCGCTCCCTACACATCTGAGGCCCCTTTTCTGTCTCCCCTCTTTATCCTGTTTGCGTTTTCCCCCGGTATAAGGCCGTGATTGTTGAGGAGAGGGGAACAAAACCTCCCGAGCATCCCTCTGCCCTCCCTAAGCTCAGGTGTTGGCTGAACCGTGTGGTCGCTCACCTTGGGCTGCCGCCGTGGCCGGTGGGTCACCTTACGCGGCTGCTCCAAGTCCAGGTTCGAGGGGAGCACAGCCCACCGCCCCACCGAGAGCACCTGCAGCGGCTGACTCGTCTCTGACTTGGTCGTTCAGTGCCTGGAGAGAGAAACCGGTCCCTCTGCCCTTCGTTCTTTTGCTGTCCCACACTGCCGCATACATCAGCAGAGATGTAGACTTCAGGCAGCCCATAAATTAAGTGCCGTTTGCCTCTGGTGTTGTTGGACTGTAAGTGTGGTGGGTTTATACAAGGATGATACGCAACACTAGCAAATCCGAGTTGATGATTGGTTTGGTAATTGCTTCCAAAGCATTGTGAAAACGTCGTCTCCTAACGGATCAAGTACAGTATCTCCATTAATTCCACAAAGCAGCAGTGATGAATTCAGTAGCAACATGATTCATTTTTTCAGATACTTTTTGTTAGATGACGTACAACGTGGTGTCAGGGTTGTTCGGTCAGCTGTTCTGAAGACCTCTACGATAAACGATTTGTTTTTGGAACTCATCTTGAGAAAGGCACAGTTGCTGTCCTGAACATAATCTTTTTCTCAAGTGTCAGGGGTGAATTAAGAGGGTGCTCTGAAGGTTTTAAAGAGCATTGGTTAATCAGTTTATCTGGAAAGAGAAATACTACCTTAGAGAAGAAAATAGTATATTTCAATATTTGTTGATGTTTTAGTCACTCTAAGGAAGGTATCATTTTGTAGTTGATATCAGAGATCTAGAGTTGAAAGAAACTCAGCCAAAACAAATAATAATAAATAATGAAATAATTGAAACCCACAAGATCCAAGTAAATGAATAAAATATGCCCTATTTTGAATGTATAGGCTTGTCCAACTGTATTCCCAGCTCAGGTAATCACAGTGCCTGGCGTGTACTGTCATATGTTACTGAACACTGCCTACCTTGCTCTGATACATTCTGCCGGATGACACATTACAGCTATACTCAGGATTTGTATACTGATTTTATTTTGCAAAGATAAGATACAGTATCTTTGATTGCTGAAACAACTCCAAGCTGTATGGAAGATGATGAACCTAATTAATTGAGAATATTATTATCCCAGGCATGTTACTGCTTCACTGAGGGAAAGGTAAAAAGGTAGGAAAGATCAAACCCCGCTGCTGCAACTAAAATGTATTCCTGCAAAAAATGTAAAAAAATCACCCCAAACCACCACCCCGCCCCCCCCAAAAAAAACCAACAAACCAACCACCCCAAACTAGAAAACCCCAGGAGTATGAGAGAAAATCAGAAAACTTACACCAGAGATAGAAGGTTTGGTCAGAGGAAGAACATAAAATGTTCTGTCCGAGGCTCAGCAGCGGGTGTGCAGCCCCGGACTCTCTTTCCGACGGGAAGGAGAAGGCGCGGGAGCCTCCTGCCTCCCAGCCTGCGGTGCTCCCTGAGGAAGGGCCTCCTGCAGTGGAGCTCGTTTTGCGGCTAGGAAGCCTTAGTGGACTTTTCTTTCACGAATTTTTCTGGAAAACCCTTTCAGAAAGCCAAACCAAGACAAACAGTGGAATTATTTTTTTTTAGGATGAAGCTTGCATTTTCCAAGTGCCCTGTGATCGCAGAGGGCTGGACTGGGTGATCAGAGATCCTTCGTGGTCTCTGGCAGCAGAATATCCTGCTTCCAGCATCACCTAGCGACCGGTGTTTGGAAGAAAATTATATCTGTCCCTCAAAAAAATACAGATAGCTGAAAAATGCTTGCCAGAAGGGAAAGCATTTCTTCCTGACTCTTGTGGAGATGTGATTTTGTTCAGAAATGTAGTCCCTTTTTCGTTTTATTTTAAATACAAATTTATTTTTGAGATTACCCCCAATTTTTAAGTATCAACGAAGTCACAGCTTCCTTTGGAATGTCATCTATATAATGCCTGTTCTAGAGGTAGTTTATACTCTTGATGTAATAAGAAATTTTAACTGAGAAAAAATATTTTCTTGTTTAAAACAAAGCAAATGCAATATATATATCTCAGTTACGGATCTCGTGTTTAACTCTGTTTAAGCTGCATACCTCGTCCAGAGCAATTCCAGATTTGCAGCAGACAGAGCACCTGCTGTCCTTGCCGTTTTCTCCTTTCCAATGAACCCATTTGCCATCCATTTGGAGAGTTTTATTTTTGGAGATGGTAAGGTTGCTCCAACACAAAAATCAGCAGCAGTTGAAAAGAACGCTTAACTAAAATCACTTTATTGTTGCATATCACATATGAAGTAGCTTGACGCGTCCAGTGGGTCTGCATTCGCAAAAAAAGGCATGTCCCAGCATTCACAAGACAATCCCATGAATCGGCTTGGATCCCAGTGGTACATTTGTATTTGAAGATTTTTAATTGGAATTTAGAAGTGTGTAAACTCATAGCTGCTCTCTACTCCCTGCTGGGGTCTTACGTGGCCAGTGCAGGTTTCCCAATAAAACACAGATTTACATATTGATTTGATTTATGTTGACTGCTTGCCTAGGCTTCTTAACACACCCATGCTTTACTGTGTGCTTTCCCCTTGTATGTTTAAATGGGTATTGTATTGGTAAATAACTTGTAGGCTGACATTATTTTTTCTTGATTCAAGAATTGGTGGAAAAGGAATCCTTTCCTGATTTACACTTTTTTGTAACATAGAAAAAAACAAAACCTATTTGTTTGAACCAGAAGGGTCAGGATTTTTTGAGAGGTTGCAGTGTGCCTGTCCCGTAGTTTGAAAGAAAGATGCGACGTGCGTGTTTGGCAGCAGTTGGTGAAGGGTTTATCTGGTGCAAAAAGAAAACAGAGAAGGATGAAGCCATTGGAACGAGTTAGAAACATTTGTGTGAGACATGCGTGCCTGTCACAGGTTGATTCAAAATGTGTTGGTCTTGCTAATAATCACATACAGTAAGAATTATTTCCAAAATTACTGGCTGAAATTGTGTCTTTAATTTTGAAATGAGACGTGGCGACATCCTGATCACTTCTGTCTTTAAAACTGACGATCTGCAGGAGATCCACTGGGGTTTGTGAACTGCTTTTGAAGACTGTAATAAAGGTAACTGTGAGTCACCTCTTGGCAGAAATTCGTTCTGCTGACCTTTTTAGACAGCCTACAAACTGGAAAAGGTTAAGAACATGGGGTTTGTCAAGGCAGTTCCATTTCTGAGATAATTACGATAATTTATCAACATTTTAAATTTATTGCATAATTGACTTTAGATCCTGATCAGATTGCTGTTCTAGACTCAGTATCCCCATGGATTCCCTGATGGGACCTCAACTTACTAATGGAAGAGAAACATAATACTGCTGTAATAGTTGTGAGCATCTACTGACAGTTTCTTTAAAGCACCAACATTGACAAATCTATTAAAGAAAATAATTGGCAGTATTTCTCTGAAGGAAAACTACGGACTTGTTTACCTCATGCAAATGTCTCAGGAGCACAGGTTTATGCTCTATACATGTCCTGAAATTGTGTTGTGATTTAAAAATCTGTTTTCTGTTGTGCTTCTGTGTCTCTATTCAGGAATTTTAGTAAAACTTACAGAAGCAACTAAAACCAAAACTGTAATAAAAAATGAAGAGCTACGTTTTGTGCAAAGAAAATTATTTGTATGTTTAAACATCCAATCACAAATGACCCAGAAAATTACTAGAGTACGATACACGTGTTTGAAAAAGTAAACTCTACATTTGGTCAAGGAGAGAGCAAAATAAGATGAAATACTCAAAAGAGTCTACTAATGCAAATTAATAAATCTCTGTTTGGCAGACAGTTTAGAGTCCTTTAGCCATAGCTTGATGATTAAAACTGTGTTGCATTTGACACACAAATAGACAATATAAGCTCCCTGTTGCTTCTGAATGTTACCAAATATCCTCTGTAAAGTTAGAGCATTTGATCTTTTAATGCAGGATGTATTTCCTGAGATTCTAGAGCCAAACCTCTAAATAACTCAAAGTTAATTTTAAATGGACCTGTTAATCTTTTTATCTGGCATACCTTTTGTCACAAAATGAATTAAAAATGTGAAACCTTCAACTTTCCATAATTAAAAACTCACTGAATTTTTTAACTAGCCTAAGAAATAAGACTACAATTAAAATTATTTATTGACTTAGAGCAACTCATCTTGATTCTAAAGGAAAGTCGAAATCCAGTAAGTCTGCTTCAGGCTGTAAAGTGAAATGCAGGCAGAATTTAGAAGCCTAAATGCAGAAGGCAATTCAGGGGCTCATTCTCCAATGACTGTGCAATACTTAAATGTGTGTTACTCAGTAGGCAAATAGTACTCTAAGATTTTTGTGGTTGCCAGCATAAGAACCCAATATGCTCTAACAACGGGATAATGGTGGAAGCCCTTCCAGGCATGTCCTGATGGAACCCAGCCATTGGTGCTCTGTCACCAACCGAAATCCCTTGTGCCAGGAGGAGAGAACTTGTTTCTGCGGTCTGATAGTTTGGGCTGTGAGGTGGGAGGAACGAGTCCTGGGATCTTTTCCCTGGGCTGCTCATTACAAATTTATTTTGTTCTTCTTGCCATATTTTGCAGTGGAAAATACAGGTCTTGTTTAACTGCCTCAGTCCATCGCAGTTTCCAATGAATAGCCGTGGTTACGCCACGCGCTCTTCTCTTGTGCATCGCTGCCTTTGACAATTCAGCTTTTCTTGTTTGTCCAGCAAGGACTCTGGATACCGAAGACAGGGATGGTGTTTCCACCAGGTGGCAGGGCTGTTAAATGCTGGGTATTCAACTGCTGTATGGTTTTGTGGGTCTAGCCCAAGTGCTATGTTGCTCATGTCTGATTGACCATTCACTTTGGGTAGGAAAATGCTCATCTACAGCTGGTACCATCTCTACCCCTTAAAGGTTGAAGTTGTTTGTTTAGTGTTCATTGAAAAGATCAGTAGCCTTAAAGTAATTACTTCCTACACACCTCATTCACCCTTCACAAAATACCTCTTCAGGATATAGAATCATAAAGAAGAAACATAGCTTGCTGGTTTACATTGTGCTTCATGTAAAATTATTCAGCAAATCTTTTCTATAATGAATATGTATAATAAATCTTTAGCTTGTCACAGGTCTAATCATGAATGGAAAAGAGATATCATGTTATTCAATTAGTTGTAATTAAATTAATTGATTGACTTAAAGCTCTGCCATTTCTAGTGCGTTTTCCCCATTTCATTTCCACTGCATTTCCATCGCATGGCCTTCATCCAGGTTGAAATACAAACTTTTTCCAGCTTACTTATCGGATCAATCTCACAATGAATAAAGATTTGAGATGCTTTTCCATCCTTGTTTAAAAAATACAATATAAGATGTACACTTATTTCTGGACTGGACCAACATTTGTCCACTCTGCACTGGAAAATGAGCTCTATAGTGAAACTGCTGATCCAACATTAGTTTACAGCTTGCATAAGCAGGGTCAGTATAATAAAGCTTCTTCAGTGCCTGTAAGCTATAAATAGGATGCATTTGTCAATTGCCTTGCCCAGGCAAAATGAACTCACTTTTCATCCTGCACCTGTGTGCCTGTACGTTTCTTAGAATAGCAGTGGTACTGTCTCTGTTGAAATACTTTGTCCATCTTTCGAAACTGAAAATTCCTCCATACTTCATTAGAGTCATGCCGTCAAACTTTTGTCACCTGAGCACGTCCAGTAACACAGAGTTTCAAAATACTTTTCTTATAAGCATATTTAACTACCAGTGTTCAGGCATGTCTTTATTTCTGAAACTCGTTCATATGAAACTCTTGCAATGACAGTGTAACACAGCATGCTTTGTATATATATATATTCTAGCACCTCTTTGAGAAGAAGCATAACGAATAGAGGTTCATGAAATGCCTAAACTTTAGATGCAAATATGGTGTCTGAATTGGGAAGACTGGATTCCAATCTACCTGTTTTCTAAACTAGGTTATGCCCATAATTGGAACCCGCAAAAGACTGTGGAAGTTGGCCACAGTGAGCCCCACTGCCTCCCAAACTATACATCTGTTCTATAGGATAAAACTACCTGACCTGTCTTTCTTAAATTGTTTCCAATTACAAACTTTTCATTTGTCTTCCAGTGTTTCCTGCCCACACTGGGATAAAAAATAAAAAAAGAAAGGTAAAAAAAGTTAATGTGTTTTGGTACACAAGAAATGTCTGATACCTCTCTAACAGTATCTGTGGAACATTTCATTTTCCTTGGAGTCGCTGAGATGCCCTGTTGCGTTTTGTGTAAACATAAAAGCAAAGAGGTTTTTTATTTCATAGTAGTACACAATTGCGATGGCCCCAAAATATACTTTAATGAAGTCTTTCAAACACTTCCCATTTTTCTTCTTTTTTCTTAAAAATGCCGAATTTACAACTGTATGTGAAATTTTAATACCTTTTATTGAGACATTGTAGAGGTTAATGCATTTCTTTGTGAAGTATCAACCAACGACAAATTAAGCAGATTGCCCGTCGATCTTCAGGCATCGCCACGTAAGGGCTCATTCCTTCTCTGACAGCCCGTGTGGAAGGTCTGACCGGCAGAGGACACATCTGAAGCAGCAGCGTAAAGCCTGTGTAAGCCTGCAAGATGAACAGCAGGAGCCACAGGCAATAGCAAAGTCTTCTACCCCAGGAACCTCATTGCCCATCAGTGAGAAAAACGCTCTTCATGTCCCTCAGCCCTCCTTGCAGCTGGACCCAACCACATCCGTAACGTCCCGTGAGCATTTACGGGCACTGCACATCAGTCCCTTTGTCGTGGGAACCGGCATGCAGCCGTCTCTCGTTACGACAAGGAGTATAAATGCAGCCTGGACAAGAGTAGCAGTGCTTCTCACATGAGCCCTTTGTGTGAGGTCAAGTATGGGCATCTCAGTCATGTCGTAGGTGGCCCTGCGGGGTCTTTGAGAAGGAAGGTAGCAGGGTCAAGGCCGTGGGCCGTTAGCTGTCACGGTGGGTTCGGTTCATATTCCCGATGGGTCCCTTCTGCTGCAGAATATCCCCAAGGGAGCAGCTCTCCGTACCCGCAGCAGGTGCTGCTGCGCTGTGTAGGTGCTAAGTAGGTCCTAAGGGACCGTGAGATGGACTTCGCAGCTTTGTGGACTCACGCTGGCATGCGGGCTTCAATCTGCCTTGAGCAAAATAGATAATCATTGGAACAGAAATGTGAAATGGGAGGGACAGCTTCTCCTAGGTGGGTTATGAATCTAGTAGAGAACTGTTTGGCTACTTCAGTATGGATTTATAAATAGTTTCAGGCCAACTGAAACTACATTTTCTGTTGTTAATGTATTCTCTGGAGGAAGACAAGGGCCAGCCCCTGGTTCTGTGGATAACACCTGTCTGTCTCAAGCAGAATTACTAATTCTAAGCGGCAAAACAGGTTATAGTTTCTTGGTTATGGCTACGAGGGTATTTACATTTAGGGGCAAAACCTTACTACCCCTGCAGCTGTTATTTTCTCTGTGTAAAGGAGTATTTTGTGAGGATAACAGTATTATATGACAGCAGTTTAAGAAGAAGTTGTTAGAAGTACGAACTACTCATCACTGCAGGCAGTCTGGTCTGTGTGTGTCAGAGGATTGTGTTCATGTACCCTTCGCTGGCACAGGGGAGGTTTTTTCCATTTGTTTAATCTTTGGCACCTGCTTCGTACAACTTCAGCTCCGTGACTTTCAGACACGAGATTGAAATAAAGCAATTCTAAATCATCAATTTTCTTTATACTCGGTGTAAAGAATGATAAATGGGGAGTGGGGGCAGCAAGTTAAGCACAAAGTTTTAAACCCTTTTGGAGGACAAAGTTGCTTCAAATTATTAACAGGGCTGTTGGATCTGTTTTCTTTCAGCTGTAGTACAAATGAGAGCAGGTTTCCCTCAGCAAAAGTGTAGCACTGGAGTGCTTACCCACATGCACCTCTTTATTTCTTTAATTGTAAATACTAGAATGGGAGCACCCACAGCCACTGGCCTTCTAACATGAGTAAGCCAGGGCCCACTAGCAGTCTCGGGATTTCTGTTCATCATCCTACTAGAATGTGTGGATAAGCTTGTAATGCTCCATGGTGCCCTTGGCAAATAATGGATGGGGAACAGAAGGTGGTTCCCTCCTCGCACAGGGCTTAACAGCATAAACCACCTCTCATGAGTTCAAGGGAAGTTTATTTTGCTGAAAGCCACTGTTGTTTATATATCATTATACACGCCACTGAGCTCTTTACAAAGGAGGTGAGAAACCGGGACCTGAATCTGCCCTGCCCACAGGTGACATCCATGACAAAAGAGGCAGAGGATCCTGTGGGAAGTATCCTTCAACATGGACGTTGCCATTTTACACTGCCACGAGAATTAACTTTATCCACCTTTTTCATTATTATTTCCTTCCCACTAACAGGTTATTCATCAGCTTAGACTTTCGGAGAATGAGAGTGTGGCTCTGCAAGAGCTTCTAGATTGGAGGAGAAAGCTGTGTGAAGAGAGAGAAGACTGGCAGCAAATATTGCACAGTACTGAGCAAAGAATCACAGCCCCACCTCCTCCCCCTTGTAAAAAGCCAACGCTGCTCAAGAAGGTAGAAGATACCTCCTGCAACAGACTCTCTTCAGGCATATGGGATACCAGCATGTGATTCAGGTCTGTGTGTCTGCAGACTGTTAGGAATGAAACCATCTAATGACTTCAATCTGCACAATCGGCAAGTTTTCTTCCCTTCGCAAAGCGTGCAGGGATTTTTTTTATAAGCACTCATTCAGGAGCACAGGATGGAGGAGCTATTTAGATCTGTCACGTGTATGTGTACATGCGTGTGTTTGTTCTTTTCATATATATATACACATATACATATATGTGTGCATCTGTGAGTATATATATGTATGTGTGTTTATATATATATATATATGGAGACAAACTGCACTATAAGTACTTAGTTTAAAAGTAGGAGACGGTCACTTCGAGTTCTCCCATGGACAATAAGAAACTGTGTGAAGCAAATGATGATGGGAAGAAGTGGCTGACAGGCATTTTAGAGACGTCAGGAAAGTCTGTGTGCACACTGTACAGCTGTTTTATATAGTACAAAACTACAATGTTTCTTGTTCCCTAATGAATGGTTTTATTATATTACATGTATACATATATATATTTCTTTGTAGATGTCTGTGTTCTATTGGCGTTGCAAACCTGAAGATTATTTACATGTTTATTACTGGTGTTTTATAACTTAATGCAATTGGTGCTGTCATTCTTTCTTCAAAATACAGGTAATAAATTCAATGCTCCCATTTTTCTTTCATAGTTTATCTTTAACAACATACCAAACAGTTTCAACACTGTGTTGTTTTTTCAGAACTGGCAATATCCTTTCGAAAATCCAATCCCGAAATTCTTGCAAAGCTCCTGTATGCAGGTGTGATTTGATGCTGTTCAGTCATGGATTTTTAGAGAGCATGACTTCTTTTTGGTGGACCTGTGTTTCTGAATGTGTGAACTGTGAATTCTGCAGTTGCATATCAAATCTTATTTCATTCTGGGTTATGTAAAATAATGAGGCACTCATTTAGATTATAAGTATGGTTTCAAATTTGTACCTGATTATGCATAAGGTCAGGTGTTAGTGGAAAGATACATAATGGTAATGAGGTATGAAAATAGGGCTGTGATTTACTATTACCAGCCAGAAGGCTTTCTGGAGATGGGTATGTCAAAGGATTATGTCCTTACGGTGGTACAGTGATGCATTTATACCTCAAATTTCATGTAATGAAATGGTTTCAGAAATTGGAGCATTCTAGTTGGCAAACCCGAGTTCTGAGCAGTAACGTTAATTTATGAAAAAACATGCTGCTGGAAACTTGTTAGCTACTGCTCAGCAGTGTTTGAAATACTGCTTTGCCACTAAAAGGTATAATTTATATATATACACAGGTATTTTGTCAGGGGCCACTTATTTTAAGTTCTTGGAGCGTGTAGAGCTAGTGTGAAACACTTTCCTTGGCTGTTTGCCCCATTCCTACTGGGAACCAGGAAAAAGTGCTTGTAATTTTGCAAGTGGATGTAAAACTAATATTTTCAAATGTAAGCTACATTTTAAAGAAGTGAGCTCACTCTTGGTTGGAAGTTGTTGGGAAAGGAAAAAAAACTCCTGCTTAGAGGTGCAGGTATTTCCATCATGTTTGACGGAAGCTTCAAGCAGGCTGAATGGCAAAGAGCTATCACATGCTTGTTTGTTTTCACAGGGAAGCAGCAAAACTCAAATTATTCCCAAGAGTACCATCATGAGTACCATCTGTAGGCAGAAGTAAGCACCTTCTCTTGCTGGAGATTAAAATAGACCTTTTGAGGGGAGAAGGAAGGGGAGGCACCAGCTTAGCTTGGAATTTTACCTTGTCAGCTTCGCAGAAGTCCTCTGTGTCAGATTGCCCATTTTATTCCATGGAGAACTGGGGGCTCAAGACTTTACCTTCAGCTGATGTCAGCGGCCTTGGGTCATTACTTTATCCAGGAGGGGCAGCTAACCACTGTGAGGTTACATGGAAAATAACTCTTACCCACTAAATTATGTCAGTATAGGCTTTGCCTGGAAGAACTGAGGTTTCTGTCTTTTTGCTCAGATAACCAGGCACACACAGAGCGCCATGTGTGAGGGCGAGATGAAATGGCTCCAGCACTGGATGCAAGAGCGCTCATGAACCTGGCCTTGCAGCTACGTTCCTCCTAGGATGCAAGTTGTTATCCCTGCGTGGCGCAGCTTCTCCACATGTAGCCGTAACGACATCCGCCCGGCTGGCCTGGCAATCCCGAGCACCTCCCTGCTCTCCGGGACGCGGCCATGCCCTCGGCCCTCCTGCTTCTCAGCCGGGCCTGGCCCACGGCCCTCCCGTAAGCTTTGTGGTATCGCTAACTCCGATGCCCGCTGGCAGGCCGGGGCTGGCAGGAGTCAATCTGCAGCAGCCGGGAGGCTTAGGTCAAGCTGTAAAACCTGACCGAGGAGCCAGTTTAGATCATGCCAAGATCCCTGCTGTGGCGGGGGGGTTGCCGCTGGTCTCGGAGCTGGTTGGTTGTGAGGTGAGCCCCTGCATCGCCGGGTGACACTGTTGTCATGGCTGCTCTTGTGACGGGGGATTAGAGAATACCTTTGTCAAATGGAGGTCAAAATGGGAAGTAGTATAAATGGACATTATAGTATTTTCTGTCTTCACCAAAAGTTGTGTTCTAGACATGATCAGCCTCAGCTGCAGGAGCTTAAATGGAGTCTAAGGAACCTTTTGGCTACTCTTCCGAAGCCTGTGTTGTGTCCTATTCTGGCAGTATGAACCAAGGGTGGAAAAGAGGTATGTAGATTTTCGAGCAGTTTCATCAGTACAGTTGCCCAGGAGAAGCCAGTACAAACCTGATTCAGGCAATATCTGATTCTCCAGACAATGAGCAAAGCAGACTATTCCCCCCTGTGCAGAAGGCCTTTGTTCTAAATTTTTGTGAACTTGGCTTTGAAGACGTGTATTTTCTGGGGCTCCTCCTTAAACCGTATTACCACAGTGCAATACGACAAAATGAATAGCAGAAGGCGTGAGACATTTTTTTTCCAATTTTGTTATTAATTCGAGGTTACGTAATAGCTAACTTTTTACTCTGGAAGATTTTTCAGGATATTCCATTAAAATACAGTACTATAGGAATAAAGTATTTATGTTAAAACATGTTTTAAATATTTCTCTAATGGCAGTAAGACACTCGGGAGTGTGACTTATGATGTCATAATTCACACCTAGTGTGTTCATTGGTCCCTTGGCCTTTGGCCTCGTGCCTAACAATGCAGTTGGTAGGGAATTATTATACCATAATTCACACCCTACTGTGTCTTACTGCTTAAATAACCGTACCCCCAGAGGTGTCTTAAAACTACCATTAAAGTTTATATTGTGTATCAAAATGTGTTTACAGGGCTGGGAAAATATACTATTGACATTTTGAAATGTTGAGAAGTAGTTTTAGCAGAACTGTACAGTGCTTGTAAATTAATCTCCCCAGTGGAGTATGCACCAGACAATTAGAGTATTTCTTGAGTGTATGAAGTTCTCTCTTGCACATTAAAAATTAGCTCAGACAAAGAAAAAGCCTTATGAATTTAATATTCTAAAGGGAAAGATTAAACTCTATGGGCATGCGAATGCTCTTAATATCCAATGAACAATCTAAAATATATTTATATTTGCAGTAAAGCAATTTCAGGAAGCTGGGGTTATCATCAGATAATCACTCCTCCACGTTGTGCCTTATTGCTTAATTTTTAATATGCGAAACAAACAAAACTCCTAACAGATCAGCCTGTCCTTCAGTATAAGGTAAGAAGAATCAGATATGTTTTACGCTTTAAAAAGTCATTGGTCTTAAACCCAAGGGAATTCTGAAACCATATTAAACCACAATAAAAGAAAAATAACAGCTGTTGGCATGAGAAGTTTTTAAAGCCTGTAAACCTTACTTGTTACTCCTGAAATAGCACTTGGTGTTTCTTAGTTGCTGTAGTTACATTCCTACTGCAGATTATAAGCAAAACTTTGCTTTTATAAACTGATTTAGACATTCAGAGAAATACATGCACCAGTATTTTACAAAAGATCTGTGTACGGCATGAAGCGATAAGTCTCTTAAAAATTGGTATTGTTTACAAAACAATAGTATGGTTGTTGAATAAGTGAATTACGTTTGCCTTTTTGCCAGTGATCCTTTTTTATTCCTTCTAAAAGGTTGACTTACTTTCATTAATAACTTCATTATACTACAGATCTTTTGTGTGGGGGACAAAGAATTTCATTAACTTGCTAAGGAAGCGTTAATAGATTGTAGCATAGTTCTAAAGTGATAGTAATAGCCATATTCATTGTAGTTTTTAATTCTGCTCTATAGTATTGACATTCCTAGTAATCCTGTTGCTCTTATCTCTATAAAGCCTGCTAATAACTGAAATGCTCTGAGGAACCTAAAATAAGTTTTGCCAATCGCTTGTTAAATAATAAATGTAATTACACTCTGTACAAGTCAGTTTTCCAGAATGGTATTAAACATTTCATGGCTTTGTGTTCTAAACATACAGTTTTTAAAGAGAAAACACCACCTGAGCATCACTATTTGACAGTACCTGAACAAAACAGAAGGGTGTATAAGAAAATGCTTTTCTTCCAGTTCTGCTGTTCTCTGTATACTCAGGATTTTCGTTTTGAGAAGAAATAAATAAATCCCAGTGCTGGCTTATACTGTGGCTGTGAGAATTAGATCATTACCGAAGACTGTCTGTCTTCCCACCTGCGGTTTGGCCCTTTCCCTGACCACACGAATGTATGCTGGATCTGGCTGAATCATGGATTTTGCTGTGAAGTGTCTTAAGGAAAAATTTTGTCAAGTCATGATTTGACTTCAAGGATTTTTGATTTATTACAGTAAACAAAAAATGCCGTCTTGAGTTAGCTAAAAGTATTTACTTCAACCTTAATACCTTGTTTTGATTCTCATCTACATGAATAAAATCCCCTCTTAGCCCTTTCTTATTTCCTTCCCTGTCAACTGAGGTTAAATTTCAAACAGACTTTATGATGAAAAAAAAAGTGGTTAAATGAAATTACAGCATAACCTTTAGGTTTAATTTTTGAAGTGAAACATTTTCCTTTAAAAATACTGAAATAGGATATTTCAGTATTTTCAACATGTTTTTCACCTTTTCCAGCTGAAATTGTTTGTTGGATGCAGTCTGAATTCACACATAATTGCAACTCTTGACACACTTTTTCATAAAGCCACTCTTCTCTGAAAAGACCATGCTAATGAATATTTGTTTTGAGGTGCAGGAGAACTCCTGAGGGTCCTTAGAAGCATCAACAGGGAAAATTGAACAGCCACAGGTATACTGCCAGCATAGCGATGTTCATGTGACAGCTGTTAGCTGATACTTGTGCCCTCGTGCTGTTTTTATTGGGCTCTAGCCCCTTCTCTAGTCTGCATGGGTATGTAGTCACCTCTCTCCTCATATTCATTAGACTGAAAATTAGAAAGAAAAGTGCTACATTCCCAAAGAAACGAGAGAGATGTGCTCCAGGCTCTTTCTAGTTACTGCCTAATATAAATTACTCCAATATTTCTGAAAATGGGAATTGGAATGCAACATTCTCACTGTCCAGATGTGAACGAGCCGCTAGGCTCAAAAGCTGTGGCAACAAAACAGCCACAGCTATTAAACGAACAGTTCTGCAGGTATAGCTCCTCTGTCTCACAGCATAGTATAACTTGGTGGTCAGGAAAATATTCCAAAAACTAGGGGAGCTGATTATACATCCTTTCATGAAGACAACTGCATGTGGATTGTTTGTATTAAAACCGTCTCGAGCTGTTTCTAGTGCAGACCCTCCCTAACAGAGCAGTCTGAGCCTCACAGATCAGATAGGCAAGGAGATGTCTACTGTTCCAGCGTGACAGCACTGGGATAGAACGGTCTGGATGGCTCCGTTTGGGTAAGTGCTTTGGGAATCTTCAGACATTATGTCCTTCCTCATGGTTCCAAACAGCAGCCTGGAGCTAGATTTTGTCTAAATCATTGTTTTATGAATCTCGTCCCAATCAGTTCTGCAGTTAAGAATATCTCGAATAGAAATTACTCTTCTAATAATCTTCATTTATAGTATTTTAGTAAACTTATTACTAAAAATATTTATTCAAGTCTAGCATTTACTGATACAGTTCCCATGTCTGTAATACGAACTTAGCATTAAAAAAACCCAATGATTCAAAAAGGACAATATGAAAAGAAGTGCATTTGAAATGCATCTTCTGGGTCCATGCTGAGATCTGGGCTCCCTGAGCCTTAGAGTTACCAGAAGTAACATGCTAGATGCTGTACCATCAAAGATCAAGACAGCAACCCAAACATAGCTCTCAAAGTTTGAAGACTTCTGCCTTGATTTTCTGTCCTATGTAATCCCCAAGTCCTCATCCGTATAAGCAGTTTCCAAGTGATTTTGTCTCTCCCTTTCAGTGTTGCTTTGCTTAGAGGAACAAGACTTTGTTTTAATATATTTGTTACAAACAATGACATAATTCCATTATTACAATGAAAAGGTCTTGAAACAGCCAAAAGCCAGGAGTCATCTTTTTACTCCAGATACTGCTGTTACAAGATCTGTTTTGCTTTGTTGCAGCCTTGACATGAAGGTGCCACCTTTAACATATGATAAGGTAAACCATCTCTTAATCCTTCAGCTTTCAGTGTCAGTGAGATTGCTAGCTAAGGGTGAGCTGCGATAGCTCTCTAGCAGGTGATGAAGCTGTGCACTCATTTCTCCACAGGTTTTCAAACTGCCAACAAGTTGTAGCAAAAGTGCTCACTTGATTTAAGCATTGAATGTTGTCCCATATATAGAAGACAAAAGACGTGCTGGTGCTTTCGTAAATGTTCTTCTGAATTATAAATGGTTACTTAATAGATCTGAGAATGTCTCTCACCTTTATTGAGATAGTTGGCCTTGAAGAGGCTACTTCACTATCAGAAACAAGTGGGAACCACCATAGAAAATCTTTCCCACAGCTTGTCGGGGTCAAGTGACTGGCTCTGAGAACTCATTATGGCCTCTAATAAAAGCACAGCTCTTGCTTCTAATCACAGAACCTAGCTGAGCACAATTCCTAATTTAAACATGTATAAACACACAGAGGGATATAAAACCCACAAGTTATGGCCCAAGAGCAGTTGCAACTGGAAGGGGCCACTCAGGCACATGGAAGTTTCTGATTTCAGTCTGATCGTTGGCCTCCATAGCGGCGACCTTTATGGAAAGTGTGCCCTGAAAACTGCAGACAAGACGGTTGTGGGTTTGGAAGTTTTTCTTTTTCCCCTGATTACAAAGTAAGAGTCAGTAAAATAATCCAGTCTGAAACATCAACCATTAAAATGTAGTGCAGTGCAAATGTGAAGTGGTGAGCAGTCAGGTTCAGCCCAGACAAGGATACAGTGGAAGTCATGAGTGGTTTTGCTGCAGGTTGAGCAAGATGGGGCTGAAAATGACTGCTGAAGGGATAGTTTGTTTTGAGAGCTGACATGAGGAACATTCTTATTCGATAGATCTGTTTATTCCGTGTATTTAGCTTTACTTGCTCTTTTTTAATGACAAAAAGCAGTTTAGCTACTTCTTGTACTGAACAGTCAACACATAAATAGCTGTGTATTAATTTTTCCAGTTGTGCTTCATCATTTCACTTCAGCTCAGTTGAATCATTGAGGCTTTTTGCAATGGGAATGAAGGCAGTTACCGATCAACAATTGATTCTTCAAAAATTTAGGCCTGCATGGGGTCAGGCTTAGCTGTCTCTATGCTTGTGAAAAACACTCCTTTTATTGATAAATAATCTGATGCAAGACAATTTGTTTCCCTCATTGGACTCTGATCTCCTGGCCAGGTAGAAGTACTCCTACTCCTACTGAGCTGTTCCTAGTGTACAGTAACATCTACTGGCATCGTTTGTGAGGCATCTATTGAACACGCTTGGTGCTCCAGATCGTTTTTCAGTGTAACAGACATAATTTCTGTAGCAGCATTAGTAACATTAGTAAATTCACAGGTCTGTGAATGTTAATGTAACGAACTGCTAGTACACATTATGGTCCTAAGCCTTGCGGTTAGAATGAAATCTCTTTCCCAACCACACAGACCCCTCCGCACTCATCATTTTAAGAGGAAGCGGAGTTTTAGCCCTGTCGCCTTGTAACTATTAAACCATATCTTCACTTTTACTTTACTTAAGATCTCTCAAAAGAAGCTCCATTAGTGCCTTAAGAGAACTGTATACTGTGAAATAAGGATAGAAGAACATCAACCACAAATTCCTGATCGTTTATTAGATGCAAACAAATAGGCAAGCAAACAAATAAAAGCAACTTGGAACCTTTCTGCTTTCATATTCTTATCACTTTTCATGCAAATGGAAGCTTTTGCCTTTCAGTATCAGTATAAAATGGAGTCGAAGACACATTTCTACTTCATTATGTGCGGCAAAAAAGCATCGTACAATAGAGAACTATTTTCCATCTCTCATGTGGGTATGGTCATTATTTACTGGAGGCTGTTTTGTAACACAATGACCATCTGTCAGTAAGCACTGAAACGCTCAATCATGCTGGCTGTTATTGTTAAACTGCCACAATCAGTGACTGCTGTGAGGGATTAATAGATTTTTTTTGCACTAAGAACAATTACATATTTAGAAGGCCAAATGAGCTTTCATTGGAGTTGGTATAAATCCAGAGCTACTCCACTGGAATCCAGGTATCATCTCTAGATTTATAGCAGGGTAACAGATCTCAGACTTTGACCTGGACCTTTAATAGGAAGATACCAGGGAAGCAGCTCCTTTTGAACTGGTTATGTTTTGAAATATATTTGTCTGAAAAACAGTTTTTTACATTAAATTGCATAATGAAAAGAACTGAGACCATGTTTTCTTCCCACACTGAAGGGATAGCTCAGAATTATGTTCTGCTGTTCTGCGGAAAGGTACATATAACTGTGGTCAAAGAGGTTCAGTTTGCAGTTAGGTTTATTCATTAAGCTTGTCTTTTGAACATTGCATCACATTTCTTTGTGCGCACTTGGTCAGGAGCATAGATGCTCAGTTGAACCACCAGCCACACTAGCGGACCCCAGGATTACAGATGGGTGTCATTCTGCACAAACCTGTATAATTAAACCCTTCAGGGAAAGTCCGGAATGAGATTCGTTCAAATGCAGCCATGTGATTACAAGTGCATCATTAACATTTTTTTTATATATATATATATATAAAGGGAAGTGGTGCCCTCGGGGTGGCAGAGTGAGTAAGAAATATGGCCTAAACATTGAAGGTCATATGTTATACAAAGGTGGGAAAACATTTCTTAATCAAAAAATCCCCTCTCTGTATCATTTATTATGACCATGGGCTATAATTACATAGCCTATTAAAATGCTTAACTCGGTTAATGATTTAGTTAGTAAGTATTAGACATTTCAACTGAAGGAGGGACAGGAAGGCAAAAGCAGGCAGCGATGGGGGACCTAGTCTGGAAAGAAGCTGAGTATCTCCAAGAATTCTTTGGACACCCTCAAGGAGAAGGGAAGCAGATGAGGACGTTTCTGTCATGCGGCCTGACAAAACCATGGCCATTGGAATGGCACCTGCCTGTACTCACAGGACAGGGGGGGGAAATGTAGCTAGATGAACAATCACTCAGAAGCATTTGCTGTGAAACCTCTTCATTCCAGGTCTACACAGCTTCTACGTGCCCAGAAGCAAAGATCTTTTGAAAGCAACTGCACCTGCCCACCCTTCTGCCCTTGCCTTGAGAAAGCGCGATAGCCACAGTCCCGAAGGGCCACCAAGAGTCGTTCAGCAGCTGCACACAACTTACCTGTCCCTGGAATACTAACCCTTTACTTTACTCCTTTGATTGCATGCAAGCCTCATCAAAGACTAGCACTGTGTGGGCTAAGCAGGCCTGGAGAGATCCCATAACCAGTTTGCAGGATCAACGTATCCTTTGCCTGCCGCCTTTCCCAGTACGGGAGCTTCCCGTGGACTGATGATAATTTATGCAAACCTGTGGATCGCTCACAGTTGGTTGTTAGCCATTTGGCCAAACGAACTGCGTCCTGTGGCAGTCAAGCTCCGTGGTCAGCCATTTTTGGCTACACGTGGCTGGCGTCCTAAGTCACAAGGGATTGTGTTTCCCCACTCGGGTGACATGCGCTTTATAAACGGGCACACGCCTAATTAGATTGCCGGGCTTTGGCTCACAGGCTGAAAGAAAGCTAGGAACACGGTAAGCAGGGCAATCCCACAGCCCTGCAGAAGACAAGGACAGTTTTGTCGGCCAGTTGCCCTCAGGTGCCGTGCCCTTTCATCTCAAACATGGTAGTAATTCAGGGAGTCTTAAGCAGCAGATATCCAAGGGGTGATGATTCTGAGTATTGAAAAGGATTGTTCAAAAGATGTGTTAACACACAGCAAAATGATTTATGGAAGTAATACTCAGTAAATAAGCCCCAGAGAGGTTCCAAATAAATTATGCTGTATCTGTTCATTTGCATGAATATGGCCTTCAACTTCTTGGGAGGCTGCTAAAAGAACCTATGAGACAGCGTGTTTACTGTGCTCTTGTTACGTGATGCCGAATCTGAAAACCATGAGCCGTCTTAGGTTAAGATGCGACACTGTATGACATTCAGCTTTTGCGATACGATGAGGTAATACGACATGACACGAGCGTATGAACCAAAGGCCACAATAGATTCAAACAGATACATCTGCTTTCAGCCTGGCCAGTTACTGACAATTTGTAAAGAAGGCTTCCAGACCAGCGCACATTTCTGACAAGAACTGATGGTCATAAAGTAGGTGTGTTAATCCATTGGCAGCAAAGCTTACTACCTGCTTATCTGTAACACCTTTCTTCCTAATGGAAATGGATTAGAAAACATTTCTCCTCAGAAGCTTTATTTATGTTTGTTTGTTTGTTTGTTTCTTTATGTTTAATTTGGGGCAGCTGCCTGGGCCAGATTCAGAGATCCCATGTCTATACTGAAGGACAGAATACCCCTCCCTCGACATGCACTCCTGGCTTGTGCAGGAAGAATGAATATATTGTCTCTGCTCATATGGCCCGAGGGATCATTTATTCTATGCTGCGTGTCCTCAGTGATACCCCACTTCACCCAGTCCTGACCTCCCCCATTGATTTAGGGGACTTGTTGAAACTTGCTGTCGCTGTCTTCTTGCTTGTATGCCTGAATATTCTTTGGCTGAAGACCATAGCCTGGGGAGGAAAGGCAGATGGTGTGTGCCTAGATTCAGTTTCAGGGATGCAGAAGCTGGCAGGCACTTTCACATCCCACAACACCGGCAGAGCCAAAGGGACTTACCAAAATTGGGACTTGCACAGAACACATAGACACCCGAGTCCAAAGCTGTGATCCTGCTCAGCTGCTCCAATTTTGCTAAATTCCATTTCAATATTTCAGTTTAAATTTTTCCAAATATGCTGAGTAACACCTCAGTTCATGCACAGCCCTGCTCAAGTCTTGGCAGCTGGGACCAAGCTGCTCTCTGTTCTGCAGCGCTGATGGGGAATTATAAAACACGACTGGACCTTGGCGTATGTGCCCTGTGCGAGCACAGAGACGTAAGGCTTTTCACAGTATTGTAACGTATGAGGTTGGAGGTCAGCAAGCCAAATCGTCATTTCGTGTACTGAGTCAGGACCAGTAGGTTCTACTACCTGCAGATCATCACCGACAGGTGAGGTGACCTGCTGTTACACACTGCTACAACTTCAGTTTCCTTTTCCGTTGTTCCACCCTTCTGGCAAGTTAGGATGTGTTCCTGGTGCCCAAAATAATTGGTTTGTATTGAAAATGAAGATTATTTCCTCCTGCCTCCCCCTGTGACTACACAGGTTCGTTGCTTATTTTCCACTTTGTGATGCATTTTGTGCAGCATACGATCATGCTGAAATCTTACTTGCATGAGAGGATGGAAAAAAAGAATGAAACCAGAGAGAAAGGCTATTTCAGTAGTGCATCTTGCAAGAAATGCTCATGGATTTGCATGGTTCATCACAGTGTCCAAAACTACCACGTGTATGAGCTGTAGCCTTTTGAAGCCAAATCTCTCCGTATAATATTACCACTGAAAGCAACAGATGCCTTCGTAGATCTGGATGTTGGGCTCTGATTCCTCTTACTTGACTTTAGCTGCCTAACAGTGAGATAAGCACTTTAAGATTTTTACATTGGCTGAGAGGCAAGCACATTTAAAAAGCAATTCATTTCACCTCCTTAGATACCTGCCTTAGACATCCAGTGTTTTCTGTTCACAACAGGATCAGAGTGGATAAGAAGCTTAAACCATACACTGAACTTTTAGATGTTAGATGTGAGGAGAGATTAGCCCCAGCCCAAGTAAGTTAACAAAAATATTTTGCGATAGATGCTTCACAGTTACTAGGAAACAAAAAAGCAGCAGTCCCAGAGCTCTGTCTTCCAAAAATCACAGAGATTTGTACCACTGCACATTCTAAATTTACCCATTTTTCTCTCAATTTTTACTTCTAATACTGAAGTCATCCTCACTTTTGACTAGAAAGTCAATGAAACTCCAAAACTAGTAACATAAGTTAAAGGTAGAGCAGATGTTTTCATTATGCCAATGGATTGTTTTTCTTGCATTAGGTTTTTTTTTCATTACCTCGCTTACAAAATTTAGAGCCACAAATTCTAAAGAATCTGAACACTACCTTATTCTCTACTTTTTACCCACTTGTCCAATCCAGGCTTGCATGTGGATCTTGTTCTTGGTGTAAAATGTGTTACAGCAGACAGAACAATTTGATCAGTGTTAGGTAGCAAGGTAGGAGTTAGGCAAATAAATAAAAATGGCTTTGCATACCTGGTGTTGGCTTCCAGCCTTTGGAATTTTAACTGAAATATTGGATAGGCCCATAGGTGTGGTCTGAATTTATCCTCCATTCTGTTGAGAAGAAATGTATTTTTCTATGCCTCCTCAGCCCTGCTCTGATTGATGTATTGCCAAATCTGAAACAGGCTTGAAACTGTCATTTTTTTATTCACTGCTACTAATTATTCTTTTAGTTCTTTGATTGTGCTTTTGACGCTTTTAGTTTGCAAGACTGAAACTGGTTTAAGTGGCTTCTTGTTCTTTTTTTTTTTATTCTGACATAAATGACAAATGTGGCGTGTGGCACATTCTCAGAGGAGTAAGTAGAATATCAAGGAAACAGATTCTGTGAATGTTTTAAGTAAGGACACCATTCTCAGGATCAAACACTTGAGAGAGGAGTCAAAATTGGTTTTGTTTTCCTCTCTGTAATCAATGGAAACTTAATTGGATTCAGTACATGCTTTTTTTTCTATTGATTTTTTTGTTATTGTTCCTGTTTGACTGCTGCTTTTCTAGCATGTCCCAGGCTTTGGGGATATTATTTTCTCCATATGTTTTTTTGGCTTCTTCCTGTTCAGCCGTGTCTGAATCCTTTTTACTAACAAAGTAATCACAACACATTTTATCTAATTTTATAAACACACCTAATTCAGTGGAGCACCGGGGTGGTCACTGGGTGTGCATTATCCCCTTTCCCTTGAAGGGACCCTCTAGGCTCAGAAAGGGCTCTGTGCTGGATTTGCACGCGTGAGCTGTACACCCGAAGGTCACTTCAGCCATCAACACCATCACAGAAGAGCCTTTAGCGAACACTCCTTTTAGATGAAAAAAAGGAACACCTTGCAAGCTGAGGTCTCTCCTGACTGAACGGAACCTGTAAGGACCCAGGCCCCGCGTCTCCAGGAAAGCGGCGCGGTGCGCAGGTCTGAGATGACGCGCTCGCTCTCCCTCTGGCCGAAGAGCTGAGTTGTGGTCCATACCGATCGTGCGTGCTCTGCAATCTCTCAGGGGCTATATCGAGTGTTAAGAAAGACCGAGAGTGCTCTGGTGCTCTCCTGCTGTCCTGACCACTTGCTGCCCACCTGCCAGCTGCCTTGTATGGATTTGCTTGCTGCCTTGTTCGGGGGTTTAGAATTTGCATTCCAGGCACAGGGAGGGCTGGGAACAAGAGAAGAGGAGGAAACATAGCAAGGATACCCCCTCCTGTTGTTATGCAAACCCTGATTCCTCTGATACCCCAGTGACAGCTTCTGGCTACTGGGGTCTGCACATTATCAGAATATTTTAAATAAGCCTAAATGACAGATAAGCACTCCAGGAAAGTGAGTTAGTCCATCCTATTTCCTTATCAATTCTCTAGATTAACACTTGCTGCAGCTGCTATTCCACAAGTAACTTCCTGATGAGCTCACTGTGCGAGGCTGAGACATTGTGTCTTTTATTTGCTGGAAGGCACCATGGCAAAATATTTATCACAGAGCAATTAGATATTGGAATAAAAACTTATCTGGAGTTCATCATTTAAAAAACAACAACAACAAAACCCTCCGAAGCAAACAAAGGGAAAATCCATACATATCATTAAGTGGCTTTAGTCCTGTATACATGCTTCCTTGTTTTCACTGTTGTGTTCAGACAGCGTGTACCAGGATGTACCATACCACTGTATGCATGTATGTTTTTAAAGCACTGTTTTATCAAATAAATCATGAGTAGGGCTCGCGGGGTGATTTCACACTGAGAGCAAATGAAAGAATAATTAAAAAGTCAATTGCTTTTAGAAAGCAGAAGTTCGCCATTTGTAGTACTTTCTGCTATGCACAAAAAAAAAATCAGTATCTTCTCTTTCTAAGTCAAAACATAAAGGTATTTTAGACCCAGTAAGACTAACTTAGGAAGTTGGTGCTAGGCCCTTAGATGTAGAATGGTGAGGAAAGGTCAGAAGGGACAGAGGACAGCAGGTGAGCCGCTGTGCACAAATAAGCCCCTCCAGCCCCTACACAGCCACTGCAGAGAGGCGAGCACCTCTGAAGAGCTGTAGAGGAAATCTTCGCTCACGTTACATGCTTTTTCTCTTTACACTGGCTATCCCAGCAAGAAAGGCTGCGCAGTTTTGTGTACATGTAGAGATAACTTTTAAAAAAGAAAAGGGGAAATAACCAGTTTTCAAACACTTAAGCCCAGCCCTTACCTTAAAAAGCCACCAGACCACCGAAGTGCCTATGGCTGGCATCTGTAAGTCAAATCAGGTAAGTCAATTGTCCTGGTTTATGAACCCGTACTACTCACAGTGAGCAAGTACTGTTCTCTCCTCCAGAGCAAACTTTCTCTGAAACAAACCCCAGCCGCTGCTCGGGATCGGGCTGTGCAAGGCACGGCCTCCAGTAAGCACCGTGAACACAACCGCACCACGTTTGGTGCCCCAGACTTTCTGCTAGGTAGGCTATACCACTTGAAACTACCTATAGTGAAATCCCTCCATGGGTAACAGCTTCTGTCAAACACTGTGGGAAGCCTTATCTTGTACCGTTCCGTGGGGAACAGTCCACACAGTCTTTGGAGAACAGGAGCTGCTGGTTGTTCCCTTTCTGCGTCAGAGAGAAATGAAACAGTACTGACCATGGCATCCTCCCCCTCCCCAGCCCCCCCACGGCTAAGTTATGTTGAGATAGCATCTGCCCTTTACAGAGTGACTGTGTTGTAACTTACAGATAACATGGTACCGAAAAACAAAAGCTACTATGTAGCTTGTTGGATCTGTGTCCCCTGATACTCAACGTTATTTTACAGACATCAATATTATTATTTCAACATTTAACAGGCATCATTGTCTTAATGTGCAGATTATCCTTTTTTATCTGGAGAACAAGAGAAACAGTCCTCAAGTTTGGGGTAGAAATGCACATTTATTAGCTATCACCATACACCTACAGTTTGCCAGTGTCCTTTAACCCATCCCTGTCTCCTCCGGTTTGAAGTAGTTTTACCTTAACTTTACCACGTCCTCCAATCTTACACTGGCTGCCGTCCACAGAGTGCACATACACCAAGCTTCACTCTCTTGAGAAACACAGATTTTTTTTCCAAGCCTGCAGAGTCCAGAGTCTAGTTTGCATTAACTGGTAAAATCTTACTTCTCCAGAAAAAAAAAGTTCTGCTAAGAAATGCAAACTTGACGGTGTCTTAGCCTGTAATTACAAAAATACAAAAACCCAGCATAAAGCAGTGGTGCGGCGGGTAGAGCCGCTCTGCCTTGCCTTCCTCTCCTCCCTCACCCTCCTCACCTCCGCCCCGCGCTGCCCGCTACCCGCCGTCGCCTGGTACGGCTGGATGGTGGACAGCAGCGGGAAAAGGGCTCGAGCCCCTCCAGCAGCTAGTTTCAAACTGGATCAATTCCCTGATCAGCTTTTCCGGAAAAAAACTGTCCGTGTGCTTTGCCACCGCGTGGGCAGTTGTTCCAGCAGAAGAGCCAGCGCAAAGGGCAGGAGCCCACGGGAGGGGAAGGAGGTGTCGGACAGGGGGGCTGCTGCTTCCCACAGCTCTGCCAGCTTCCTTCTCCTCCTCGGGAAACGGGGAACGGCCGGTTTAAAACCGCCATCTTCAAAAATGCAGCTAGACTCAGTACAGACTAAGGTGGTTTGAGACACTGGGGTTCCCACTTAGCAGTGGAATGGCAGTTTTTCGGAAAGCAACCAGCCCTTGCTTTAAGAGGGACGAAAAACTAAATCGGTGTTTTCTGCCTGAATTCTTCGTCCAGTCTCTTTGCGGCATTTGGCCAGATCTTAGCCGAGTCCTCGATCAAACTTGTAGAAGACACAGTGTCATTGACTGGTTTAGTGAGACAGACAGTAAAATGAAGGGACATTTATCTGAACGTGTAATGTCCATTTCTGTACAAGTAAGATGAAAAATAATGAAGCTTATTGATGTTTATACCAATTGACAGGTATTGATCACAGTCATAACTCAAGAGGGAAGTAAATTTAAAATCTCACCTATGTCTAACAAAGGATAGAGGCAGAAGCCTGGATTAAATTCCATAATCTGATCCAGAGTGGAAATTCCAGAGTTCCTCTTCCTGGGCAAAAAGTGAATCCCTTTTAAAGTGATTGCAAAAGCCCCAAAGTCAGAAGGATCTAAGAAGGAGTAAATAAAGTAGAAGAGGGCAGCCAACTTGCATAGTTTCCATGTCATATTCTCACAGTCTAACATTCTGTTCTCTCCAAGGAGGAAATAACAATATAATGTACAGCCCTGCCACTACTGCTATTAATAACTTGGAACGCGTCCAGGAGCACATGGGTGCAGGAGAATATGCTGTTCCTAGTAATCACAGAAATGTTTAGATGTTTGTCTTTATGAGGCTGAGCCTGGTTCTCTTTTGTATGCTGCACCGCCTAGGTCCTTATTTTCCAGCTCCTTGAAGACTGGGTCAGTCAAGCTTCCCTTTTTAAAGTCAAGTTGCAGTGTAACAGAACTACTACAAGTTCCAAAACAATGTATGAGCTATTTTAGCTATTTTAGCACACACACACACACACACACACACACACACACAAAAAGAGCAGGGGGGAGGATGGGAAGTAAAAGAAAAACAGAAAAGCAAACTGGGACATAATTCTTCCTAAAGTTTAGCAGAATACGCACGTGCAATTACCCTAGGAAAAGTCTTAATGATTTAAGATTACTTTAACAAGGTAAAGCTTCTTCTCAATACACAACTACACGTCCTTTTGGTGTCTCTGAAATTCTTTCCTTCGAGGTTTATATGGTGAAATTCCCCAGTGCAGCCTGTGCGGTGAACACGCTCATGGCCAGGCAGGGACCTGCACTTGTCCATCCTTGGGTACCGGTTTGCTGAGCCCCGGCAGGACGAGGGCAAAGGCTCGCTTCTTCACGGCAGAGGTGAAAAGTGATTGATAGCCAAGTGCAGGCTATGGTTAGGGAGCACTGCTTTACCCGTGCTGTTTGAAATTTTCCTCTTCCACTAGTTTAAGTTTCCTTATTGACTTGACCTCTCACTATTGTCACCTGGTATCCAAAGGTGGAAATTTATTTGTACTATTAAACCAAGACCTTTCCCTTTCCCTTCCCTTTCTTTTTTTTTTTTTTTTTCTGAAAGCAAAGGCTGTGGCCATTTGGTTAACCTGAAACCTGGTGTTATGAGATATTGCTGTAATATCAGCAGTTTGTTCATTCTGAGAAATCCCTTGGGACAGAGTTGTTTGTTTAATTGTGGAACTCAAGCCAGCTTGATTAAAATATTAAATAAAAGCAAGACAATAATCTGTTACTCTTTTCTCCTTGTGGCCTGTTTTGGGGGGTGAATAATTTGAGGAATAATTTTCTTATTTCAGTTTGTGGAAGATTTATTTGCCTAACTACTGTTCCATCAATAGATTTAATGCTGAATTTTTGAACATTGCACAGCTATGTTTGGACATTTGCTTTAGTAAAAACCTATTGCCAGACATCACAGAGTATAAAAGTATTAAAAATATGGTATTAATAAACAGAAAAGCATGATGGTGGGAAAGCAATGGGTTTTCACAGGAGGAAACAATTAGGTCTAGGTGGAGTGGTGGAAAGAGGTATTGCACCAAGTTGAGAAGACAGTCTTTTTTCTTCTGTTTATTCATGCTTAAATCACAAACTGAAATGCCTCACTAACATTTTGCCTTTACCAATTCTGAGCCTAAAAGACTTGGAGGGCTGTTTCAGCATCCAGCATTACATCCACTGGTTTCCCAAGGATTCCCTGGAGGGCTGGATCAGACCCTGCATTTGGTAACGAACATCCTTTTTTGTCTCCTTAGTGGCTGCGTGTTGCATGCACACCTGCCGTGTTAACACTGATTTTAATGTCGTAAAACAGCGGGAAAGAAACAGGTACTAGAATGAAATAGGTCTCACATGCCTTTATCTCACTGTGGGGAATCCCAAATGGATTTGCATGGGATGAGAGTAACTGAGGCTTATTTCTGTTACTGTTTAAAGTGCTTGCATTAAGATTGAAGTAAAGATTTTGGAAGAGAGTAACTACACAGTAGTTCAGATGCACAACATGAGTACAATGACCTAATGTAATCTCTTTCAGAACTGTACATAATTGAATACCTTTATTCTCTCGGAGATGAATACACTTTCCAGTAGGGAACTGACACCCCTTATCATTACCCTTTAGAAATCATTTCTTCTTTTGGTTTATTGAATCTAAATGTTTATACACAAAAGCCTGAGCCAGAAAACTTTCAGGATAACTATGTAAGAAAGATGAATGCAATGAAAAAAAACCCCAATATTGCTGCAAAAAGGATGCCATCTACAACAGTCACTGGCAAAAACACCTCAAAGCAAACGTTGCCTCACGCAGCCGAGTGACAGAACAGATCACAAGGCCTAAAGAAACCTTTTACGAAGTTTGTCCTTACAGCTGGTCAAAATTTAAATACATATATATGTGTTTAGATGTATACAAACGTTTTAATGAGAAAGGCCAAACTAGGGGTGGCAGTGGAAAGGAAAGAGCACGGCTAGTGCCGTCCCACAGGAGAGTATTGCACAGCCTGGTGCCCAGAGCGATCCTGCGGGTCTTGAAGTCAAAAGCTGATAATTCAGCCTAGATAAGGGAAGTGATTTGTGCCTTCATCTCGGTGCGAGTGCTCTCTAAGGTGGTATGTTGTCTCCTACATGAGAACTGTCAAAAGGTCATAGCTTTTCTCCTGGTGTGGAATAGAAAATATTTTGAAATTTCAAAGATTTCATGGGAGAGACAATTTGCTTTGCTGCTCTGTGTGGTTTTCCTGTCTAATTAAACTTTGAATCACATAGCTCAGGTAATAACACATAGAGAAAGCTTTAATATACTAACAAGTACTATAAAGTTACTAGTGTTCATCAAGTTTAGCTTCCCGGGGATTTTGTTTGTTTATCCCGGTATGAAACTTGAATTAAACTCCATGTTATTACTTCAGCTATTTTCAGTGAATGATTCTATAACAATTTCCATTTTTATTATTCCATTCTACAAGGGAAAAGAAAAATAGGCATTCAAAACTATTCAAAGTGAAAAGATGTTCTTTTCCACGGAATGGTGGTATCCCAGCTAAAACCTAACCTAACTAGAGGATTACTTTTTTCACCAGAGTCATGTTCTATATGTTAACACATGCAACATATTGATACTGCCCTAGGCTTGCTGCAGCTCAAACCAACAAATCAAGTTAAATATATATCAGGCTATTGGCACTAACAAGCAGTTAGAATATACTCAGACTATCAAAATAAAGGCATGTAATTATCCTCAAGAGGAAAAAGAAGATCAAGAGAGAACAGTACAGAAACTTCTATACCTATAGTAAGCCAGTTTTCCCTGGCTTAATATTTAGACAGTTACAGGACAACGTCTTTGCTCAGGAGCAAACGAAACGTGTCGGCAGCTTCTGCACCCCGTGAAGCACCTGCAGAGCGGAGCTCCTTTCTGCCCACAGCGTCGGTAGTATCCTGCCCGCTGCCAGGACTTGAGGCGACGTTATGATGGCTGGAAGGGGAAGAGGAGCACCCAAAAGGAAGGAGCACACCTAACACCAGGTCTAACTGAGACACGTCCAGCTATAGGAAAAAGCAGCACTTTACCTGTAGGGAGGGGCAAGGCCCACAGCTGGGTGCCTACCAAATCAGACACGTCGATACGTAGAACGGCAGCTAAATGAGTGGTTTCAAAATCTTCCATGTGGACTGACTTAGACTGCAACACCGGTTTGGTGTTGCAACTCATAGTCTTACGAGCTTTCTGGGCATGGTCTTGCAGACCATGGTTTGGGCCACAGAAATGTCAGCGCTGTCTTGCTGGTTGGGGACGTGGGTGACCAAACAAGAGCGGTACGGAGGGAGTGACAAGAGCTGAACAAGCCAATCACACAGGAAGACAGAAGGAAGCAATGGAGAGGAGAGAGGAAAAAGAGACTGGGAGAAAAAGGGAATAATTGGCTGTCTTCCTTGCTGTCTTGCCAACACCCTACTTTATCAAATGCCTGTGGTCTTGGACCAAGATATGAGTAACATCTCTTGTTCCCACCCAAAATGGGGTTCAAAGTCTTTATTCTATTCTGAAGCCTAAATACATACTCTCACGTGTTGTCAGGGAAATTGGTCCTGGGCACTCCTGCGAGGATTCACACGCTTTCACCGACCTCTGGCTATTAGGGATCCCAGCCTCCGGCTTACAGTACCACCTGCACTGTAATGCAGGGAAGAGGCTTACTAATGTTAAAAGCTATACCTTGTGTTTTTGTAGGTTTAGGTGTGGGTTAGCAAGGCATGCTGGATTTCAGTGATAATAACGCCTTTTTTCATCAGGAAGTGCAAAACTGGTGCATGGAAAACCAATTACTGCTGCAGTGAATGTGTATTAGTGATGAAGAGGTTGGTAGGCACTGGAAGCTCCTCCTTCCCGGTGCTTTGTGTAACGCTTGCTCCTTTTTATCCAAGATGCTTTTGTGTGCACAACTAAGTTCTCTGAAATTATGGACTAAATTCATGGCAGGAACAGTCAGCAAATGTTTTTTACCTTTGAATTTAAATGGATAAACGATCATTTTAGTAGTTTTTTACTTGTTTTCTGAAGATGATAAGTGAACATAGTCACAATCAAGAACTTTCTGTAGGTGACATACAGGCTGTGATGTTAATAGCCCGTTTCAAAATGTATTCAGTAAACTGATTTTCTGTAAACCAGCGCTTAGCAATTATCCCTAGAACTAGTTGTTACACATTACAAATAAATGTATTATGATGCCATTTATTTGCTCATATTTTTCAAAAATAGAATGCCTACCCATTGTTCTTTAGATGGATGTCTTTCAATGCCCAGTATGTTCTGTGATTCGAGCTTGCATTTCAAAGATATTGTGAATGCTTTCTTTAAAGCTGCTGAAGTGTGGTTCTGCTCTGAACAGCGAGTACGGAAAAATAGCACCTACTTGTACGTCTGATCTTCTCACTGTGTTTACCCCGGAACATTGGGAGTAGAATATTAATATTGACTGTGCTTTTTCTGCTTTCTTCTGCTTTAAGACTGTAGACCCAGGTCAGGCAGAATAAGGTTATTTCAATTCACTCTTTGGTATCTTCACCAAACACACTACCAACAAAATGGTTTATCAAATTGAAACCAATTCTGCCTGTGCAAAACCATTCAAATCAAGGGTCTGAGTGAAAGTGACAGTGGAAATACATTTTGTGGTCAGTGTGATCATAAGTTTAATCTTTTTCTATGTGAATTGTTCAAAAAATATCCACCTAACACCAGAGACAAGTGAAACTGAAAACATCTTGAACCAGCTCTGACAAGGGAAATGTAAATCAATGTACAAAACAGGAAAAAGATGCATGATTGTTTGTATACTAATTCACACTAGAAACAAATCTCTTTCTTTAAGAAAGCTTAAATACTTGTCTCAAAATGCTTTACTTAGGTGGTGTTTTGAAAACTTTTCTTACAATATAATGCTTCAATATCAGATGTGGTGTGAGTAAAAAATATTTTGTTTTACATTTAAGCCAAAACAAATATATTTTGTACTGACAATTAAAATTCTGAGTTTAAACATTTTAGGTAAGCTACAAAAAGATATTTTAAGAAAGCAATTTTCAAGTAATTTTGTCTACATTTATGATTTTTTTAAAGTTAGATCAATTAGTAGATCCAGACATGCGAGTGTGAATGTAATAGCAGGCCTTTAGCTTCACGCCCACCTGAAGCTTACAAAGGCTTCCTGGGTTCTACCAGATCATCTCATGACCTTTCTGGTTTTGGCTGCATCTGGTCAGTGCTCTTGTGACTCTACGTAGCTTGGTGATTCTTGTAACCAGGAAGAACAGGTATTAGTTCTCTCTGTCCAAAGTTTTCAATCGATGAGTGCTCTATTCAGCATTTTATTAAAAAAAGTGGGCAGTGAACACTCTTGCTTTCAGATCCAAGCACCTGCTTTTTAGTAGTTGTGTTAGAATTGTTAGGCACGATCCGAGCTTGTCTATTGACCTGGGCACACGAGGAAACCCATATACAGGGATGTCTAGGTTTTGAATGCCAAGCGACCACGTAGGGCAAGTTAAAGATGGTGATATTTGTAGCAGCCTTGTAAGCACCAAACTCTTAGGTGAGTTCCATGTTGAAAACTTTGGTGCCTAGGCTTACGTTCTCCCAGATATGATGTGATGGAAGAAGTGCTGCCAGGCAAGCCCTTTCATGCTGGTTCCTGTCTGCTGACTTTTCAGTCCTCGTGAATCGGTTGTAAACTACCTTCACCTGTTGGAGACGCTCAGAAGCCTGAGTTACTTGCTCCCGAAAAGGTGCAAGCATCTTCTCCTGCAAAACAGGAACTTGCAACTTATCCAACTGGATTTGGGAGTATAAAGAAGCGGAGTCTGAGAGATGTGCTGCTGACGGGGAAATTCAGCATCCTGTTACTGACAAGTCGTATTAAATGTGTTTAATGATAACGGACCACTGACAGGTCCCTGGACTGCAAACAGCTCTGAATTAGCCATTATGCCTCCCTTGTATGTGTAAAAAGCAACAGCCACTTGACTTACCGTCTTGGTATTTTCTCCCTGTCTTGGAAGATAGTCAGGAGCACTATAAAAATGCTTCGCACAGACCTGGAGGAAAAGTGGGAATGACAAGTGCCTCCCTTTGCTGAGCAGTGAGCTCTAACGCTGCAAAGCCCTCAGAGGGGTTGTCCCCAGACCTTCCAAGTATCTGCCCCGTTCCATTCAAATATGTAAGTCTGCTGAGAATTGTAAAATATTCTTCACATTCTAGATTAACACAGATGAGTAATCTACCTCATTTCATGTGTGGTCCTCAGTTCCCAAGCCAGAGGTGATATGTCTGGTCCAAAAGGGAGGAGACCTCGAGGACAGTTTTATTCTGAAGTGAATATCTGGTTCAGAAGAGTTAGGTTTCGACTTCCCTTTGTAGAAAAATACATGTTTGAATACCATTTTCAAATAGATTTCCTGAACGGAGCAACTGATGCCAAGCATGAGGTAAACATTCAACAAGTGAGACCATTTTAGGAACAACCAGTATAGCACTGTAATCTCCATACAGAAAATCAAAGGAAAACAAAGCCAAAAAAAGAGAAGAAAATCTGCAGTGCATTAAAAAAAGCTGTGTTTCCCTACCTTGCTGCACTTTTTGCAGATGTTCTCAGCTTTGGTTTTCTATCCCTGCCTTTCACTGTCTCCAGGAGGAAGACTGGAGGAAATGTGAAGATTTTACTTAGGAGAATCCACTTTTTTCCAAGAGGGAACTCCCCGGGTTGACTGTAGCAAAGCTGCAGCTCTCCTATAATTTTGGTCATCACACCAAGACTGATAGACTAACTCACACGTACTGTGTAAACACAGTTATATGGATAAAAGCAGAACTTGAGGAAAGTAAGGACTAGAGTTAGGGCTAGGTGATCTTCAGTGCAAGGAACATTGGCTTTAAGCAAAACAAAATTGAAAGCTTAGTATGAAGCTTATTTTAGAATTGCTGTTTTGCTAATGGAGAAGTCTTCAAGCAGGAGGCAGTTTTCCTTTAAGTGTACATGCTCCAAATCAAAGCAAACAGAAAGTAATACTTTTTCTCATCAGCCTAAGCCTCCTTCTTGCTAATGCTGATGATCAGTCTATGAGCAGATCTAAGTGTTTGTTATGCAACAGTAGTGCTGAGACTGCTTGTGAACAGTTTTCTGTATTTATGCAATGCCTGATATTTGTTTTTCTAGTTGTGTTGATTAGTTGTGACTGGTCAGACAAGTCATATGGTGTTGTTTCTGTTCTCAGATTAGGAGAGCGCACAAATACTGTCTCACGTGTCAAGTAGTTTTGCTAATACTTACCCCGGCAGCTTCAAGCCCAAGATGCATGGTAACAACCCATACTTTTTTTGAAAATGGGTACAAAAGGAGAAAAGGCACAGCTGAAAAGAAAACAAACCCTGAGCAAACAGTCACATAAAACTGCTGGCCGTGCTTGCCTGTGGAGCTGTACACACGCACATTCTTTTGTTTCTTGTTAAACACGTGCATGTGCTAGGAATCCAGGTCATTACTTTTGCTCTTGAAAAAAAGGATTTAAAGGGGATCTTTTGTGTTTGCTTTACTTTACACAGTTTGTTGTTGTTTGGGGTTGTTGGTTTGTTTTGGTTTTTTAATTTTTATTTTAATGATTATAAATCTATACCAGGTTTTGAGATCCAAAACCTTACAGCAGGATTCTGGCCACTTCTCTCTGAAGTGCTGAAAGCCTCTATTGCACAGGGAGAGAGCATTCCCTCCAGAAAGACTTGAACCACAGAAAAAGATGGGCTTCCTTTCTAATCATACCTGAATCTTGAAATCCTTACATCTTAGCTCTGATAAGGGGTGCTGGCTTTCCAATAAAGACCAGTTTGTCTCAAATCCTTCATAATTTCAAACATTTTTTTGAAAAGCTGACATTTTCCTTATTACTTTTACGAAGGTTAGTTTTGTCCCTGAGCCACAACATCTGTAACAATAAAAAGGTATTTTGCAGGACCTCACCAAAGACGAAAATACTTTCCTCAGAAGGACTAGTGAAGTATTCACTGCCAGATCAAGGCAATGAAGTTTTGGCTCTGATTTTGACTTTGTTGCTCTCTCTGGCAGATGCTTTGACTAAGGGCAGCACTATCGGAACTTTCACAGAAACACGCCGGTTGCGTCCTATTGTCCAGGTGGCTGATGGGCCCAGGAGAACGTTGCACCACACGTTTGTACGCAGGGTTCGGACAGCCTGTGTGGAGGGACACAGAGAGCTTAGGGAATGGACGACTGTAGCTGACATTGAACTGGATAATGAAAAAGGGAGATGGGAGAGCGATCCGTGCCCCAGAGATCCATGGCAGCTGTACAATAAATTCTTCTCACGTCAGCAGTGGAGAATAATGTAACGTGACACACCAGGCGGAGCATGTTGGAGGAGAACGTGAGGATCCACTTTCTCCCTCCTCCATCAACGCTTCCCATGGGTTGGTATAATAACAGTGATCATTCTCCGTGATTATATCCAGGTTTTGGTGCTTCTGTGAGCGCAGCACTTCTCTGAGCAAGGTGCAGAGAAGAGCAGGCAGAGCAATCTCCCAAGTGGGGACGTGATTAAACGGCAAAGACCAGAAAATTTAAAAATAAAGCACTTCGCAAAACATATTAAAAGAGTCATCAGAGCTGGACTAGATAATCTGGGTTGAACCAGATGATCTTTAAAGGTCCCTTCCAACCATTCTATAATTCTACGATACAAACTCAGAACTGTTTCTTCTACACTGCACAACTTAAACCTAAAAAACTAACAGTAACTAGGGAGGAAAAGTATATTGTACTGAGACAATTACAGCTCAGAAACAAGAAGACATTGAAACATCCTTCTATAGTCACATCCTATTTGAAAGCAACAGAGATTTTTAAGTATTTTGTGTACAATTAGATCAACTTTTTCTTGGAAATTCCAGGAGTCAGTTTTTCCTATCCTAATAAATCCATACGGAAAAGAGAAGAAAGTGAGTACCTTTAGACCACAGAAAACCTAAAGAAGAGTTTGCACTCCTGTTTTTGTCTTCACAGGATGCTTAGTGCTGAGTATAATTTAAAAAAAAAAAAAAGAAGAAAGAAAGAAACTTCAGAATACTTGGGGGATTTTTTCTTTTTTCCTATTTGAAAACTTTGGTACTGAATGCTTAAAAGGCTACTTTTTTTTTTTGGGGGGGGGGGGAGGTGGAGCGTAGTCTTATATTTGAACCATGGCCATGGAATATATGATCTGTTCCAATCCCTTCTGGCTGTGCTTCCACCAGCCGGTGTTGAACGTTTGGCTGCCATGACTTTTGTGCATTGAAAATGGTTGTGCTATTGATACCGATACTGTGACTGCTAATGATCTCCAAAATATTTAGCTGAATTGTACACAGTTGGACAATTTATGCTGGTCACACCACAAAGCCATAGCGTTGTAGCACCATAGAAATGCTGGGTGAAAGGGATTTACGGAGACTCTACTCCAAAGTCGCAGTCAAAGTGGATTGCCATGGGGTCAGGTCAGCCATGGCTTTGTTCAGCCAAGTTGTGAAACTCTTTAGTAATGGATATTGCACAAAGTGTTTGGGTAACCTGCTTCAGTGCTGTAATACCCTCTTGGTGAAAAAGTCTTTCCTAATGTCCTGTCTGAACCTCCCACGTCACTCCTTGTGGCTGTGGCCCCGTCAGTATCGTCTGATACTACAGAGTAGCTCATCGCTCATCTTTGTAGTTACCCTTCAGTTACTTATTATAATCAGTACCTTTAGATCACCTTTAGTTCATTTTAACCAGGTTAATGAAGCCAAGATCCCTCATCCTCTCCCACATCATGTCCTACGTCCTAGCCTTCAGTTAGACCCTCTCCAGTTTCACCTCAACAGGGAGGTCCAAAACTAGCCAAGATATCCCAGATGCAACCTCACCGGCAGCAAGAAGAGTACAAGAGGATGAGGTCTACAGAGCAGATGACTGATGTTCCTTGACCGTGCACCAGCTCAGCATTAATTTGCCTTACTCCTGACGAGCGTGAATTGCTGGTTCTCATCCTGCTGAGGTTCCCTTTCAGCACGACCTGCCGGCCAAGCTGGCACTGCCCAGAGCTGCTGCACCTGCCACGCAAAACCTGATGATTCTCCTCATTGAATTTCATAAGGTTTTTGCTGGTCCGGTCCTCCAGTTTATCAGGACCTGCTCGTTATGGCAACCACACCCTCTAATTTAAATTTGCTGAGGTTACGTTCCAGAATCGCCTGGGTCTTTGATGGATGCGCTAAACAGTAAGGGTCCCGGTATCAGTCGTGGGGGTACTCTGCTAGTTGCTGACCACCAAGTGAACACCAAACCATTGGTTATTACCGTCTGAACCTGATATATCTGCCATTTTCAACCCACCTAACAGTCTGTATTATACCCTGTATTCTTCAGAGCTGTAAAGGCCAGATTATTTTACTGTCCATTGAAGTAAGCTAATGGGGAAAGAAATGACAAGTGGGTGCTTTTCTGCCACGCTTGCTCTGAGTAGCACCCTTTTAACACAAGACAGGCAGAACCAGGCCCTTCTTTGTTGAAGTTAATGGAAAATGTGTAAGGAAATGGCTGTAGAACGGAAGCAGTCATGTTATTGTGGCTAAACAAGCGACGGCTTCTGTGCCAGGCGGTGGCAAGTGGAACACATTAGCTGAAACCACCAGTTAAACCACAGCTCCTCGATGGTGGTTTTCTTATGCACAGTTTCGTAGTGGTTTAAGCTAATGGATTTTACTTATCGAGTGGATTCTACTAGTGTATGCACTTTGCCAGTTACCACAGCTGAGCTGTTGAGTAGTAATTCAATAAGACAAGGTAACGAAATAATTTCTGACCTTGTAAGTATGCCATATATAAGGACGGATGTTGACTTCATTATTAAAAACTTTATTCAGAAGATCAGATAGAATTGGTTTTGTTGATAGCTTGGCATGCTGAATCAGGCTTAGAAGGGCCTGAGAGTAGACAATGTTATCTTTGGAGGGCTTTAATAACAAACTTAAATGTTAGAGCTGCCATTCTACAGATATAAATTAGAGACATAATCAGTGCATGGCAGAATTAGTATCATGGCAGAACTTGCATACAAGTATTTTAAAAATAAATAGTGATACTTTCACCACTTTTATTTGCTACATACTCAGGGATGTAGCTATTGTGCTATATGCCTTCTGCAAAAAAAAAGTTGTCTATTCCTATGTTTGACCTATTTATCACGTGATTTATTTATTTATTTATTTATTTTAGTGTATGGCATGTTTTTTTTTCCTATTTTTATTATCTATACTTAACATGATGGAATGTTTGCTGTCCTTTTCATGAGATATATTTTTCATTCTATTTCAAAACTGAAGCATTCCGATAACATTTCTCTAATAATAGCACTGAGCGTTGTTGTTTGCCTTTTCTGAGATGCGATTAGGATATTTTTAAGCAGAGCAAAAAATAAATTTTTAATATGACCTAAGATAAGTAGTGAAAACATGTTCCAGCTTTGTGCAACTGCTGACTATAAAAGCTCTCATGCAGAAGTACTATAATTATGTCTTAGGAGTGTAACACTTTTTAGATATTTTGATAATTCCATTCAGCCGTGAATGACATGATTGGCTTGCTTAGTAGAGATGGAGACTTGGAGAGGGAATGTAACTCCAAGACATAATTGCTGAATAGACTTGGCCAAAAGAATTAAGCTGTAGTTATCACAGCACACTTGTCTTGCTTTTAGGCATCCATTTAATCTAACTAAACAGTCAGTAAAATCACACACTTATCCTCCCACCCACTCACTTAGGACCCACAGATGGAAAGGAAGGTAGGGGAGGATCACATGCATGCTGTGTTTTTGTTCCTGAACAAACTTTTGATCTTCTGCTGAAATAATTCTTTCTTGCTAGCTTAAAAGGAATTTTTTTGGCTCTTACATAAGTATCTTTTTTATTTCTTCCATTTTTTAAAGAGCTACCACTCTGTTTTTAAATAAATAGCCTTAAAATGTTCTTGAGCTAACTTCTTTCTTTCTTTGTATGACTGCTATTGATATTTTGGTGCCTTAGAAGTTTTGCCAGTAGAGTTCACAGAGTTCAAGTTAAACTGATTCTTACGCAAAGCATAGTTTCAGGCAAGTTGGAATGAGGATCATAATGCAAATATTTTGAGTCTGTAATATTAATTTGGAAATCTCTTGAACAGGCTTCTACATGCAAACTGTAGGAATTGCTATTGAGATTAAATGATCTGAGGAGTTGTGTCCATTAGCTGTTTTGCAGCACTTTAGCAAAACTAAAAAAAAAATCACTCAGCACATTCATTTGTTATTATATTAGGAAAAAGATCACTGTCTGCTAGTCTTTCTGGTTGTACAGTGCCATCTGTGCTTGTAAAAGTAATAATAAGCAATGAATTGCATATGCCATCTGTAGTCAGATCTTTAATAACAATTAGGTAATAATAATCCCCAAGAAATCACTTGTTAACTGTGATAATTGATTAAATGTAATTATTTTGTATAATAAACTCTAATCAATGGTTTACAATGCTGATAATGTCTTTTCCCCCCTTTTTTTCCATAGTAAATGCCCCAGTGTGTTTGAGCAGCTGTGCAGGAAAATTAATGATTTTCCTGGGTTAATGACTGATTTTCTACCCAATGAAAATCGAAGACATGGTCTGTTAGGTTTATAATCAGTTTTTACTTAGGTTTTTTTTTTTTTCTGAACAAGGTACAATGTAAATATAAAGGAACACTTGGCAAAAGTAATTACTTCAGAGTAAGTCCTTATAAGTTTAAGGATGAACAAAGATTAATTATTCAAGTAAAATGTACATCGCGGGACACTGCAGTATCAATGGATTGTTCCGTAGCAAAGGTGTTTCCTGCAGAACTGGTGATAAGAAATAACCCCAAGACACAGAAGGTGGTCTCTTGATTTGTTTGCAAGTCCAGTCCTAAGGCCCCAGCTCTGCAAAGCCTTAGGCCCTGAATCAGGTGAAGCAGTCGTCTGTCGTTTCAGTAATGCCAGCATGTGCCTGAATTCCAACTAAAGTTAAGTATGTGTTTCAGCGCTCTAGTGACCTGAATCTTTGCACTCAGACTTAATTCTGCACAGATGAGTAGGGGTTTGTGCTCCTACGGTATATTCATTTGCTTAAAGCTAAGCTCAAGCAACAGCATTTGTGAGATGAGGAACTCCATCGGAACAGCAGAGTAGAACGTATGTCCCCCCCCAAAATACCCTGGGAAGTGCTCAGACATGCCATTCCAAGAACAAGACAAAAAGTATTATATTTATATAATATAGTGTGGCAGTTTAAGAGGGAAAAAAGAATCTTGGGTTTAGTTACTATGACAATATGAATCTCTTCTGTATGACTAATGTGATTAAATCACGTACACAGCTGTAAAAAAATCTCTTGGAATTTTTTTCATTGTAATTATTAGAGATGTGTTACAGAAGGAAATGTGAGACTCAAAATCCACCTTACAGTAGTCACCAAACATTCATTAGATAGGAGCAATTCTGATTCCCTACAATGAGTTCAAACTGGTAGTCCAAAAATAAACCAATAATCCAGAAGCATGCAGTAATGTAAGATTAGAGAATAAATGAGAGATCCGCATGCAAGTGCAGAGCTACAGTCCCGTTGGGATCACAGAGACAGGATGGGATAGCTCCCACGGCTGGAGTGCTGCAGTCACAGAAATGTTTGGGTTGGAAGGGACCTCTCCGGATCATCTTGTCCGACCCCACTGCTCAAACAGTGCCGGGCAGAGCTGGTCACCCAGGACCGTACCCCACCAGGTTTGAGATATCTCCACGGACGGAGGCTCTACAGCCTCTCCAGGCAACCTCTTCCTGTGTTTGACTACCCTCACGCTAAAAAGGGTTTTTTTCTTGTGTTCAAGCTGGATTTCACGTATTTTGATTTGTGCCCATTGCCCCTCATCCTGTCACTGGGCACTGCTGAAGAAAGCCTGGCTCACCCCCTCCTGTGCTCCATTAGGTATTTGTACACTTCGATAAGATCCCCCCAAGCCCTTGTTCTCCAGGCTGAACAGCCCCAGCCGCTCCTTGCAAATCCAGAGTGCCAGAGAGCAGAATTTGTACAGGAACAGTGATCACAACTGAACTAAAAGGATTTTTTTTTTAATTATGTTTCTGTAGAATAAATATATTCCTGAAGAGTTCTGACATTTTTTTTAAGATTTTGTAGATGAAAATACCTTAAAAATCAGCCCAATTGAAATATCTCAAAACTGAGTTTCTTTTGCAGACATTTGTTTTCAGTTTTTACTCGCTCTGTAAGATGAGTTTAAGGTCTTGCAACTGGCCTCCCTGATTTGCACCAACTGGTCCTCGCACATAGACCAAGAACTAGGCGGAGTAAGAGGAGGATATTACTCTAAATATGCTTAGAATAAGAGCATTTATTCAGGAACAGATCTACACAGAAAAGCTTCTTCTAGGTTGCTACCCTGTAGAGTTCCAAAAGAATTTGTGGACCAAGATATTTAATGTTACGATATAAAATTCATGTGCTTTAAACAGTAAATATTGATTTTGTCATTCAGGGCAGATTATTGCTAAGTATGCAAATGAAGTGTATACATTACTTGCCTGAAATTCTAATGCAATGGAAATCACATTTTCTTTTCAGTAAGTAACCACTTGATCCTAAAGTGATCTTAAATTTCACTTATGTTTGTACTTGCATTTTGAGTCCATTTCAGGTTAACTTTCAACTTCAGAAATTAATACAAGTTTTTCTGGAAAAGCTTGTTCCATGTACATTTAAAAATGAGGAGACCTGACATTCTTTAGACTCACAGCCCATCTGTTTTGCATTTTCCCGGTATGTCCCATGAGTTTTTTAAACTCATAGGGCTTCCAGTATTACTCTGCATATGCTAACTATTTTCAAGCAAATACTTTGGGTATGCAGATGTCATATAAATGCTAATACAGTGATATCATTTCGAGTGCTTTTCAATTCAGTGCAAACATTTCCTACACTGTGCTTAATATTGTTTATAGTCATTTATTTCTTCTGTTTTCATGGATGTGCAAAGTAAAGGGGGGGAGAGGGAAAATACATATTAAATGTTGTATGTAGTTTTCAATTTTTCTCAAAATGGTCATTTTTGTTTTAAAATATATGTAAAGATTATTGCTTGTGGCTTAAATTCAGTCTCAGAAATTGGCTACTTAATAGGTTTGTTATTGGAGCTTACACTGTAGTCTGTCCCAGCATCATTATCCTAAGATAAATATAACAGCCAAAAAAGAAAACACTCAGAAATAATTGTAACCCAAACCAAAGATTGGAGACCCACGATCTGTGTTCTGTGTAGTTTTGTTCTGCTCTGGATAATACACAGAGTATTGTCTGCAAGAAGAGGTAGAGGTAGACAGAAATACTTGAAGAAGCATGAAGGGTTTTTTGAGAAAGTTTTCTCAATTCAGCTGAAAGCGAGGTACCAGACCACAGCATAGTTTTTATACCAACATATTTAAAACAGCTTGCCTATTTTCTTGTTGTAGCTACAGTGAAATGGCTTATATATGCTTCTATAAATGAAAGGAAGCAATGGATGATTTCCTATATTGTAAAACTTGCTGTTTCAGCAATCTGACATGAGAATATAGGAGCCCTTTTTCCAACAGCGTAAGCCAGGATAATTAGTAGTGTACCTGACAGGACTAGGGGAGGATTAAAACAACATGCATACATTTTCAGAGAGCATCGCTAGTATTATAAATGATAATACAGGCAGCTTGTTAGCTTGTTGTAGGCTTGCAGTTCCATCAGCAACTGTACAGTACTTCAGGTTTAATAGATAGAAGGGAGCCAATCTGCATCATTTGCAGAGTAGCCCGTTACCCGTCACAGTGACGGCTGATCACTTTACGCAGAGACTCAGCTACTTGATTCTCTTGGCCTATAATTGCAGTGTGAGGTATGCATTTTCCCAGGTAGATCCACAGCTTAGAACAGAATGTACTGCAAATTACTGCTTTACTTTGCAAGACAAGTAATTTCAGAAGGACTAAACCAGTTCCCAGCAAATATAATTCATCTGGATATTTTATTATGGTATGATTTGTATCGTCCAGAGCATAGACTAGCCATTATGGAGGTTTTCAAGAGGTGGTTCTCCGTTTCGGTAGCTTTATTGTTGTTTTACATTAACATAGATAACACAAACATTGAAACACTGATGATATTTTTAGACTATAAGAGAAGTGTTACAAAGCAGTGTTTAATAGTACTGTGGCTACCTACCTCTTTTTAATTTTTGGAGACTTAAGTCTTTATTCGTATTTCAACTGGTGGATTGGAAGACATTACAGCTTGCATTTGCTCATTCTTTTCCCTTTAAGTCATTATGAATGTGTTGGAATGACTCTTAACCATCTCTCTGTGGTCTGCACAACCAAGCAGGTTCTGAGCTGAGAGATGAGATGAATCGTTCTTCAGCAGAGGGACGGAGGGGTAAGCAGACTGACCCAGACAGGGGCTTAGCAGAATAAATTGGAATAAATCAGAGAGCAGATGCCACTGGATAATGCCCAGTCCAGTAACAAACCTCTGGCCAGCAACAGGAGGCTACCGTGGAGGTTTTCCACGTTACTGCTGCTTTCCACCATGGAAAAGAAAACAGTGGGAAGAGTTTTCTGCGGTAGCACTGACAGCTCATTTGACATTGCCAAGCAGGTCAGCGCATGGATAAAATAACTGACGCACTTTTTTGGGTACCAGGACACCAGCCTAGGCTCTTGGGAAGGGACGGTCGCTGGTGCCCTGTACCAGTAGAGTACACAGATGCTAATACGGGTCTGTGTCAGCTGGAAAGGCTTTTCCACAACCTTTCCAAAAGATGAAGAGAGATGGTAAGGGAGACAAGCTGCTGAGCAGGAGTAAAAGGGATTTCAGACAGAAGAATCTCTAAAAGGTTCAAAAGGAGGATGCCTTCCTTAAAATAAGCCCAAGATGAGTGATGACATGATTCTTCGGTATTGGAAGAAGGGAGGAAGAAAAAGTGAATTTTGAGGCTAAATTTCCTGGACTATTTTTCTTTTTTCTATTCAGTTTTCAAAACTAGCTTTGAAAACCAAGCTGTGATGCTGAAAGGCTTCCATAAAATTACAGCGCTAGAATTACAGCATTGATCTGCCTCAGGGGACAAACTCACAACCCTTGTAGAGAAATGGTAAAACGCCAAAGTCAAGATAGCCATCACAGTTACAGCTGCCAGGGATCTGTCCTGGACAGCAGAGGTACCGGGTCACCCAGGTGGGGCCGCTGGCCCTCAGAGCAGCTGAGAGAGTAGGTGAGAAACCCCTTGTCTTATCCTTGAATGCTCAGCTGCAGTTTGCATGAAACGCAGTTCTTGCTTGATGACTCGGGTCACAGGGATGAATTGAAAAACTGACACCCTTGGCACAGAATTTGTGCAAGAGGTGACTATGCAGGGAAGGCAAAACCGACCAGAGAACCAGGAATTCTCCAGGCTAATTCATACACTAAATTAACAACCAGTGGAATCAGTTGAAACCAACTTTTTTGAAATAATCATTAGTCAAAGTACTTTTTTTCCCCATATATTATTATATAACATGCCATGTATTCCCTGCCTGAGGATTCTCGCGAAGAATGAGGTGATCTTTAGGCCAGAATCATACTACACACATGCCATGAAACTGTCTGCTGAAGCTTTAAAAGAGAAACACTTCTCCAAAAAACTACAGGTACAGGAGACTCTTTTCCTCTACTCCTTCTCTTTGCACAAAATCAGACTCTCAGATGGTACGTATCTATGTATCTTTCTGTCAAATCCATAGGAAAAAATACTTGTTGATGCAGCCCTGGATTCCCTCTCCTTCCCTAGCAGCTTTACCTTGTTCTTCCACCTTTCTTCCCCACAAAACTAACATATAATTAATTTGTTTCTTACACATCTATTGGAAAAGTAAAGTTTGAGAATACTCTGTGGGAGTTGTGCATGCTAACTTACGCACCAGTTCTGGGAGAATTTTTAAGGTAAGTTGTGCATTGCAAAAAATACAGTTGTTTTGATTCAAAAACTTTAGGAAACTGAAAATCCCAAAGGCATTTATGAAGTTAAGAGCTAAAACTTCAGTGGAAGTTCTGCTTTGAAATGCTTTATGGCTGAGAACAGCGGCTCGCAGCAATGTCTGTCTGTCCCCAGCAGTTAGCCAGCGTTTCCGTGCTTCAGCGTTTCTCTCAGTGTTAGGAGAAACTGATGGTGGAGTCAGACACTTGTTTTACGCAATCCTTTGTATAGGCAGAAAAAGTTCCTATGGCCCAATCCGCCTAAACTCTGTAGCAAAGTCAGTTGGAGGCACTTGCTTTGTCATCTGTTGCAAGTCTTTCTCCGCTTCTACCTGGAGACTTTTACTTTTTCAGGGGTGCATTGAACTGCTTGTGCACTCTTTGTGCTGACTGTCTCACCAGCATCTGCTCCTCCTTCTTGCTTTCCTCTTGGCATGCCGTGACTTCTCTGTCTGCACTCAGTGTGTGTCCGCTGTTCAGCTTCCACATCCACATCCAACCAATCTCTCCTACTTCGCAGCACCAAACGGTATTTGTTGTATTGTATTAGCAAGTCCTTGCCCACTCCTATGCAGTGGCTTCTTTTGTTTCAGCTATTCTTAACCTAAGGGGAATGTAATTGCCCTCTCATTTAACCTGGAAGTATAAAATGGAAATATAACAACACAAAATGAGTGCGCTGGCGGATTTGGCATAAATTCTAGTTAAAAGCTGATTATCACAGAAACAAATTATCTAGCTGCAGGGACAGAGTGGAAGGGTTGAATTTCAAATTGAACAGACCCAAAATGTATTAAAATCTACTGGATTTGCAAACACCAGTGGAAATGTGGGGCTGTACCTACACAGGAAGAAAGGCGTGGGTTTATTTGAGATACAGACTTTATGTGTTTTACAACAAAATGTTGAATATGATTCAACGCTTTGGAGAGGAAAAAGTTGTGGTGAAAGATGTGTCAACTGCTCCCGTCCTATGAAAAGAGCATATATTAATTTCTTGTTAATTTAGTCCTGCTAGCCAACTTCATGATGCAGTGCTTTTTTCCACTGTACTCAAGGTTTGTGTGGCAGAAAATCAGAGCTAGTATGCAGTCTGTTGATCTAGGCTTTCCCCATGCCCTCCAAAAAAGTCACACTTGCAGCTAAATACTTCTGTCTCTATGCACGTTGTAGAGAACTTTCACGGTAGTATTGTAGCAAGGAAAACCAGCTCTTACAGTATGATGGTTGTTAGAAAGACTTCATAGGTCACAGTCGGGGCATTAATTTCGCTGATTTGGCAATTTGGGGCAAGTTCCCTCCTCTGCATTAGTGTTTTGATTCGAAGCAACAGTGCAGTTTTGAAGGACTGTATCCTCAATTGTCCCTTTGTATCAGTTTGACTTGCAAAGCCGCTTTGTTGCATGAGTGAGATTCCCTCCAGAAGAATTAAAGCTTGAATAACTGTTCTAGATGCGCATCTTCTTATTAAAACCACAACAGAACACTGCAGTCCTCACTGGGAATGGTCCAGAGCGATAGGGGAGAAAAAAAACCCTGCAGACGGAGAAGCCTGGAGACTGTCCAGCAACACACCTACAGAATCCGACTTCTCCCTGGAGAGCCCGTAATTCCAGCTGGGCACCACCAGTTATCTCCTGCACAGCTGTTTCACACATTCGTCCCCTGAACCCTGGCAGGTACCTCTGAGACCCAGCAAACAGGATTTCTCTATTGGGTTTTCTTCCCTCTCATCATTTGTGTTTTAATCTTCCAGTTTTGAAATTGCATGTTTCCGTATCCTCTGAATAAGGTAAACTCTTCTGCAAAATCCAAACAAGATTGATTACAAGACTCATCAAGTTTAGGACATTTGGGCCAAGCTGCAAAATAAAATCAATGCCAGTTGCTGCCTTTCATAATCTGTTTACTTCCTGAGTGTGTGATGCTATTAAAATGCTTCATCTCCAGGTAATCTTATTGGCCTTTGCATTTATGCTATGGCTGACAGGATTAGCTCTGAAAAGCACTTGCATATTACCTGTGATATAAACAAGTAGATTAGTGGAAGGTGCTTTGGGCTGAAGTGATTTTTTTTTTTTTTTTTGGTAATTTATGTACTGGATTCCAGGAGCAGAACACATCCTCTTGTACAGGTAAAACATCACACAGGCAGATATTTTGGAAAGAACCTACTCCTCTCCTCAAAGGCCTTTTTGAACCCTTTCTGTAAGAAAAATCTCTTCTCCCCTGAATTTTCAGCAACAGACGATTTGAACACCTGGTGCCGCGTAGCTTGTCCAGCAGCACGCTCCAGAAAGTGCAAGGAAAAGGCAGGCACCGAGCTGACTTGGGTTTCACCCCCTCTGTCTAGTTGTCCAGCTGCAACATGGGGCCATTTCCACAGTCTGAGTTTGATCCATCTGGTAAGTAAATTTTGCTGGAGACCCTAACTTTCCATGAAGAATACAATCAAGGAATTCAGGAAGCTATTGTTTTGCTAAAGATCACAATGAATACTTGCTAAAGTTGGGAGATATGACACGTTATATATGTGATATGTGATACATGGTACAAGATATTGCAAATATACACACACAGTGAGACACATCTCCCAAGTATACATTCATGTAGCTAGACAGATCGATCTTCTATATATACAAATGCACATGGGGGTATGTGTTATGTGTGTATATATACACATGTAAACTAGAGAGGGGACTCTGCTAAGGGCTTCGTTTCTATTAGTCTAGTACTCCTTTTCAGCTACTCTTTCTCTGTAACATAATATGTAAGTAGATATCCTTGACGTTGTCATAATCAGTATTCATCAGTCTAACAACAAAAGGCACATACCTCTTACTCCAGTAGTTTTGGTCGTACTGTTGTAGCAAAGGTTCCTTAAAGCTTTTCTCTTACTGTTTTTCTTATGTTTACCAGCAGAGGTATATTCTTCAGCTTAAGATACTAGGTGATACATGAGCATTTGTTTCTTGTGACAAGGTCTGTTTTCTAAACAGGATATTTATTTTTCTGCAGTGCTAAGCATTCACCCTTTTGTCGCTTCCTTGGCTTAGATTGCTGAAGTTATTCTGAGATCAATTTTCATGTCCTATTTAAATCATATGGCTGCTGGTTCAAATCCAGCTTGGGTCAGTAATTCTGCCATATACATGAAACAAGTTCTTGGCCTGAGCCGATTATTCCTGTTGAAGAGGTTGTGATGCTACAGGGAAATAATAGCAGTTCCTTTGGCGTCCTTCCTGCAAGCCTCCCTAGAGAAATTACTGAAGAGGTGTACAGGATGATGCCTCCAAGTCAGGACTGAGAATTGCGATGCCTCTATGAAAGCACTGTGGAAAAAAAATACAAATATGCCTTTCACTGCAAAAGTGAAAGGGTTAATCTACATATGAATAATGACTCAAAGTTCTTATTTGCTTACAGATGCAATCTATTTTAAAATTAAACTTTACAAATAAAAATGGTGACTTGTCAGCCATGATAAATCATTAAGGAAAATGAGAATTACTGGAAATTAAAAAGAAGTACTTAAAACTCTTTAACATTAGCAATGACCCTCTGTCTTTTAATGTTTTCTTCCTCACTTTAAAGAAACTCTTTGTTCTACACTGATATTTTGGTTCCAACCAGGTACAGTGGCAAGCAAGATCTGACTGATTTCTGTCAAGAGGGTCATTAGACTAGTAAATGCTTACAAGCTTTATTCTGTGACTGTTTTTAACCTGGAGGGGTCTCTACTCTTAGAGGAAGCTCTAGCCTGGATAGCATTGCCCAGGCAGCAGGAGCCCCTTCTGTCAGATGCATGCCTCAGATTAAACCTGGAGACTATTTTAAGGTGTATTATTTCCAGTGCATATTTTAACTTCCCGCCTGGGTGTGTAGTTTTGCTGTTGCGACACCCAGTAGCAGGAATGGGAAGTTGCTCGCTTCTTCCTAAAGCTGAGGCCGGAGTCAGGCCGTGACTGTGGCAATGCAGGGCGAGGTGACGGCTGGCGCCCGACTCCGGCCCCTCGGCCCAACGGCAGCGTGGATGTCCTCGCAGCAAGATGCCGAGCCTCTGCCAAGATGGGGTTGATCCTGACCCTGCTCCCCACAGCTGTCGGCGTGACGTGTTCGGGCTGCCACGCTGGGTCGGATCTCTTCCCGCCCAAGAGCCCTCGGAGGGCCTGGACGCAAGCGGGGACTCTCGGCAGGGAGGAAGGCTTTCTTTCCCAGAAAGCTGGGTTGCCATGCTCTGCAGAGCGGCGAGGTGCCTTTGGCTCCCACCTTTGGGGGTGGGAAAGGAGAGGAGTTTCCCTGCAGACGCTTCTCCCCCCCGCCCCGGCTCTCTCCACAGCCCGGAGCAGCCTCAGGCCCACCCAAGGGTGCCTACGTGGGCTGGACCTGCTGCTGGGCCGCTGCGAAGGCCTATTCCCCCTCCCCTCCCAACATGGCGAACCTGGGGGTGTCCGGTACGGCGGCAAGATTTACAGCATCAAGGTTTTGCTGCCGGCAGCAGCCAGCAACCACGCACGCAAGAGGGGCTTTGACACCTTCCGTGAAGATGGGGGAGCGGAGTGGAGCTGATCGTCTGCCCTTTTGCACGATGCCCCAGAAGTTACCCGGATACTCACTCACTTGAAAGCCCACGTGGGATCTTAATAAATATATAATGAAATAAGCCTTGTACCTTTTATAAGTAATGAAAATGGAATGTGCCTGATAACATGAACCCATCAGTAAACAATAATGCTTTAAAAGGACACTGCCAGAGTCGATCAGCCACAGATTTGAACTTTTATTCTTGTGTCTCTCTCTCTAAGAGCACATAGATGTCATAATATCAACTTACATGTTTGGAGCAACCTTATATTTCTGTAGCAAATAAAGCAGCACTGGTTTTGCAAGGGAAAAAAGAAAAAATAAGTCAATATTAGCATCTCTGAAGTCATGAGCTTTCCAGCAGAATAATGAATAAGGCATAAATCAGCAAATGATATAAAAAAAAAATCATATCCAGAGTTTTACTACAACACTATAAAACATACAAATAAAATGTCTTTTCATTTTTTGAAAAAGGACTTCAGCTTACTCACTGAAACTGTAATTTCATACTTCAAGCCATGCCCATTCTCAATCTGGTGCATGAAAGAAGCAGTGGGGTTTTGTGTTGTCGTGAAAGAAACACACTTCATGAGCTGTCTTCTTCTGAATCTGCTTCTTCTGAATCTGCTTACACTGTGTGCAATGGAGTTGATATTCTGACACTTTCTAAGGGTGGCAGAATCTGCAGATGAAATATAAAGACCAAAAATATAAATGAGAAGTAGTTTGGGAGCATGTGATTAATTATTTAGCAGCTGAAATAAATAAAACATATTTATATTGCTACTACCTAGTAGCCTGAACTTTGTTGTAAAGTTGAAAATGGAGACAGAAAATTGGATAAATTTGGATGTGAATCTTTGTGTAAAAGGACTGGCTAGATTTGTCTTTGGGGGGGGGGGTAATTTTGGAAGCAATAGGAAGCATTTTATAACATTTTATCTGGCTTCCAGCAGTCTGTATGAAGAGGGAACTTCTTTTCATATGTTAAATATTGTAATGGAAGGCTTCAGGAGCAAATAGAATATGTTTATTTACTTCTTACTTTTAAAAATAACATCCAAGTAGAAATTTAAAGAACTATTCAGATTTAATTTTTGTAGAGTGTTAAGTAAATGTATCATCAGATACAGGTTTCAAGATGCATTTTCCCGATTTTTATACCTAGGAAGTAACAAAAGGCCAATTCTCCTCTCACACAACTTCTTTGTTGCAAATACGTATGGGCATTTTGTATGCAAGGAATCATTCTTTCAGCCATTCTGCTGAGAAGCGGAGGTTTTTAAAAGGAGTGCTTTGCTGGCTGTAGTGATAGCAGAGCTATCGTGGTGTTAAAAGAGGAAACAAGAATTATCATTATTCAATAAAGTTTTGAACAGGATCACTGATGACAAAGAATGTCAAATAGCCATTAAATTTCTGAAAATGAGAACCATCTGTCCCTTACCCTTTTACTGAGTCTAGCTCAACATGTCATTTTAGCATTCTGTCAAGCTACATCCGTCACTTTTCATTACACTACTCCCACAACATCGAGAGACAGGGCAGGCACTGCCTGGAATTGTGCCGGCCCCAGCTAAGCCTTTCTACAGCTTTTTGAATGACCAATTTTCCATCAACATTTTTAGTTCATGCTAAATTAGAGGCCTGATCCTGCAAATCTTATGAATACATTTCAATTTTAAGGGTCTTAATAAACTCCTACTCCGTCATTTCCCAGGCAAGCTACCATTGACTTCCCAGGAGGCTTGCCTGACTGACAACTGATTAAGCACAGAGTAAAAGCTTCAGGGTTTAGTCCACTATTTTCAGTGTGACTGATAAGAACTATTTACTTGAATAAGGGAAGGAAATATACAACATCAGGTCATGATTCTGTAGGCATTTGTCACCACACCTACAGCTCACAGCTTTGAATAACTCTGGTGACAAGAGTCTCACATCATTCTAGTTGCAAATGTTGTTGTTTCCATCTTAAAATGAGCTCTATTTTTAAAACTGTTAAGGAAGATACATATTTTTCTGTCTTCGTTTCAGAGGAGAAGGTGCTATTGTGTCAAAAGGCCTGAAATGTCTTGCAAGGCAAAAGGGAAGTAAGCTCCGATGAAAAATGTCTTGTCGGAAAGGTCTAGTTTCTAAGAAAGAAGTATTCTTGTTGCAATATTTTGGTATTTCAGCAATATTTCTCTGTTTTAAGCAGAGAAAGAGGCCTTCTCCTTGCTTGTGTACAGCGAGCAATTCTCCTTGCTTCTGATGGATTTTGAATGGACAAATGAAATAAGGAAAACAAAACTTTTTAAAATGTGTGTATATTAAAATGTAGATCGATTGAGTTACAGCTCCCAGCTTTTCTGTATGAAATTTAAGAAAAAAAAAAATGGTGTTTTGGCAAAGTTGTCCCAGGTTTCGGGCTTGTAAAGTCGCATGTTTCTGCTATACCTTTCCGAGGCAGAGAAACCCTGCAGTGAATATAAAAGATAAATAGTCCAAATGTTATTTATTTGTCCAGAGTTTGTAATTTTAGGTTAGACAGTGGTGAGAACAGAATTATTTTAACAGGGTATAGAAGTAACTACTCTTAAATTGAAAGCCAGGCTGTTCTTTCAAGTGTAACAATCTCTCATGAAATTAATTATAACTCGGGCTGCTGCATTTTTCACTGCGAGTTTGAGCACCATCGCCTAGCCTTGATTAGCCCAGAACACATTGGATCATTTTGGGCAGTGGTGTAATTTAGAAGCTTTCAAGATTTAGGGAGTGTAAAATTTTTTTTGTGTGAAATATTTTAGACTAGGAAGTACTTGAAAGGTTGCATACCAGCTCCAGGTAAGAATTCAGTGTGGTCTTTCCAGTAAAAAAAAAAAAACCATAAGCTTGAGTAATGTGTCTGATAATCTATGTAGATCAGAAACTGTCTTCCATATGTCAGCTTTACAAAGGGAATTGTAGGAATTTAAGGATGATTAAAATGTGTTAGGAACAATGATTGGTACACATTATAATGTCAGTTATCTGAAAAAAAAAATGCTGACAATTTACAGGGAAAAACCTTCCTGTTCTAGCATTGGAGGCACTGAAATGTCTCTCCCTTGTTGCTGTTTTTCTCTTTTTGTTGTTTTGCTATTTCAAGTCCTTAAATAAAAATTAGTTACTTCTGTTATTGCTTCTTGCCAAGTGTAAGGATCTGCTAGTTCAAACACTATGAATTTAATAAAAATAATGTTAGACAGTGAAACCCAGTGATGGATATTTTAGACATAGTTTTTTTCCATTCTTTTCCCTGTCCTTTTTGCATGCAGTAGTATTAATCTTTATTTTCAATATAAATCAAAGCATTATCACATTATGACCTCGAAGATAGTTAACCAGATAAAGACTGGGAAAGCAGTATTGTACATTTAGAAGGCTTAATCAGCACAGTGCAGCAAAGTAATGAGAATTATATTTAGTCGTAGACCAGCAGGCAGTAGTATTTGAGAAGCCAGGAAAAAAATCTTGCAAACTCTTTATTTAGCTTCTTTAAAGTATTTGACCATTACAACCATTTGTTGAAAATCTCTTTCTACTCGTGAAGTACACAGAGGATATATCTTCATAAAGGAACGTAGCTTAGTAGTGAGAACGTGAGATTTGTTTTAGACTCCCCTTCATATCTTCTAATTTCTGATAGGCTCACCTTTTTGACAAGAAACAACTGTCTTTTGCACTAAAGGGAAAAAAAAAAGTCTAAAAATGGATTTTCAGACTGCAAAAATCCATTATGGTAATTTAGTCTGACCATCCACATAAAACAGATTGGATGATCCATAATTATCTTAATCATAACTTCTGGCTGAACTATAGGACATATTGCTCAAAAAAAGAGGTCTGTGACCGATTTGAGCACAAGCAGGGATGGAGAAGCAACCATATGCACAGGCAAGTTGTGCTCATGATTGATTATCCACACTGTTACGACCTGCATATTAACTCTCATTTGAATTTGCATAATTTCAGCTTCCAAATACAAATCTCAAGGTATTATACATGGTTGCAATATCACCTTTGATTTCCCATCTAGTCGCTCCAGATCACAGCTGGTCAGACTATTCCTTCTGGACAGTCACCAGGTATGCCACTTTTCACTATTTATAGGTGAGCGTTGATCATTATTTTTATGGATTTGTAGTAATTGCTTAACAAATAAGAACCCTGGACTTATCTGAGCTGGATGTTACTACGCAAATGTGGGTCTCGGAGTGGTTTTCCTCACTTTGCCATTCAGTTGCAGCATCGCCGTTTCTCGCTGTGTGATTGGTCACATCATTAGCTATTTTAACAAAGACGTGACATGCATAAATGCTGTAATTCCTGCCTCAATGAGCTTATGAATGAGTCTCTGATGGGAATGGAACTGTAGGGCTTGACAAAGCAATAGACCAGGGGAAACACCAGTAAGATACAGGACACGACAGGGTGGGCTGTTCCTGTAGGTAAATTAAAATAGATATGCAGAACAAGAGGCTGTTTCAGGATTTTACATACGTATTTTTATTTTACATATTTTATTTTACATATTTTGCAAGAATAAAAACTAGGGGGGGTTCCCCACTAGGCTTTGGGGAGTGGGGAAGAAAGCATGGAAATCATTTTCAAACCGGCCAAAAAGAGTCAGTATGAAAGCTGTCCCGTCACGAGCGGACTGTGCGCGGCTGAGGCGGAGGGGCTGTCCGTCCAAAGCACCAGACAAAGAGAGCTGCGTACACAGGCGGCCCGTGACAGCACCCATCCTCTCTCATCGTTAGAGAGGCCCGTAGAGGGGGTGTCAAGCGGCCACGTTCCTAATTTAGGCTTCCTCAATAATCCCATAATTACACAAGATGAATTCAGAACCTTGTGCCTTTTAATAATGCGGGGCTAGCCGCAATTCCACCCTGCAGGCAGAGGGCCGCAGAAGCGTGAAGACCAGCTCAGACCTCAGCCGGCGATAGCCCCTTTGGCTGTGCTCTGAGCCTGATCCCTCTGCCCAGGTCCTGCCCCACGCCACGGTGGATCGTGCTGCCTTTTGAGGCTGGGACACGCTAAACGTGTCACTGGGACGGGGGGGTTGTACTGTCAGCATTGTCCTTGTGTCACACCACCCCCCTTTGCTTCTCCTGCCTGTGCTGGGTGATGTATCTGAGGTTCCTTGAAAGCCACCGGCATTCATCCCCGCTTGCTGTTTTACTCATCCCAGAATATCCACGTCCTTAACTCATGCAACCAAATGGTACACCGTCTGCAGGTGAGAACAGCCTGAGTGTGGCTTTCTGTTGTTTGCTCAGAAATACTGTCTTCATGCATGAATTTCCAGCTCTGTTCTGATAAAAGCGCTTCTAAAGGTGAATTAAAATTGATTGCATGAATATTCATAGGCAAAGAAAAAACATCAGTCTATACATAACGAGACTGCACGTACTTGTTTGCAAATAGATTTTCCCAAGTATTAACCAAGTTCCTCTTGAGAAGATAAAATCACCACTCTCTTTTTTCTCTCTTCTGTAATAAAAATCTGCTTATCTTTATGCATTTCCACTGATGTGTCTCCCATCACCATGGCCATCACTGCGTTATGCTGTGCAATACTAGCAGTATGGCAGGCATAAAATTGTTCTTATGCTCAGGTTTCATACAGGAAACTGATGTTAAATGAGTTGTCAAAGGATGTTCTAAATGTCGGGACCAGAACAAGGAATTAAACTCAAATCTCCCACTTCCCCTGTCAGTGAGCTTTCCACTAATTTTGTATTGCATCTGGTATCTTTGACAAGACCTCACCTTCCTCCCTGCCACTTTATTCTGCCAATGGAAAATAAATAAAGTGCATTTTTAGCCTGCTGTCCTACCAAAGCCAAAGTTATCAAACACTACAGTGTTCTGCTGAGCAGTCTTTTTCCAGAGCCAGCAAGCCAGAGCTACTGAGCTGGGCAGTACAAGGAACGAGAGTGCAGATACTGCGCTGTGCACAGGAGATGTATGCGTTGCAAGGAAGGCAAGAGGTCCTGAGACTTAAGTGCGGGAGGTGGTACAGAAACAACCGAGAGAGAAGGGGTGGTAGCACTGCACTGACAGTGCAGCCTTTGCCATAGGAAACTAAACCATCAGCTGACTACGAGCAGGAATCACTGGAAACCAGGCTTCATCCCTGGTGGTAGAGACAGAACCGTCGGTAAGAGACCGAGGTGCTGCTCGCTCTCCTAAGGCACCGATTCACTGGGGGTGCTGCCCTAGTGCTGATCCATTACTGCTGTGAAGAGGAAAGTGCTACATAATGGTGCATATTCTAAATGCAAATAAATGTGTTGGCTTTTCTTTTTTCTTCTTCTTCTTTCTTTCTTTCCCCAAAGCCACTGTTGTTCAAGTAAGGAGGAGTTTGCCCTTAACCCGTAATTCACTGCATTTTCCTTTTCTTTTCCAGACCACTGGATTATAGCAAGGTCTGATAGCTATTGCTAACTTCCTTCTGACATCTTACTAGTCTTCCCCATGACTGATAAAAGGAAGTTTATTTTAAGGGAAGGAGAGGGTGTTCTCCAATACTCGCAACTCGTTCACATTATAGAAGCAAATTAGGGCAGAAAGTCAGAAATATGTTTCTCAGTTACTTTAAGATGGGTTTGAAGCTGCATGTATGCAAGGCAATAGTGGTAACCTGTGCTGTCCGTAATAACACACTCAGAACCATACAAAAGAACTGTTTTAAAAGTCACAGCATAACTATACGTGTAAAAATTGTCATGTCATATTGCACTATTTTTAATGCATTTTTCATAAAATTGCAGAAACAGAATTCACCATTGTAAATAAATTAGTTACTGAATCCCTGGTTCTTTTATAGTGAACCCAGCAAATATCCCAAGAAGCTTTCTTGCCCCAAATAGAGTGCTTCTTAGGATCTCTGACAAGTGACAAGGAATTTACAGATTGAGACCTGACAGCTTTATATTCACAGCAGAATCCATTTTTCCCATGAGCAGTTCATGATAGCAGTTCCAGGAATAATTTGTAGGACAGAAACATCTTGCACAAATGGCAATGCTTAATCTAAAAGCGTAAAATAGTAGGATTTTGTTTCGTTTCTCCTCACCTATAAATCCTTCAAATTATAAAGAGTCATTTAAATTGATCCAAAAGAATGAAGGGATCAATATTATTTCAGGCATCAGGAAAATATTTTTGGCATTGTATAAACACAAAATCTCAACCGTATAAGAACTTGCCTCCCTTAGCTCTTATCTTCTTTGATCACTGACTGATTTGTTTTTAACATGATGGGCTTAATAGTACATAGATTGTTTATACAAGCTAATATGAATTCAGCTACGTGGTCTCCAATGAACAGATGTTCTTTACTCTGCAATGTTGATGAGAATGTTCATCAATAAATGGATAGATTTATTCCTGAAAGGTGCATTCTGGCATTTGTTTTATTAAAAATAGTTAAAGCAAGGCATTTCTTTTAATTTTGAGGTTTGTTTACTTGTCTGTTTGTTTGTGTGGGTTAGATCTCATACAAAAGCCTGGTTCCGTTTTTCTTGTACTAAATGAAATTGTTTCAAATGTGCCTGTCACAATGACAGACTATTGCAATATACTTCTAATGAGGGAGCTAAATACATTAAATAACTTTCTGGCATTTTGGTGGTGGTGGTGGTTGGACAGGTATTTGTTATTGTTTCTCTTTTGTTTACCTGTTGATTTCAAATTGTGAAAACAAACAAACCATGAACCTATGAAATACTAACCCCATGTGAAAAAAACTACCTAACGTAGGGGAAGGAAAAGACAAACAGTGCTTTTAAAGTCAATTTTACAAGCCGTGACCTCGACGTTTCTTCTTTACTTGACTGAAATAGTCTGTTTAGAATGTATTATGGAAAACGCCTGACCTGTGAACTAAACCAAACATGCTGTAAAAATAGTGGGATCCTTACTAATGTAAATTAGCAAGCCTGAATATTTTGTTGCACGGGGGTCAGTTGGAAACCCTGTAATCTAATTACTCTTCAGTTTCATTTATGTGCACAGACATTTGCTCCTGTAACAGGGAAGACCGTTTCTTTTGGCAGCAGCCACGATGTGGAAGCCTCCAGTATTTGCAGGCTGATAATAGGACTAATGTGCTGGCGCCCTGACAGAGGGCACAGGAGGGCATGCTATTAGATAAGTGTTTCTGCTACATTACCCAGGCAGCACTGCCCTTCACAGAATGTTCCAGCCATTGTGCAGTTTGATATCACACAGCTCTAGAATGCTAATGCCAACGTAATTATGTATTTTGGCTTCCTTTTTGGCAATAGGCTGTACTTAAGCAAAATTTAGTACCATCTTATATGCTCCTACAGCTGGATAATTAAAGGGCATTTCAGTTTTCAGAACAGGGAACTAATGATATGAAGATCAGCGGCTATTTAAAGAGTTATTCACTGTGCTTAGGGAGTCCTGACAATTAGGTCTGTTTTCAGGCACAAAATATATTTGGTAACAAAAGATTGACAGTTCAGTGCAATTTAGCCAAATTTATTTCTCCTAGGTTAATGCCTGTGTCACATAGGCTGCCTTGTATTTTCCCTTGGCAAAGAAAACTCTTGCTTTTAAGTAGAATTTGCAGGTGCCTAGCTTTAGTTTGCATGTGTGACAAACACTATGTGATAGAGCTCCAGGAAACTCAGAATTAAGAGTGCATTTTCACAAAATGACACAGACCGGTAGTGAAGGAACAACGAGATACTTGATCCTGTCCCAAAGGAATATGATGTTCTCGCTGATCAATTTAAGGAAGCGTCTGTGCAGTACAGGATATCTTAAAATGAGATAAATCTGCAAAGAAGGTGAAAGTATTAACTTGATTTATGGACCAGCTTTCTGACTTGTCCTCATGGGCACTCAGCTAGAAAGTTTTTTTCAATTCTTATCTATCGGTGAATATCAGCATAGAGATGTCCACAGAACACAGCTGGGAACTGCGTGTGCACTAACATGCTCTGAGCAAAACACGGTCCCTGGAAACTAATTCAATCCCAATAGCTGGCTTGGCCATGAATGTGTAAAGGAAAGCCCAGGTCGGATTCTTGTGTCAAACTAAGCCGTAACTCAAGGAGCAGGACTTGAGTTACCACCACGCAATTACAATGGTTTTAAGATTGATTTAAAAACATTAAATTACCATGAGTTTAGCAGCACACAGTGCTTCTGGATGTGAATCGCTGCGTTCCAAAGAAGGAACAGAGGCCATATGAGTTTTGAGTTGCCTTTTCCCTGCACGGCGGCAAGGGCGCGACGTGTCCGCATCGTATTCCCTATGTGGCATCCACCGGTGCTCTAAGTGCCTGGCAGCTCCCCTCCAGCCTCACTCCTCAGCCTTGTGAGCTTCTCAGGGAGCCTCTCCGTAGCCTTAGAAGGTTCCCTGGCTTCAAATGAGCTAAGTAAGCTCCGGATGACAGCCCATCACACAAAGCAGCTGCTCCTTCCCGCTCCCCTAGGAGGCTGGCTCCCGACCCCAAATTCTTGCGGCATTCCGACCCCGTGGTGTTTACACGGAGGGAGGGCCGGGAGCGCGGGGCCGAGGACACAGCCGTGCCCCCGCTTCGCCACCGTGGGCGGTGAGAGGGGTGGCTCGGAGCAGGCTGCGAGTGGGACGGGTTTTGCCACAAAATTGCTTGCCTGATTGCAAAAGGAGTCATTATGCTCAGCTTGTCTGTGGCTTGGTATCTATTTAGAATGTAAATAAATAACACATTCCCCCCTCCCACCCCCAAACTGGATCTGCAGCCTACGGAGGTTCAAGTGACAAAGTATTCCACGCAGCAGGGTTTGTATATCCTGGATTTGGATCCGTGTATCCCCAGCTATATTCCACATGGAGGCTTGGTCGCAACGGATCTTAAAGTAGCTCTTTCTCATGCAGAACTATTAGAATTAGTATGTTATAGCTCGTGTCCTCAGCTGTTCAGTTCTGTGGAGAAGCATTTAAAATGATTGCACTTCTACCTTCTTCATTCGTATGACTTTTGATACACAGCTTATCAGAAACAGTAAAGTATAACTCATCAAATAATGTGCACCTGACCAAAAGTTCTTTAATTCTGATACCTAAAGGCTAGCAGTGCTATGCAGTTTATTTGGCACTGATGGACGGAGTAGAATTATGTGGTCAGCTCTAAGAATCAACAATAAAGTATTTTATACTTATTTAGAACAAGAAGCCAGGCTCACGAATTCCCTTTGAAAGGGGGAATCAGTGAGTGATTTACCCATTCTACAATGGGTAAAAATTGCTAGGAAAGCACAGCAGAAATGGAAGCAAAGTCACCAACTGGTAAACACTGATGAAATACTGTTTCTGAATATCGTTATATCAATGACCAATTTTCATCATGCTTAATAGCAGTCATCATCAAATATGGAAGTGTGTCAATTATTGTATATATCCATTTACTCAGCTATGCTTCTGCAACGTTAAAAAATTAAGGATAATTGATTAGGGACCACACAGTATCTCATTTTTAAAGTTTCGTCTCGTGATTTTCAGAAGCCACACTCCCATGCACCTGCAGCCTGAAGAGGCAAAGGAGCTCCACACAGTGACAAGGGTTGCTTCAGTCCTAGCAGCCACAGGAGGGTCTCCTGTTTCCTTCCAACACCTCTCCCACTCCTGTTCTTCCCTGCTCCTCTCCCCCAGTAAATCTGGTAGCAAGTGCAACCCTCTGAGCAGATGGGTAGTAAATACAGAGCTGGAGATTATGTCTGACAATTAAAATAAAAGTGTCTGACTCGTCATCATGAGTTACATTATCTAAAGACCTTAAAAGAGACTGGGCTTCTCTTTTAAATGCCCACATTTTCTCGGCACGCACATTTTTTCCTGACTAACCTTTTAAGAAAGCGCAGTGTTTAGATATACCCACGTTTCGGAGTGCCAGACTTGATACCATATAAGGGTCTGTTTTACGGAGAGAGCCAAGAGCTCTCCCTCTCAAGGCAGGCCCCCGCGGCAGCCCCAGGGTGGGCACAGGCTTCCCGGTCCCCGACCAGCATTCCAGCCCCCAGCTCACATGTTATCTCCTCCAGCAACTGGGTGCACACAAGTGTTAGGCAGTACACCTGCAAAACCAGTTGGTCCCTATAAATTTTACAAGTGCAAATTCTAACACTCGCATGCCCTGCTACTGCTGCTGCTGCACTGCCAGCAGCATTTACTCTCACAAACCACAGGGAGGTTCGAGTGTAAAAATTTGCCGTAGCACATTTATGAGTGAATGCTCAACCCTGCGCCAAAAATTCTGCCATAATGCCGTTATTATAGCACCACACCTCTCACCATTCTACAGCAATGCTAATAGTGCTCATGCTGAATTGGTCTTAAGCAAGGGGAGGCTTGTAAGCTTCTTTCTAGATCTCACAAGGTGGAAGGTATCGCCACAGACAGATTTTGAATTTGGTTTGTGTTTACTGAAAACAAGAAGTCTGTTAACCTTGGCAGAAATCAATAAGATTTATCCCCCAAACCAATGAAATGTGACACACTTAACTCCCAAAACCTCTTGGCAGTATTTCATAACGAAGTATGTCACTGCATTTTAGGTTTCTGAGCTGTTTTGTCTTGTTTTCTTTACTGACTTGATGTTGCTCTAATGCTATTTGCAGATGACAACGTTAGATAAATTTAAAGGCTATATGACTTAAAAGTTCCATGATATAGTTTTCCTGGCCTGAGAGCTATAAACAGAACTGAGAACAGGAATAAGCCTTTTATGAAAGTAGAATTCATACCTGCCAGCTAGCTGAAACTGGGTGCAGTTTGTTCCCAGATTTATTTTTTTAATTGGATACAGTTTGAGCAGATGCCTGTAAAGAGCCATTACATCGTAGCTACTTAGAAGGACCCTGTGAGGCACTGGAGTGCTGCTACAAACAGAAATTTAAAGGGCTAAAGACACACTTTTAATAGACAAAATGGCTGTAAAAGACATAAATATATTTTGCTGTACCATTCTTTCCTTTTTTAAGTGAAAGTGAAATCTAGAACAAGAAGTATAATAAATATCAGCAATATTCAATCTCCTCTTCTGCCAAACGCTGAGCCACAGGAAGCACCTGGGAAGAGTTCAGCAATTCCTTTCCTGCCCTGTCAATACTATTTCATCACTCCAGCTACAACAGGAGTAGCTAACCCCCATTGACTCATCCCAGGCTCTCTAAGTTTCTTTGCCCTCTTCAGCCTTCTTATTCTGAGCTCTCATTCTCTCTGGTTGGACCTTGGAAACTTCTCATTGAGAAGTTCAGCATAGACCTGCTGTCACTGCTTTCCTCCTCTTCAACTCCTTCTCTAAATCTCTCGTTGCTCTCATGCTCTGGTGTCCTGACTTCTCCTCGCTGTTCACAGTTCTTGCCTCAGTTTTCTGCTCTTCACCTCCTAATAGGTTTCACGCCACCCTGGCTCTTGACTTCTACCTGCACCAGTGCCCTCCGTGATATCTGTGTGTCTCAAGATATCTCCAGCTGAAGGAATCACCTGCATATTCAAACACCTTATGCTTTCAGTAGTTGCTTCGTTATAGCCTTCTCCTTGACTTCTGTACCCCCATGCTATCTTCTCCCGGTTCTCTTCTTCAGTCATTTGAAATGTGGTTGCTTCCCTCCCACCTTTTCTTGGTACTCCATAGGGCTTGTACTATGGACTATCATTTAAATTTAGTCTGTTGTCTAGTGTTCCTTACCTTAATTGTAAAGATGTTTAATTCATATTCAACCTCCATAGTAAAATATCCCCAACATAGTTATCTCATTTGCAAACTTGATTAGATTTTTAAAAAAAAAAGTTGTTTCAGGACTGCAAAACCTAACATAGAGGTAAACACTCTAACATACTACTTATACAGCATGCTTATCATTGCACGCTCAGAATAAATCAGAAATGTTCTGCTGCCTGTTATAGGTACTATAGCATTGAATTGCAAGCATCAAAGGGTATTCACCTTCTCAAATGGCAGAGGTGTGCTATTTGTAATCTATTCCTGCTCTCCTCAGAGCTCCCTCCTCTGCTGATGGTACAGGTTTTAAACTCTTGTATGAAAAAAGTTTTGCAGACTTTTCTCTTGATGGCTTTTGTACATTTGGATTTCATGTTTGGCCCAATCTTATTACATCAAAATTAGGACAGAGTCGGTCACTGTCTCAGCTGGGAGGCAGAAACCAATAGCTGAGTGCTGATAAGAAGCAGCTTCTTAAAACTACCTCCTACCTGCTCCTGAGTGTGTAAGCACTGTATCTGAGTTCCATTTAGAAGTCTAACAGCTCTAAAGAGCCCATTATTTAAGCTGACCTGTTTGCTTTTCCACTGGATCAGAAGGGACAGAAGGAAAGACTCACATCTAGACTTCGCACTCCTGTGCTCTGGGGGCGGGGGAGTGCCATCGGAAGGTGCCACCATTCCCGGCCAGCCCTCCCTCGCAAGGTTTCATTTCCATGGGTAGGCAGGAGGAGGCTGGTGTGCAGATCTGGCTTTGGTGCAGGATTAGGAGTTAGGATATGGCCAGAGCACATACCCCGGCTCAGAAACATGGATCTGGGAATGCAGATGTAACTGCAGCCATGAAATTGTCCCCGCTGAGATGCAGGGAATCTTGACAACCCCAGAATTTCAGCTGTTACTTTCCAGCTCTCCCTCCATTTTCTTTCACCAGTGCAGGGGGTTCCAGCTAGGCCGTACCATGGAGAGGGCTCCCCCTTGGCTGGGTTGGCTGTCTCCCTTCTGATCGCCAACCTCCCAGATGAAGAGTTAAGAGAATAAATGCTCGGCAGGGCAGGATACGCACTGAAGGTCGTCCTGGATATACCTGAGTATCCAAGCACCCAGGAAACGACAGGGTCATTTGACAACCATCAATTATTCCAACATTTAAAGAAGCTCAGAGAAGCCCTGGAATATCTGCTTCACTGACGGAAACACGTGTTAACAGTCTGAAACCCGGTATAATGAGAGGGCAGCCAGGACTCGTGTGACTTTCTCAGTTGAACCCTGCCAAAGTGAACCAGACAGCAGTTTAAATAAAAACAGGGGAAAAGAGAAATTCAAATATAATCTTCTTCTGGGAAACAGTAAGTCTTGCTTTATTACTTTTTGTGCAAGTGACCTTGTGGAACATTTCTGTATCGCAGAGAATAAGATTTTATGTCAGAAAAACAGTGAGAGAAGGAACCAGGGAAGAGGGACCAAGTTTTGCCTGGGGTAAACAGTCACTACTGAAGCCATGCCAGTTCATACTAAGACTTCAGTCAAGGATTCTCACGATCAAAAAAAAACCAGCACAAAACTTGGGCCGAAAAAGAGCCATCTGCAACAGGGAGTCTAATACATTGGTATAAAGGTGACCTACAGAGCACTCAGCTTTATTCTGTAGGGAGCAACCTCTGCCAGCCGGGGCACGGATCGTGTGACCTAAAATGCCTTTTCCATCTATTTCGGTGATGCACAGTTATTTCAGCAGCTTCGCGTCTTTCCTCCTCTGCCGGGTAATAGTATTAGCAGTGGATCTGCCAGAGGAAACCAGGGCTCTCAGACAGTTGTAAAAATAGACGGATGCATGCGGAGGCCCCGGGCGAGCACCCCTGGGGGTGGGGGGGCCGCTGGGCCTGGACAGGCCGCTGGGCCTGGACAGGCCGCAGGCCGCAGGCCAGGGCCCTTTGCGGGTGCCCAGCTCCCGGCCCTCGGGGGCCCCACGGCGCCCAGGGGAGCCCCTCCGGCTCTGAGGGCGGCACAAGGGCACGAGGCCCACGCTGTCCCTGCGGCCGGGGCTCTGGCGGAGGCACGACGCAATGGCCAGCATTCAGCTCGCTTCAACTGTAGTGTCGGAAAACCGGGGCGCGGGGCGGGGGGAGCTTTAAGGGCAGGTCAGTGGGGTGGTGGTCAGAGGCCAAAGGAATGAGCGAGGGGTGCTTCAGCTGGGGGGGAGGCCGGGCTCCAGAGGCTGCCAGCACCCCAGCTCTCATCCCGGCCTTGGGAGGGGACAGCCCAGCACAGCCCCTCGGCCTCCCACAGATTGCTGCTGCGGGCATGACACCTGCAACCCCCCCCCCGGCCCAGAAGAAGCCCAAGGCTGGACCATCCCTGTTGTAAATCGGCTTATCTGCCTGAAGACTTACACGGGAGAGGAATGCGTATACGGGCTAGCGTGCAGACTGCACCGCCTCATCCTGACACGCAGCTTTTACCAGGGTGTGCAAGCTTATGTGAGCGGTTTACACGCTCAGCCGCACAGCGATGCAGTTACGAGCTAGAGTGTGTAATGCAAGCAGATGAGCCGCCGGCAGAACTGGCAGAAGGCAGGTATCTGTTTTATTTGTTGGCTCTTTTCTGAAGTACCAATAGCACAGAGTCACCCAGCTGAAGCAATGGAAAGAAGTACGTGATTCACCTCAGTGCATTTCTCATGTGTCACAGATTCTTCCCTATCTGAAATCAGAGGAGCCAAAGTATCCTAGGAATCCTTCTGCAGGGGCTGTCCTTGCATAACAAAAGTATCTCTGTTCGGACTGTGAAATAAGCTCCTTGCTTCTACCTGTGGCTTTCCTTTGAACATCCCCAGCCTGAAAACTACTGAATTCTCTGCAACAGCTTGCAATGGTTTCAAAGGCACAAAAGATTCTTCAAAAATACCCTAACCTACCAGCTGTTAAAAAAAACCCACAACCCCCACC
>JANZLQ010000060.1:444750-499346 GCA_026212715.1 Elanus axillaris
GCTTGGAGCGACCTGGTCTGGTGGAAGGTGTCCCTGCCCATGGCACAGGGGGTTGGAACCAGGTGGTCTTTAAGGTCATTTCCAACCCAAACCAGTCTGTGATTCTATGAAACGAAATCTCCCACTTTGTTTTCCATATATTCATTCAAACCCCGCTCATCATAACTGGCACTGAAACACTGAAGTCTACTCCAAACTCTACTGATTGCCCACAGTATGGCCTGAATTACACAGTTAACTTCTGCGTCTTACCTGGCCAATATAAGAGGAAGTTATTATCTTCCTCCAATTGCAGTTTATATAATAAACTAATCTATGGCTGACAATATGATGTATTTAGTTCTTTTAGAAGAACTAAACATGGTTGGCAAACTGTTTTCACATTGCCTTTTTCCTGTTTTCATTATGATCATATACTCATGAAAATATCACAGAAAGCAGTGTGAGACTAAAGGTAGAACACTACAGACAGTAATAACATTTTCAGAAAGTTCAGAGTCATATGATTCCTAAATGTATTCTGCAGCTAGCTTCTAGGTAGTAAATCATTAGTCAGATTAATAATAGCAAAAAAAAAAATTTCCCCCTTTACTTCTTGTAAATAGTAACTTATGTTCTTTTACTCTGTGCTAAGTCTACTTCTTTAAAAGAAAGGAAACACATCCAGCTCTTAAGTTTTGCTTTTCATTGTGGTTTGTAGTGATATGGTTAGGAGAGGTACATAATAAATTAATGATAGGAAATTGCAGAATAGGTCAAGGTCACTTTGTGCATAAATTGGAGGTCTAGGAGTTGTACATTTCATGCTATCTGGCTTATACCACTTTATTGATTTTTCACTCGGAGGAAAAAAGAGAGAGAAGGTCTTTAATAGATTTTTATATCCTCAGTCTATTCTAAATCCGCCTTTGTTCTGATCTTCCTGATGTTCCCACACTTTCATGGCAATAGCAAAGTCCTGCTAAACTGCAGTGCTGTTGTAACACAATGGCTCAAAAACCAATAGCAATTTTAATCTCATAAAAAAATATTTGCCAGAAGAGTCAGAGAAGCTTGTAGCCCACACAGCCAGGAGAGGATGGACAGGGAAGTCTCCTTTAACCTTTAATCCCGACTCAAAAGGAAAAGCCCAGCGTCACCTGCTTTCTCCACCTTTCAGTATCCTTACAAAGAGAATCGCAGTGCAGTGTAGAAGTTTAATTACCACATCCACAGGTAAAGTTTAATAATAATGCTATCTAATGAACCGGTTTAGATACAACTGAAAAATAATTCACAATGAGGTCAAGGCAGAAACAGATCCCTGTGGGTCAGTTACAGTTTCTGAAGGGGCAGAAAACAACCCAGTCACTGACCGCTGCTGGGCAGGAGTAACCTTTTACACATCTGCAGCAGTCTCTGACTCTCGGAGGGTACCGCTGGCACCAGGGAGCTGGTGCGAAAAGGACGCCAGCAAGGATACTTAGGTACACGGGGAAGAGAAGAGACCATCTAATGAAAAACACTAGGCAGGTTTCTGAAGGGTCTAACCATTAAAGGATGAATTGCTTTATATTTAACTAACAGATTTATTTGAAAAGATTTTTGGTACTAAATGGTTATCAGGGAGGCTGTTAGTATGATCACTTGTCTGAAAGGATGATGTCAAACCCTAGCCTATCCATATCCCAATGTTCAAACAACATTTTTACTTAGCTCAAACAAACAAAGGGCTTTATTGGTCTAAGGAAGGCCTAGGAAACTAATGACAGCAGTTGAATGGAAAATGACTTGTTCGTAGATTGGAAAACTTTTTTCTATTCTTTTTATTGCTTTTAGAGAAATGGAAGTAAAGTACATAGATAGCCTGTCCTGACTTTAGGAAGCTTTCAAGCATTAGCTTTTCATTTTTATTTCTGCCCCTTTTCTATAATGTAATCTTAATATCTCTGAGTGCTATTAAATACTTTTGTTCAAGCTTGTTGAACAGTATAATGAAATGCTTCTTGAGCTAAAGGGAAGGGCAGCATGTGAGACTACTTTCTAACACTATTAGTAGTGAGCCGGTATCATCGTAGCAGTGAGAGCGAAAAACCACATGTTCCAATACTGGAGTTCTGGAAATAGCCGAGCGTAGGAGACGGCACCAGCTCCTCAGCCATCCTGTTGTCACAACAGGGGCTGAAGGCTGAAGGAAGGGACTGGAGACACGCTGGGTGTCAAGAGAGGAACAAGAACCTGTGCGTGGCCTGACAGGCAAAGTCTGGCTGTCCCAGACTGTCCCAGTTCCTCCAAGTAAGAGACTGAGTTGCAGTCCTTTCTGCAGCGTGCATTTTGGAACGATACATTGCTTTGAGTGAAAGCCAGGATTTCCATCTCCTGTCGGGCACGTAAATTCCTATTATGATTCCAATGAATTTTTGTTCACTTTGTTTGACCCAGTGGCTCTTTATCTATGTCTATACTGCTACATGAAAGGTGCCTAATGTAGATTTACCTTTTGAGTAGTTTGTATTCGTCCTCTTGCCACCAACTACCTTGGAGTAGACTTCCCAGACCCCCACTAAGGATCTCCGATGGGGCCACTTCCCCATGTTTGTCCAACCACGATTCTCATCAGAATACGATCTTTGTTAGGTAACAGTGAAATATTGCAATCTAGCAATCTGCTTTAGTAGAAAGCAATCCATTCCCTTCTCCCAAACAGACCCTCTCGGGTCAAGAAGGAGGTTCAACACACATTACGCCGGGGTGAGTTCTGTACCCATCCGCAGCAGACTGGCATTTCTATGACAAACAGCTGTCAGGTCGGAAGCACTAATCATGGGAAGACGGCACGGAGCTGGCCAGTGGTCAGAGGTGCCTCAAGCCCAGAAATCAAACTTAATAGCCACTTGCATAGTGGTGCTTCTTGGTAGTTGGGTCACACCTCAGATGGTACTGAGGATGGAGATCAAGAAAAGGAACCGAATGAGAAAATACAGCTGGTGAGCTCTGGCAATGATAATAAAGTAGTATTTAAATAGTAGGCTGTGATGATAATGAAACCATGCTGGTCTGGGAAAATCTGAGACTTAAAAGGTAATGGTTTGTATAAAGCAGATAAGTAGCTAGCAAGAATATTTAAACAATACGGGTCATGATTCCTGAATGTTAATGTGAAACACTGCGTGTATTTTCAATTCATATGAAATATGTTGTCAAATTCACAGACAATCATTTCAGTGATTCAGAATAATTAAAAATAGTACCAATACTTTTATTAAAGAATTCTGTATTAAAATAGGAGGTTTATGTGTTTCTCTTTCACTGGGTTTACAGGCTTCCCTGACAAGACCAGCAAATGGTACCAGAAAAATCTTGTAAATCTGACTAAGACAAAAGAATTCTAAATTAGAGATTAAAGAAGAATTATTTTATTGGCATTTATTGCTTTATTCACATTAAGTAATCAATAAATGCAGGAACACATGGCATATGAAATTTGCAGAATTCTTAGTACTTTGTCTAACATTGGCTATTATTTGAAAAAATTAATTTGAAATGGCTTAGAAATTCTGGCATATGGATTTTAGATGAGATGTGGTAAGTGCAGGTTAAACTAATAATAAATGGTCTACTATATCAAGACAGAACGAAGTGTCCTTCGGGTAGTTTCTGGATTAGTAGGAGGTGAGGCAGGCAACAGGTGGGTGGTGAGGGAACATTCATATATATTTAGTTGGTATCACACAGGGACAAAGCCTGACAGGAGCCTTGAAGTTTACTGCAAAGCTTGCCAACAGAGGTGTGCCATTGTCCAGGTTTGTTGTTGACTTGACTTTGGTGAATTCAGACTTCAGGGAGAGAACACAAACTGTCGTACCCGAGGACAGGTTCACCTAGCGCACCGCCAGTCCTCCAGCAAGGGCCAACAGCGGATGCTTAAGAGCATCCATAGCCGGTTTCACTTTATCTCACAATTTTCTCCTCCCATCCAGCAACTTCAAAACACCACTGAGAGGACACAGTGGAGAAACCGGCCAGCGGAGGAGAGCCACACGGTACCATCCAGAGACATCTGCGTGGTTTCCAAAAGCTGTGCAGGTACGTCGGCTGAGTGCTATGTTTAAGCTAAGCAGACTGTCTCTCAGTTCCACTGGTGATGGCTGAAGCACTAGATTGCATGATCCAAACTGTGAATACAGTAGCGTAATACAGAATCATGCTAACTGATTAATTGGGGTTTTATAGGCTATGCTGACTTCCTCAGATAAAATAGAAACAAACTTTTCCAATCCCTGGAGCCAAATACAAATGTGGACTGAATAACTGAACATCTTTGGCGAATGGCTCATCATCCTACACAAGACGACTCTTTCAGTGTCTTTACTCGTGAGGAAACAACTGTCTGTCCCCCTCTGCAGGCAAGTTTTCTCCCACACAAAATGCCTCCAAAGCTGTTTATTCTTGCTCTAAACCTTGTCCTCAGGACCGATTATGCATTTTACATTTTACAGCCTGCTGCTAAAATGTACCTATTACATCAGACTCTATCAAGTGAATGTCTTGAGATCTAACCCCACTGCTCCTGGCTTGCTCTGTCCCTTTCCCAGGGGCAACGATGGGCACACCCTCAGCAGCCGTGGTGGAGCATTTACGCACCTACGCCTCGTTCGCTGCTTCGCGGTTAGGGCATCTCCCTAAGAAACAAAGGCAAAAGTCCTTTCTCCCAGTCCCAGTCCCATGGCCGCAGAGCCCTAAGAGGCAGGCATGACCAGGTAAGCTCCCCAGTGGGAGCAGCTGCTGTTCTTTCTGCCAAAGCCGTTTCACCTGGCATAGTTACTATGATTTGGGCCTCCCTGGTGACACAGGCAGGGGGATTTGCATGAATTTCAGCCCGGCTTGGGCAGGATCCATTCAGCTGAGCTAATCCCTTCGGACGGTCACAACAGCCAGACTTGAGACACAACCACTGGCGAGTGGGTGTGAAGATCTGCACAAGTCTCAGCCCGAGAGTGTAAATTCTGACTGACCAACAGCTTACATCTGCGCTGTTAAGTGCACCTGCCCCAGCGCACGGCTGTACCTCCCAAAGGAGGGCTGCAAAGGGGCAAGTACTGACACTCGTGCAAGCGTGTCCTTTCGTGGAGCAGATTCGCTGCATTCTCGCTGCCCAGCGTGTGCTCCGGGCTGTCTCCTGTGCACTCCTGTTCCTAACGCCCAGTGGTAGAAGCCTGAGGAAAACACAAACAGAATCCAGCCGGGACTTTACTTGTGAGGGAAATGAGTTGGGTCTTTCCCAGACAAAGACAGCAGTGGGACTGGCATTTATGCAGTGTGACGATCAAGCACCAGGGCATGAACGGAGCAGCTCAACTACCTGATAACATAGACATGACCCCATGTTAGGACTGTTTTTTCTCTGCTATGTCACAGCCATAAGCATTAGTGCTTAAAACCCAGCTCTTCTCAATGCTTACTTATGCAGGTGTCATTCCAGGAGAAAGTACCATAGCCTTTTCTGGATTAGATTTTATTGAGGTTGTCCAAAAGTGAGATGTTACCAAATGACATTCTGGTCGCTCTCTTCAGCTCGGAAGGGTCAAAGTCCTCAAGATTACTTTGAGAGCAACGTTGTCTCAACCACTTTTTTTGGGCTGATAAACAGAATGACTGTAAAAACTTCACAGAGGAAAAATGTCTTTGATAGCAGATTGGTTTTAAGACAGATTAACTACACTGACTTTTCCGGAATTTGTCCAGGGATTCATCCTAGTCTGAGTTAAACCCAGTAACTCTGACATGATGAGTGGGTTTTTTGGAAGAAGAGTCTAATCCTGGTTTTATTTACACTGGGGTCAACTGCGCAGATTCTACTCCAGAAGCTGTAAAAGACACTTAGCCCTCAGTTACACAGTTTTTTAGATAGGAATTATTACTTTTGGATAATTTTCTTTTTTAAAAAATAATCTCTTTAGACAGGAGAGGTTTTTAAGGTTAGCAGGATTTTGGCAAACTGCTCCACCCATCTACAAATTGCTTAGACATAACTACACTGCACATTATAATTCTGCTACAAAACTACCACAAGAAAAAGCAGCAGGGTTGTGGCGTAGGTACTCTCCTATACAGTTAAAGGGTTTCACCAAAGCTAATTCAGAGTGGGGAGATCAAACAGGTCTAGTATGTCTTCATGTGAAACAAAGCCAAGGTGTAGCTCTGGGCTCAAATATGGCAGTGTAAAACTGATATTGTGCAATTACCTGTTTTGCTCGGTTTATCAGTAAAAAATGGTGTTTCCGCCTTCTGATTTTCCAAATGAGATCTGGGATGATCAAGTCAAATCTTGATGTTTTGATCTTCCTATGTAATCACTCATAAAATTCCTATAGTGAAAATTTTAGTAAAACTCTTATACTGGAGTCTTTATTTGAGGCATAGAAGTTAGCTCCCGTAATACCAGATGTAGAAGAAAATAGGTCCACTGAGTACAAAGGACTGTTCTAAGGCTTTAATTCAAAACAGAGCCAGCAGTAAAGGGGTTTTTAACGACAAGTTTTTAACTTTCATGTACAAGTAAAAAAATACAAGCACTAGAAGTATGAAAGCTTGTTTGTTCTGCATTCTTCATCTATTCTCTCATATTACCAGACTATTTTTGCAATAGATCTTGTAACTATAGCAACATTCTTTAATGGTTAAATAGCATATTAGCAACTGGGCTCAGATGGCTTTTGCAGAAATAAGCTCAAGTAGAATAGTTTGTCAATTTACCATCTCCTTATATAAATACATATGTGTGTGTTGTAGTGGAAGAATTCAGGACTTGAAGTCATTATGTGTCATTTTATCTCCATAAGAAGTACATTTTATTTGTTTTCAGTATTCACAGCTATATTTCTGTGACATTATTAAAAAGCATATGGTCTACTACAAGGGAGGAAAAGAGGAAAAAAATTGCTTTATTTATTGAGTCTTCATTTACAGAATGTTTTTGTCCTGTATTTTGTCCTATTTGAAAGTCAATTTTTTTACCAGCTTAAATAAATATGAACCAGTTTTACATGCACATTTTTATTAGCTACTTAAATATCACAGATAACAAGTGTTAAAATATTTACTTTCTGCAGATTATGCAAACTAAGTGGCTGCTTTTTTTGTCATTGAAGTTAATGGGAGTTTTGCCACAGACACCAGTGGGAACAGGATCTGGCCTTCAGGAACTCAAAAATGTAATCAAAGCAAATATGTGTTCTTTTTCAAATAAAACTGTGATTAAGCTATGGTTGTTTCTGTGCTGATAGGAGTCTTCAAAGGACGTCAGAGCAACAATTTTTCAAGTGATTGGTGTTACTAAACCCTAAAAGCATCTGAGGTGCAAATTCTGCAGCAGTTTTTAAATGCTGGATGAACTGAGACCACAACAGCAAGGGATTTCACTGAACAGCCACAGGACAGGAGTCTCAGATCAACCTGCTGCAGAATCTGAAAGGTGGAAGAGAATATGACTTTTCAGGAATAGCAGACATCACGTTGCCTCTAACTGTAGCTAGATCCAAGACAATTAGCACAGAATAGTCTGCTTTAGTACTAAATTACAGTTTCCTTGGGGAGGCATCCAAGTTACTAGGGGTTTAGTCTTTGACACATCACCCATAATTATCTTTAGGAAATTGTCTTACTAGGAAATGGTGCCTCTGGCAATCAGAGGTATGCCAGTAAATAAAATAATGGGTGAACCCATCCCTGATAGCCTGACCTGGACAGTGGAAAGTGCATAAGTAGTATTTTGTCAAAACTTTAAAAAAGGTATTTTTACTTACACTTGACTTCACCATCAGTGAAAATGGCATGCCAGACACTGAATCTAACCCACACTTTGCCGTTTTCCAGCGGACGTATTTTCAGATGTTACATGGGAAAACAACCCTGTGGACTTTCGGCTGTTATAAGATGTAAATATGAAAATCTTTGTTTGCAGCTAAAGGGATGTGATTTGGTTACAATGGAAAGCTTTCTTAATAAATATCGTATCCCACTGTTGTCAGTGTTTTATGACCATCAAGTCTCTATGGAAGATGGATGAGGCTGCCCTGAAAGTGCCCATGTTTAATCAGCCTGGCTATGAGGAATTGTCCCTCCGATTCTTTTGCAGACATGTTACATACAGCAAGAGTAAATATGAGCCAATTTCTGTCACTGTAGGCTGTGCCACAAAACCTCTAATTAGGAAATGCAGTGCTAACAGCTTTTGACTCAGTCCAGGAGGGAAGGAGTGGAGGAGTGGCTAGATGAGGATCATAGGCCAGGCAAGAAGTGAGAAGTGGCATGAGGTCGTGCTGAGTCAGTATATTCCCACAGCAAATTAAAACAGACATTTTCCCTTTTCTCTTAGGGAGGTTCTGAGTCACAAAGAACCTACTCATCTATTTCATCTATTGTGTATCATATTGCTTGGAGGAGGATGAAAAGAAAAGAGGAAGATGAGAGGTAATTTGGAGGAGAGGAACCATATCAAAATATTTCCTCCACAAGCTTAACATCTAACCTATCTTTTTGTGCTACTCTAATTGACTTAATTTCTTACAAGATGTTAAGATAGAAGAAAATGTTCTTGTGCAGAAATACTTCCTGGGAGTAGAGGTGGCAGGAGGCTGGTGTGGCAACCCCATAGCTCAAAAAACTCCATTTAGATCCTGAGTTGAGTTACCCATCCGTCAACCTTACAGAGAGGGATTTGGCTTCACGTATCCAGGGTAGATACTGTGAAGAAGGAAAAAATTTGTTCTTTGTGTGTGTGTATGTTTGGGGAAAATCCTAAAATTAAAAGTCAAAGTTAGTATATGTGGTATTCATCACCACATGATATGCCTGTTATTGACAAGATATGATTCACTGACAGTTTAACTGGTACAGATAACTGAATGGGCATAATATAATTTCTCTATAGTTTCTCGGGAGTTTGGCTTAGTTTGACTTAGTATTACACAATATTCTGATTAAAAATTAGCACTTAATAAAATATGTATGTATGAAATGAATTAAAAACCAGCTGAGACATCACAGATCATCGTGAGAAAATATTAATAATGAGCAGAATTGCTTATCTCTTGCTGGTCAAGTTTCAGCCTAGTTTCTCTTTTAATATTTTTGGGAATGACTTGGAATCAGACATTAAATTGCATCCTGTGAAAAAAAATGCAGGTGGAATAATGGTGGATTACATACTAATTTACAAGAGGTTACAGTTACAGAACAACCTGGTTTGCCTCTGAGGTGGAGACAAACAAACAGTGAGAACACTCCTCAAAGACTACAGAACAACAGAGGGGCTAATACCTTCCTTCTTCTCTGCACTTACATTCATAAAATTAGAAAGAACTCCAGGAAAACATTCAGTCATTATTCCCAGTCGCAACACTAGGAAAAATATCCAGTCATTATTCCCAGTCCCTTGGTGGGAGGAATGATACCCGTAGGTAGCTGGCAGGTGTAGTGGAGCAATGGAGTCTTCCCTAGGCTCCTGCCTAGCTCCCACGGCCCCCAGAGTCGCTTCCCAGCTAGTCCCTTCCGCAGCCATTATTATTTCAGGAGACTCTCCCTCCCCAGGTGCACAGCCTGTCCTTGCTGAATTGCACAAGTTCCCGTGGGTCCATCCTTTCAGCCTGTCCAGGCCCCTCCGGGTGGCAGCCCCACCACTGGGCATACTGAACGGTCACCTCCATGTCATGTAACCTGCAGCCCTAACGAGCGTGCCCTTTGTCACTCCCCTCAGGTCACTGGTAACGATGCTAAGCAGCAGAGGTCCAAGGGCAGACGCCTGCAGTACCGACCCTGTAGCACCCTCCAGGCAGAGCACGGCCCCGTTGGCCATGACTGGCCCCGTCAGCTCAGCAGTACAAACCTGCCTCGTGCAGCAGGACGCTGTGCTACATCGACGACAGCATTTGGCCTCTGAGCGTCAGTCTGGCTGGTTTTTTGGTAGGACTTCCCATTTTGCCTCCCTGCTGAAGGTGATGGAAGCCAAGCCTTAGCAGGGATGAATATCGAGATACTCAGATCAGTTGCAGCAACTCGCTCCCTGTGGGCAGAAAGAAACCAAATGAAGCAGGAGATGCAATCTGAGATGTCATGAAGGGCCAAATTCAGAGAGTTGCCAAGTATTGTTGGATAACCAAGGAAGCTAACAGTGCTTTAAGGTATCAATCACAAAAAATGAAAAGCCTCTCTATATAAATGTCTATATAAACTGCTATCTAGGCATGTATAGAAGCATCTCTGTATGAATGCATATAAATTTGTGTGCATGTATTCAGCATATATATTATTTAGTAGGATTATTTTCTTAGGTTGGTTTGGTTTACCAAGCATTTTGGTACTCTTCTTTCTGCAAAGGTTTTATTGTGATTGTATATGTAGAGTAATAGCGGTTAGTGAGTCTTAAAGATTATAAAAGGTGAAAGCTTTTAAAGACTAAGGAACCCATCATAAGGATGTTTTAAACTATTGTTGATCACAGGAAATTTAAGCTGATCTCTTTGTTTACATTAACCAAAAGTGAAAATACAGTGCTCTATAAAATGTGGAATAAAATAATAGAGAACACTGTTGGGATGTCTGCATGACAGGAACATCATGAATAGCAGAGTGTGAGGGGGTGGGGAGAAACAGGGCAATGGTGACTGTTTTCCAGACTGGAATACCACTAAAATAATCCAAATTAGAAATAAGGAGCCGATTTTTATAGACATGATTTTTCATGATGATAAAAAATCTCTTTCCCTTGTTGAAAAAATGATGTGCTTTTTCAGGGGACATGATATGAGGGTGGTTACTAGCCATTCCTATTCCCCTTCATCATGCAGATATATACATTGATTATTCCTGCTGGCTTTACTAGCAGCAATGTGCATAAAACCCCATACATCACCCTGCAATGCTATCCTGAAAAATGTTTTTATTACTGGCACATTGGAGAATATTCTGTGAATTTGCTTATACCTGCTTCTTTGGTGTTGTCCTCATTTGTAGGAATTTTCAATCTGTTAAAATGAATTCTTTGGTCAAAGAAGCACAGGTGCAATTGTGGTCTTCATAAACAGTAGGGAGAAACAGTTACAAAAGGCCTGAAAAAAGAGAAAGGCACTCAGAGACACAGTCTGCCAGGGAACCTTGCACATGCTCCATGAATTTATTCACGCGGTTATTTAGCAAAAGATTTTGAACGTTCTCTAAAGCAAAATAATAAACAACATTTGTATCACTTTACAAAATAACTTGGGAAGAAGACTGATTTGCTGCCTCATCTTTTTTACTCATGATGCATTCTGAAGTCTTGAAATATTGCCATGTGTAGTCCTAAATCCTTTCTCTCTTTTTTTCTTTTCCTTTTCTTCCTTCTTTGTCTTTTCTTTCTCTCTTTCTCTCCTTTCTTTCTCTTTTATCTCCTTCTCTGTCTTTTTTCTCTTCCTCCCTTTCTTCCTCTCTTCCTTCAGGACTGGCAAGCAAAGCCAATCTGTCCCATGCTAATTGTCATGCGGGCACTACAGTTCTTTCCCTGGTTTTGCTCCCTGTCCCTGCAGTAGCTTGGTGCTCCCAGCAGCCCTGTGCCACATGAATAGCTTGGCCTATGGGGACCTTTCTGTCTGGGACAGTACCATTCTGTCCAGACAGGGAGAGACAGGGGTTTTTTTGTTCTTTAAGAAAAAAGGGAAGAAAAAAAAAAATAAGACAGACCTTGCTGCAGCCCTTTGCTTAGGATTCCTCCTCAGGAATTCTAATTCCAGCTGCACGCTCCAAAGGGGCTCATGGCAGCGATTATTCTAGGCATAAATCATCATTCAATAGCTTCATGTTCACATACCAGTTCTGCAGGGATTTTTCTTTTTTTTTTTTTTTACTTTCATATATGGTACTGTACTATTTGCTTGCAAATCATAATCTAACACAGCAATTGTGAGGGGAGATCAGAATTAGTAAATACTTTGTTTTAAAATAGTTGCTGATTTGTGAAGTACCTTTGAGAAATTATGAACACAATAGCTGTCAGTAATAGCGATTACTTATATATTGAATGAATGCTTTTGTCTTTTACCTATATAGAAGGGCATTTTACTTATCCACTCTTCCCCCTCTCCAGGACCATTCCCATCTGCAGTTTTACAGCTATGCTGGGACCATTTCTGTGAGAAAGATTTTGTTTTACAAGAAGCTTGTTTCTTAAAAATAATTGTCAAAATATCTCCCCTAATTTCTGAAAGGCAAGATGGAAAGGTGGGCTAGAACTCATGGGCTTGCCCGATAAGAGGTTAACACAGAGCATGCCCTAAACTCTCTGCTTTGTTGCAGGGCTGGATCCAGATTTCTCAGCTCAGAGTCTTCATAATTACAATTTCTTAAGCACCTACACTTTGTTCCATCTATATAAAATGGACACCAAGAGCTTCAGCATGGAGCTGTTTTACCTGATCAGAGTGTTAAAGCTGCATTTTTTGTAACCAAAGATTATTTTCTTGAATTAAAATCTTTCCTCTCCATATTATCCTATATATATCCTTGATGTACTGCATGATCTTAATTTGCTTATATTCAAATATCCGTAAAACTAAAAATAAAATCCTGTGCTAAGCACTTCTGCCAACTGTGTTTCACAGATTAAAACCAAAGAGCAGATATTCTTGTGTTGCTGTTTATTAAACCGAAAAAGATCACCACACATTGAAGAGTCCACTGGTGTGTATGGATATATATTGTAATAGAAGCAGTAGGTTTTTCTGAACAGCGATGCAATGTACCACACGTCTGACAGAAAAATGTGACCGATAAACCCAGTTAGCTCACTATAAACTAAGAGCACACTCAGGAAGGCAAATATTTTCTCATCCCCCTGTGGACCATTTTTTAAAGCCTATTAAACTGAGCTGGGCGTTCCCAGAGAAGGCAGCAGATGTGCTCTGTCCCCCTCCCTCTCCCCCTCTCCTCCGAATTACCACTGCCCGCTCCGGGTCTGCCCTCCAGCGGAGCTGCCCCTTGCTCCATCCCCCCATCCCTCCTGTTCAAGGCTGCAGCCAGCTCCGTGCCAGCTCCATATGGAAGTGCTGCCTCCTTAGACCCTGACAGACACCCTCTGCTTCCCTACTGACTGGCCAAGATCTTTTATTAGAGCTAAGACTACACACGCAAGCTGCCAGGCTTACAAAATACCAACTCTGTTTACCTGATGGGCCAGCCAGAACTGGAGTTCAGTGAAGGTAAAGTGTATAAAAAACTTGGAGGGTTTTGGCCTGACATGACACACAACAGGTCGCAGAGGCAGTCTGTGGCAGAACAAGCATGGGCACGTAGACCTCCTAGTGCAGGGCTCCCTAATTACTGGGGCGTCCTGCTTCCTACAGGGATATTAAGTTTATTTTACCCAAAAGTCTGATGGCTCTTTGCACCCAAGAGGATTGCCTGCACTAGTGCCTCGTTACAGGCTGTCCTTTCTTCACTCTTTGTCACAGCAGATACCATTATGCCTTTGAGTTGTTTTTACAACCTGTGTACGGGAAACCATAAGCCTTGGGAGCCCGACCTTGGGAGAGAGTCCCCAGGCACACGGTGTTCCCTGGGGAATCCTCTGGCTAGTCTACAGTCATTTGCCTGGCTTATGCATTGCTTTATGCAGCAGAAGAAAAGCTTCACAGACTGGAGAAACCTGCAGTCTAGTTTTATTTCTAGTACAACAAGGTGTGTGTAAATATAAAATATTGCCGAGGAGAAGGCAGCACTGGGAAAGCAATCTATGGTCTGGGTGCATAGTACCGGACACCTGCTGCTGACAATGCCAGCATTCACTGGTTGATAATACCTAGTTTACTTTGCTACTTACTTTTCCATTTGACAGACAATTATGATGACTTTTTCAGGTAGTAGCTACCCTTTCTAGACAAGCACTTATGTCTCCAGGTGCCCATTACAGTTCCTTAAAGTTTCAAGTGCTAACAATAGCTTTTCAGATTCCAAAGTGAGATATTACAGTATAGAAATGCCAGAGAATTGCAGACATCATTATTTTAGCTGGGTTTCGATATACAGAAATGCCAGGGGGAAAAAAAAAAAATCCAAGCATGCCCTTCTAACACTTCAGTCCATTCCCCACACTCTGGCTAGATCATTATTTGCACTTCAGACAGGGGCATGGGCCCAAACTTGTCATGCAGTGATGCTATTTGGTGGCAAACCCAACCAGGTCTTGAGGCAATGTTCAGGTCATCCCAGATAAGGAATCTCAGAACTTTGTTGCATTTAAGCATGAACCTACTTGGCACATGGACAAGCAGGACCTTCCAGTGCTTTCCTAGTATTCCTCCATGCTCCTCCTGCTTTTGGGAGCTGTCAAGATTTCAGTCTGTTGGACAATGCAGGTATCTGGCACTGCATCTGGGAGCATGCTGAACTCAAACTGTTTTTCTAGCCCCGCAGCCTATTAGTTCTAAGTGGGAGTGACATGGTAACTGTCTCTGGTATTTCTATTTTCCGTATGAGAAAGACGAAAGCGATTGCTGCTGCTCTTGACCACCTCTTCCTACCAACTGCTGACTCCATGCATACTCACTACAGTTTGCAATGGACTGTCACACACCAATGCCAGCTGTGAGGTGAAGTCCTCACCCACACTGTACCACAGATCTATTAACGAGGTGACCAGTAGACAGAGTGGCTCATTTTTTCCATGTCTGCATTCAGAGTGATGTGGTGTGCAGAGCGTGAAATTTAAGATGGACAGGCAGCATGCAGCCCAGCAGCTCCCCATGGGAAGAGAGTGGAAAAATAAGGCAGGGTTTCAAAAAGAAAGCATGTGCCCTACTACATACAGAAATGATACCTCAGAAATATAAAGCTGGTAATAGCATCAGAAAAAGTGTCCTGTTACTCACCGCTATCCCCTCTTTCCTGAGTAAATCCAGCCTTTGATTCTTGTCACTTCTGAGTTTCATTAGGACAGTCAGTTGATGTGATGCTGACCACAATCACCACAAGCATAAAGAAAACCAGCTGAAGCAGCTGAGTGAAGAAGAGCTCTTGGCTGATTCAGTAAGACAACCACAGAATCACAGGATGGTTGATGCTGGAAGGGACCTCTGGAGGTCATCTTGTCCAACTCCCTGCTCAAGCAGGGCCACCATGTCCAGACCGGCTTTGATTATCTCAAAGCATGCAGACTTCACAACCTCTTTGGGCAACCTGTGCCAGTACTTGGTCACCTTCACCGTGAAAAAGTGTTTCCTGGTGTTCAGAGGGAACCTCCTGAGTTTCAGGTGGTGCCCATCGCCTCCGGTCCTGTCGCTGGGCACCACTGGAAAAAGCCTGGCTCTGTCCTCTTTGCACTTGTGTACGTTGGTAAGATTCCCCGGAGCCTTCTCTTCTCCAGGCTGAGCCGTCCCAGCTCACTCAGCCTTTCCTCACAGGAGAGATGCTCATCCCTTAATCATCTCCGTGGCCCTTCATCGGACTGTCTCCAGTATGTTCGTGTCTCTCTGGTACTGTGGAGCCCAGCACTGGACACAGCACTCCAGGTGTGGCCTCACTGGTGCTGAGCAAAGGGGGAGGATCGCTGCCCTCCACCTCCTGGCAGTATTTTGTCCAATGCAGCCCGTAAGACCATTTGCCTTCTTTGCAGCAAGGGCGCACGGCTGGTTCAGGTTCACCTTGATCTCCGCTGGGGCCCCCAGGTCCTTTTCTGCAGAGCTGCTTTCCAGCTGGGTGAGCCCCAGCACATGCTGGTGCCTGCGGTTGTTCCTCCCCAGGAGCTGGACTTTGCACTTCCCCAGGTTGAACTTCACGAGGTATCCATCAGCCCACCTCTCCAGCCTGTCAAGGTCCCTCTGGATGGCAGCACGAGCCTCGGGCTATCAGCCACTCTTCCCATTTCTGGCAATCTGCAAACTTGCTGAGGGTGCGCTCTGCCCCATCATCCTGATAACGGAGATACGAAACAGGATGGGACCAGTACTGACCCCTGGGGTACATCACTAGCCACCAGTCTCCAGCTATCGCTGCTGTGAGTGCGCTGTTGACTGCTGACCTACGCACTCTGCAGCGGTTGTGCAAATCCCTATGTGAACAGGGTCCACCCGAATTTTGAAGTACTCTACACACCCCACAGCAGTGTACAAACAGTTGTGAGGATGTGGTGCAAAATGGACCTAAAGTTCACTATGCTCCAGACCCCTCCCATTCCCTTATCCCCCTTTCCACAAGAAGCCCAGGCACCCTCACTTTATGTTGGGAGTTGGCTACAATGAATTCCAGCTGCCCCCTTTCCTTTTGTGCCTCTGGCACTGGAAAAACTCCCCCTTCCCTTTCTTTCTCTAATAGGAGGTCTTTCACCCAACCCTGCAAAGCAGCCAGTCTTTTTTCTGTCATTTCCTGCCCTATCCTCTTCTTGCTGGAGAAAACGGCACAAAACTAATTAAAAAAGGTTGGTGGTAAGAGAAGATCACATAGATCTTTGCACATAGTCAAAAGGGAATGAAAATCTTCAAGGAAATGGCCTGGATGCTGGTTTGTCCTCTTTTTTTTTTCTTTTCCTTCTTCTGGCTCAGGAAAAATGCACCAGTGAAGATGACAATAACAATAAAAGCAATAATAACAGGAATAACCTACCATTTACCTAAAAGAGAGTATTCTTTGTGTATTTGTCAAATTACTATCTGTAATCCTTTCCCCAGTCAGGTCTACTATTTCTTTCTACTAAAGTCAGGTGTACTATTTCTTGTGCTGTTGTTCATGGTTACAGTAACAGTCTGCTGGTACAAATGTAAAGTTCTTTTTCAGAAATAGCCAGAAAGGATAATAAATTTCATAGCCAGCATTAGGAACTTCTTTTTCTCAGGCTGCTAAACCTATCTGGATCACACTTGTCACATGAGAGCTGCTAGAAATTCTAAATGAGGAAAATTCAGCATGTTGTTCTAATTGCATATTGAATAACTGTCCTAAGTCTAATAACTGCAAGTTTCTTTTGGGATCCTGAAAATTTGTTTATTATCTGTCTTTTAAAAGAAAAAGTAAATAACCGTAATCTGTGAGGAAGGTGTGAGTTCAGAGCAATTCTGGGTCAACTCTTTCGAAATCAACAGGTCTTGTTTCAATTTTGCTTTAAATGACGATTTTAAAAACTCAGTTTACAGCAGCTACAAATGGACATTCTACTACAAGTCTGTTTGTAAACTAGCCCTGAGCCATGAATTCTCACACAGAGCTGCAGTGCAGACCCTGTAACTGGTTTGCATTCAGAAGTCCTATCTACTGAAGTAGAGGTATTCATGCCTATAAGCTTTGCTGTCAACTGCAGCAGCTCGTCATAATATCTGCCAAAAATGACCAGTAACACCGGAGGTTACTGACTAGTCCTACCGCATTCTGCAAAGTATTCTTTGATGGCCATGGGCCAGTTTCAGTGCGAGGAATGCAGACGTTGCTTCCCCACTGTAATGCACTCATCTAATCCTGCTACATGGCAGTTTGAAGACTCTAAAATTCTTGAATTTTATTTGACTACTATTTGCTGACATACCCCCATCCACTGGAGTCACACAATGTCACAACAGTGTTTTCTTCCAGCAAATAAAAATGCCTGCTACATGCCTGCTTCCAGCAGAAGTTATCCAGTATTTAACAATGAATTATGGAACAGTATTTAAGAGCTTAAGCGGCATTCCAGTCATGTGTTCACAAAGGAGAATCCACCTTTGTATTTATTGCTGTGAAATAAACTCCCAAATCTAGACGTTTCAACCACAAGTGTCAAAATATTCGCAATAAATAATGGTGAAAAATAGAAAATTTTAACAAAACACAGAGCAACATCCCTACTACCCTGTAATTCCATAAAGGTGTTGCTAATCACATTTATGACTGTAACTTTCTTGCTAGAACTTAGATCTTAATCACTACAGCTATGTAAATTTTTATTTTATTTTGATAAACACAATACTGGGCTGGTACAATATGAGAAATTATCATTCTTGGGTTTTATTTTGATGCAAGGAAAGATCTTAATAACACCACTTCAGTTTTTCCTGTGGGAAGCAAAATGTTAAAGCTAAAGAAGCCATGGACATGATGGACTGCTTTAAGCACAGGGCAGTTTTCTGGTTTTAATTAAAAAAAGAAATGTCTTTTACCCTACCCCAAGGAAATTTGCATATTAAAAAGCTACATGAGATTTATATTTATTCTTTATGGCTATGAGGTGGAGGAGAGGGCAGTTATTGTTCAGCATTGACATCAGCCTTAAAACTGCAGACTGCAGACCTTTACAATAGAACTAGACTTTCGTGTTGCATAATGAGATTCATTATAATTGACATGCATAATTCCAATCATGTTCTGTGTTGATTCAGCCTTTTGTTGTCAAGGCAGCCTGTTATTACATACTGAATTAACCTTACTCACATAAAACGATTAAAACAAAACATCTTCAAAGGTTGTTGGTTTGGGGTTTTCTTTTTCTTAGATGAACGCAAGGTACCCCTTCCCTCCCCACACCCACCTCCCCTGCAGCATTTTCTCAGTGAAGCCAGAAAATCCAATGTGTAGCACAGAACAGTCTTTCCTCAGTGAGAAAAACTGTTCTCAAAAGATGATCCCACAGGACAGTTGCGTGTATGTTCTCTCTACATTATAGTGTAGGAAACAACATTATAATAAATATATAAATTAATAAAGGCGGAAATGGGTCTCCAGTATTCCCAGAGTTGAGAAGCATGGCAATTAGTAAAGACTATCAAGAGTGTTAATGTTCATAAAGTGCCAATCAAGGTCACTCAGGGGTACTAATTCACTAAAATATGGCAAGATCAGAAGGCTTGACCTTTTCAGCTGCCCTGCATTTCATTTTTTTTTTTTTTTTGAGGAGAAATAATGAAAAGTTCACCACACAATAACACAAAACTTTGCTACTAATTTGTTTAAAATTATATTGGTGGTTTTTCTTGGACAGCTTCTCACCAGTAGAACTGAGAAAAATTGATACTAGATTTACAAAGGGAACTGAGATGCCTAAGCAAACAGTCCACAGAATCACAGGATGCTTGATGTTGGAAGGGACCTCCTGAGGTCATCTTGTCCAACTCCCTGCTCAAGGAGAGCCACCTAGAGCCCATTGCCCAGGACCACGTCCAGATGGCTTTTCAGTATAGTTCTCCAAGGATGGAGACTCCACAACCTCCCTGGGAAACCTATGCCAGTGCTTGGTCACCCTCACAGTGAAAAAGTGTTTCCTGATGTTCAGAGGGAACGTCCTGAATTTCATGTGGATCCCATCTCCTCTTGTCCTGTCCCATATTTCAGTACCTACCAGGACACCCACAAAAACCTCTCTCACCTCATCTGTAAAACCAGTGGAGGGGGCATTCATCTGGCCAAAGACATCTGTGATGGAGACATCAACATCGCAGTTGGTCAGCACCCCTCATTGTTAGCAGAGAAAAATAGGTATTTCTAGGGAGCCACTCATCTCATTTTTAAAAAGACATCTAAAATAAGTCAGATGAATCACATCCGCAAAATGCCCATTAGCTCCACTGACTTTCAGGGAAGTCAAAGCTGACTTCTTGTAGCTGTAGACATCTGTATGGGAGCACTGTCTGGTATTCTTTCAAGAACATATGTACACTGGCAAGGTCATGGGGACACGTGAACAACCAGGGATGTTCAAATATTGCAAGACAAGCAACCTAATTTTCCCTTCCATATAGCAAATTAGATGTTCCCTCATTTGTCCCATGTCCCACATACGCAGACTCCTCTGGTCATAGCAAACCACACACCTTGGAATTACAGTTTGTCTCAAAAGCATAAAAGTCCACATAACTGTCACTGTGCTTGTCACTTAGGAGACAATAATGAAGGGAAATAAGGCTGGAAGCAGAAGGGTAATATGCTAGTACTTATTTTTCCCACAAAACAGTTGAAACAATTTCCTCTCGCTGAGCTACAAATGAAAATTGGCTTGAAGGGAAGCGCCAGCGTCGCACAAAGTTCAATCAACAGCTCTGGAGAGGCATACTAGAGAGATTTCAGCGAGACCCATATTGACCATTACTACAAAATGAAAATGTAGCTGCCAGTAAGGCAGTTTGTCTGATTGCCAGTTAAACAAATTAATCACCCGCCGCTTCCCCTTGCTGTGGATGATCTACCAAGAAATAACCTCCAGGTATGAGGGACTGGCTGTGAGCAGGTAGATCAGAGCAGGGCTTTCAGCTCAATGCCCAGGTGAGACTCAGGCCCGGAAAGAGGAGGAGAAGGACGAAGCGAAGCCAAGCCCGAGGGGGACGTACCTGCTAGAGGCACGTCTTCACCAACCTTTCGCAAAAGGCAGAGGATGGTACTTGCTAGTGGCCAGTTCAACTTAAGTGAGGCAGACGGCCTCGCGCACAGCTCTGGTGCTTGCTGAAGTGACTTCTCCAGAGCTGCTAAAAGAGCAACCCCTTAGTTGTTTGCTAGGGGCTGGGGACACCTGCTGAAGGATAAATTCAAACGGAAAGTCCCAGCCCAGAAGGATGTCATTGCCCCATACATGTTGATTGTTCTGACTGAATAGTCTGGACGTGCCGTTTATCCAGTGAGTTTGAGGGCAAATTCAAAACTAAGGCTCGAATAAATAAAGCCTGAAGACAGGGTGATGGCCAAGACTATAAAGAAAAGTCTGCTCGTGGTGCCTAACTACCAATGTACTCTTTGCCTTCTTATTTTGCTCCCATTTTATTTATTTAAAAAGAGGTCACTTGGGGGATGCTGTGGCATTCTGCAGTGGCTTTGGTCTGGCTCCAGAATCTCAGATTTCATGGGAGAAGCTGCTTGGTGAGCTGTGGGATTGGCAAATCCTGGCACCCTCTGCACCGGGGCCTCCCTGTTGGTTGAAAACTTTTACGGGCAGTTTCTTCAGAGTTGGGACATTTATAATTCTTCTTTCCAAAGCCTATGAAATTACATTGCAGCTTTCCTTCAGCCAAGAAGCCAAATGAAAGGGAAGAGGACCAGCAGACAGGATTTACAGGACCTACAGCCTTCTAGAGCAGCAGTGAGGAGACCGTGTCTACAAGGGCATTGACAGGAGGTAACGGAATCCCGTACTTGGGCTGGGATTTAGTACAAATTCAGACAGTCAGACTTAGCCATCTAAGTGCCCACTATAGTCAGTGGAGATCCAGAGCTTGATTTAGTTGCCCTTTGTAACTCATAAGGTATTTGAACCATCCTCATGGTATGATAAGAGCCTTCTGCATGGTCTTCTGAAGTGGCAGCTGGAGGCTAGGAGAAATACATTAGGGCATCTCATGTGGCACTAGATGCCTATATTTAGATAGGTGACTACCACTTCAGATTGTCATTGACTGTAGTCTGAGACGGTGACTGGTGGACAAACACACAACATATATTGCAAGCTCCTAAATGAAGGTGTCTGCAGTTAATCTGAATTCACATTTAGAGCACCTATCTTCAGATTGTCTTTTCTTGCTTTTTAGTGAGACTTCTAGAAAAACATTTCTCTCCGAGATCTTAATTTCTGTGCCAAATCTGATAAATTCAGCCAATGGATGCTAAAGTTAATACAGTGTGAATAGGATATTTCCTTGGTAACTCCTGACAGAGAGCACACAGGTTGTTATCATCTCGTTTTCAATCTTTCCACAAAGTCCAAGATGTCCTGCCCCTTTCTGACTATGACAGACCGTTCAAAAAGTCTGGAAACCCATGTAACTTGTGACCGACTCTGAATAATGCCACACATACAAATTCCTTTCTTAAGAACACAGCTACTGCTGCCAGAGAGATGTTTGGATGCCTGGAAGAAAATAAATAGCAGGAGAAATAATAAAAATAACTGTAAATTCATGGTCAGCACCAAAAAAAGGAAAAAATATTTTCATGACCCTGACAATACATTGGCGATAAAACTATGTCATCCAATTATTAGATACCACAAACAACCATATTAATTTGTGGAGCTCTAGGATTAGGGAAGGTTGTGTTACTACAGGTAAACAAGGAGCTCCTTCTTCTAGTTTTGTCTGACACAAGATTTCCTGTGTAGCAAAGAAGGTAGTCCAGATAGTCACTTTTCTTCACAAACACCACCACTCACTTCTGCATGAGACTAGATAAAACTTCTTGGCTGTCATTTAAGATGTATAAAATGTTTCCCTTTAAGCTTTCTCATATATACATGTGTGTGTCAAATGAGACACATAAGTACAATTTTTCATTGTTGCTTACTTTAAAAAATGGGTACATTTTTTCCCCCCAAAATATACCAATTAATCAAAAGCTCATGTGCATAAGAAACATTAAAGGGGTTAAACTGCTGAGATAAGTTCATCTTCCATACATTAGCCATACCTCAGAGACACCCAGATTTGTAATATGAAGTGCTATATACAGAAAATTCATATGCTTCTGAAGGTTTATAGAAAAAGAAATGAGTAAAAATGTAGTCTTATTTAGAACAAAGCCATCAGAAAATTCACTCTCATTAGGTAAGTTTGGTAAGACTAGAGAAATCTACTTGAGGGGGAAAAAAGATAAAGGCAAGGGGAAAAAAAAAGAAATTACACACACTTTTTGCTATAACTAGCTGAGGTACTCTGACACCCTAAGGTTAATGTTATATCATACCTATTTATAAAACTATTATCTTTGCCAACTAATATTACCTACACTCTGTATTAGCAAAGAGCTGCAAGTATTTGCATCTATATTTTTATCTATTAGATTAACAATTCAAGGTTTTAAGCACCTTTGTTGATACATTATTTTTCAGTTTCAACTCTGAGTAAAACAATTTTAAACCTCCATGTTCAACTTGTCATCACAAATCCATCCCTGTGTTTATATTTTTTGCTTTAATACAGATCTTGAAATTCACAGTTTCCTTCCTTATTCTAATTAGATCTTCTCAAATGCTAGAGAAGAGTTTGAGCTAACATGAAAACCTGCTAGCAGATTAATAGTAGAAAAGTGTGAACAAATGCCTTGATTGATGAAAGTTGTTTTCTTCTGCTGACTATGATATATATCTGTGTGCATATGTGTGAGTAGCGTTCTCTACTGACAATGTTTTCTCCTTTGCTTCCAGTACTACTCCTATCAATCAATGGCAGTTCTTCAGAGTCCATTAGACTCATTAGCTGAAGTATACATATAATCATGCATGTGCAATAAAGCTTTCTAAATCATTCTCATAAGCTTGCATCTCCAGTATACTGATGAAGTCTTATGCTATAGAGTCCCCTGTTACGGTAGAATAAATGCTATGAGACACACTGAAAAAGGCAAGAGTCCCTTACATAGTGAAATGCTGAAAAAATACTGTGTGGGTTTTGGTGGGTTTTTTTTCTATTTGGTTTTGAGATATCAGAGCTTTCCACAGGCCTGCTTACATTAATAAATGAGTCCTGCACCGTATTTTTGTCTGAGGACTCCTTTACACCAGCTTGGCAGTGCAATGAAATCTTCCAGTGGGAGTAAAGTACAGGTACACTCACTTTAAGACCGATTTGTATTCCTAGAGGGGACAATTCTGAATCTGGCTTTCAGTGAACGAACACCTCAGTTCTCCAAGGTTATGGATACCCTTAAAAGGTGGTAATGGAAACTGAGGCTGTATAGTACTTCATAGGTTTTGTCTTCATTTAAATGCATGCCATTTATGAAGATGTAGTTTAGGAACTCAACAAATTTTGTCTGACTGACAAGGAGCTTTCTGCAAGAGGTAGTACGCATGACTTTGAGTCTTCAAACCAAACACGTCTATCTGTGAACACATAAAACCATATACACACAAAAAAAAGTACTATACATTCCTTTTCTGCTGAACACACAAATGGGTTTTAAGGCCTTAGGATTGTCCTTTCCCTAATGACTCTCTAAAATATGAACAGCATTCATTGCTGCTTGATGATAATAGTGACCTTATAATAGTTTCCATGGAAAGAATTCTGAGATCATAAACAGTGACAAAGTGAGTTTGTTAGTTACCAAACATACACATTCCAAAGGTACATGACATTTAATTCTAATCTATTTTTAGAAATCGTAGGAAAATGAAGACAAATTAACTTTTTCCAGCAGAAGCAGCTACACTGCATTTCCAAATACAATTACAGAGCAGAACTTCTAATTGACTATTATTAGAAATCAAGTCATTTCTATTACACACTCTAAGCTCTTCTCCAAAACAGGGTGTTTAAAAGGCAGCATTTATGATGGTCTCAGTGAACTGAGTGTCTGAGTCAGATGACCTAAATTCCTTTAAGCTCCTGTGCCTAATGTTTTGTGTTAGACGGCACTAGGCTGATACTCATTCAGCACCTTACTTAGGCTTTCTGAACTCTGTATTATGGTGCAATGTGTCCTCATGTACAGAGGCCAGAAAGCATAGCACTGGGTCTGGGACTCTCATCTTTGACATAAAAGGGATATTTACCATTTATTGCAGGGTCTCTGATCCCTATATTGTGACCTTGTAGAGCAGTCTGCTCTGCTCCACAGAAAGTACCTGGAACAAAAGAACTGCTTCCATTTAAGATGAAACCTTGGCACAAGCAAGAACAATTTTTTCATGCACCTGTCCTTATAGGCAGTGGGAACATATTGAATACAAGTGTGATTCTCCCCTTTCCCTTCACTGTGCAGTTCTCCAGCTATTTCTTCAGGAAATTCTCAAATCTCCCAAGATCCTGTCAGTAGCATGTGATAAAAACTGACAGCAACGACTGAGCTGATCCAGTGCTCTTCTTTAGAACACAAAGCAAATACCTTTTGTACCCAAAGAACCAGTCCTCTGTTTTGTCATGCCCCTTCTTTACATCCACAGACAAATCTCTCTGCTGTTAGTACACTTCGAAGTTTTGCCAGTTTAACTCTCCTGGTTAGAAGCATGAGCTGAAAAAAACAGTCCTTTACTGAAGTGGCTACAGGGTGAAATACTCTTCTATAGAAGCAATTACACCAGCAAAATTTCCTTTAGCAAAGACAGGTTATTCCATTTGGAGGGGACTGTTAAAGCTACCTCTGCAGAAGAATCCTTTTGCCTCTGTGAATAGCTTCCTCTGGGAGTGGGAGACGAAGGTAATGGTTAGGAGAGTTATGTTATGCAAACCTTAGGAAGTACTGACAAGCCTGCCATGGCTTCCCTGCTGGGTGGAAGGTAATAATTTTCAGCCTGATAGGCTGTTGTAAGGCTAAATAAAAGTAAGGGGAACACATTAAGTAATGAGACACTTATAAACCACCGTGAAAAAAGGGCCATATAAGTATATAGAGAGCAGGAACTATCATGAAGAGGACTATTTAGTGGGTAAAAGCTGAAAACAGCTTTTATGGAGACAAAACTGCATGGGGTACGTATGTATTTTAATAACAATATATAATCTGCAGCTGCTATGTAACGCACAAAAGCACTGACAATCCAGCAAAACCAGTACTCATTCTGAATCACAAAGAGTAAGTTTAAGAGGGAAGGCACATCCCCCGTGAATTCTAGAATTGTGCACAGCTGGGGAAACTACCAAAATCTACATTATGATACAGTGGCAGAGAATCAAGAGCTGCTAAGTAAGGTCAGAACAGTGGTACAGGAAAAGAAAGACACAGGATTTGAACCTCCCCTGAGTGAAAGTTGGAGACCTTCTCTGCCACCTTTCCTTTGCTTCTACCTATATGTGGGATATAGAAACTCATCCCGCATCCTCCCAGTGGTTCCCAGGAATACTGTGTATGTTTCCCCCAACACACTCAGAAAATCTGACCCGTGCTACTGAATCCAGGCACTGCTTCTTTCAGGCTCACATCCTACTTCAGACAATGTTTATTGGTAGAGACTTCGCAGGGAAACTCTAACACTCCGTTAATGGAAAGACGGGAATAAAGTGCTTCCTCCTAGTTTTTCCCAGATAGAGGCTGGTTTCTGTAGATTAGTGTTTTGGTATAGTCATATTTGTACAAGGGACAAAGAAGACAGATTGCTTTGTGTTTCAGAGGGTATTCAGCTCAAGCAATGACAGCTATTGTAGTGTAACCTAAAATGCTTTATGGTAGGGTGAGACACTATGATTGCAGAATGTTTTGTTGCTAGTATTAATAAACACATCATATTTAATTTCCAAAACAAACACCGTAAATCAGCTGTTTGAATTAACTGTTGGATTTTTCCAAGAGTGGGATTATTTCTCATCTGTGGATGTCTCTTTTGCTACAATGATGTTCTTGATATCTTCGAATAAGCTTAAAGCGCACAGCGGAAGAGCTCATAAAAGGAAGGAAAGTTGTTTTTTTGAAGCAGTAGAAGCCCTACAATGTTTGGCTGTTAGCTTGTTTTATAAATAGTGCAGTAAACCCTGATGCTTACTCTTCTCTGAAACATCTATAATTAAAGGGTGATGGGCCAGATTGTGAATGCCTTATTCAAAGTGAGACTGCTCGTGGTACAAAGTACTCTCCAGAGTGAGTAAGTGCATCATAATTTGGGCTGCTGTTGTCAGACTTTAGTAACAGACTGCTGTATAAATAGGTCCTTGGAAAGTACCAAAGTGTTCAAGCCATTGTAATTGCATTAATATAGCTGACGATAATCAGTGGGGAATATTCTGGTGTCTTCCGGTAAATTCTGATTGCATCTACTCCAAGGTAACTCTTGTAAGTCTGTGTTGGCATTGAGAACTGTGTGTGGCATGCATTAGTGTTTCTACTCAGAGGCAGTCATGCAGACACAAAAAGCTCTTTGTACTGCTCACAAGCCTAAGGATCCAAAGTCTTAATTTATTGACATCCTTCTGATGAAGAGGAGGGACAGTGAGTTTTAGAGCCTCTTGTTGCTGTTGGACTTCTTTGTTGCATGTATTTTTACTAGGCATCTCATTTTCAATGTATCCTGTACTCCTCAGGATGTAGAGAGATGCCTTACAAGATTTTCAACAGACTATTTCTATTGAATCGGTGGGATTTGATCTAAACAGAAACTGAAAAATATCTCTTTCTGTGTAAATCTTGAGAATTTGACTCTACAAAGCTCTTTATCTTGAACAGGTTTATCTCTTCTAGCTTAATTTCCTCATTAAACAAAAAAAAGAATATCGATACTTTCTTTGCACTTTGCAAACATTTGCAGTATTTCAAGGTTATTGCAATAAATGATAGACCTTCATAATAAAAACTTAGCTTTCAAAAGCTAATGATTAATACTCTTTTTTAAAATCCTAATAAAAGTATGTTCCATTGGATACATTCATGCTAAAGCTCTGTCCTTCTCTGCCTTTGAATTATGTGCTCTGAAGCCTCCTTTGGCTGCACATCTTTCTGATCCATCGGTCTCTCTGGCACATATTCTGGTACTCTTTTTGCACAGTTGCCCTAGATCATCACAATAGTTTTGAGTGGCTGATTTAGAAGTAGCTTAAGCCCATCCACTCCCATACCTGTAAGATCAGGATCATGTGGCAGCAGATGCAGACAGTCATTAAATATGGAAATATCCCCAAATCTACCTTTAGATAAGTCTTTACTTACGCTAGTACAAGAAATATGCTGGTCTACACAATGCAGTGAATACTTGCATGCATTTTCTTATCCCAGTTTCATCAGTGTTCTTAAAAATAATTTACACAAATTCTGTGCTCAGTCAGGAATTTATAATCCCTCTTCCTTTCTGTGACTCCCTTCCTTAATTATAGTGTATATCTGCCTCCACTTTGCAATCTATTTCCTTCCTCCTTAGCTAATGTAAAAAGTTTCCCTCTGATACAAACATATCCCTTCTGTTCTTATGAATCTTCCCTTCACTTCTCTACTCCTGGTCTTTCTTGCTTTCAGCCTATCAGGTGGCTGTTTTGTATGTCCCACTGCTAGTATCTTGAATGTTTGTTCTTCTGGCTGAACTGTCCATGTTGCTAAATTACAGAGCTCTTGTCCATAAAGCCAAGGCTAACTGAAATGGACAGTCTCATTTCTCTACTTGTTATGGTTATCTTATCGAGAGAGAATGGCCACATCTTCAGTGTATGGCTTATCCCTCAGTCTGCTTTTGCCCCTCTGGCATGCCATACAATTGCTATCTTTTGCCATTAAGAGGGAGGAGGTTCTGCTCAAACTCACTAAAATAACTTGAGGTCTATGCTATAGACCACTGGAACAGTGTTTTTATGGAATGAAATCAAGAGTATGTGCTCATCTTTGGGATGCATGAGAACACATGAGAAGACACAAAGCCCAACGGTGTTAGAAGATGATGTAAGCTCAGGAGACAAACCTGCAGCAGTCTTGCCCACACTCATTTCCAGGAGCAGTCTTGCAAATCAATGGAGCTGAAGACCACGTCCATGTTGTGAGCAGCTGGTTGGAGCCATTGGGAGCAGAACAGAGCTAGGGAAAAAGCCAACCGATAAATCACATGGAATATTAGTGGTCCAATACTTGCATTCATCCTCAGACATTTTGTTTAGACATAAGTGTACCCAAACAACCTAAATCCTCACATCCTGCTTTCACAAATGTGTAACTTCATTAGCTTCAAAGGAGGCACTCTTCATTTAAATTCACATAGAGATTAAGACATAGAGGATTCAGTCATAAGAGTTACTTTAATATTTATGTATTATTTTAACAATAATAGTTGTAAAATGACCATCCACCCTGTAGCCAAAATAAAAAAAACTTCCTTTCTACATACTGTATTGGATAAACTAAACTGCACTAAGTTAACTTTTGGATGCTCAAGTGTAACCAATAGCTGAATTTCACTTCTGTCAGTAGCAGTGACTATTTTTGTTTTTTTCTTTTAAGGAAAGTTTTCTGAGATCCCACCTCTGACTTCTTAATACTGTGCAGCAGATCAACCCCATGGCTTACATCTCTCCTAGTACATTTAGCAAGCCTAACAACGACCAAACCGCCTCCTGGTAATTGTTCCAGGCCCATACTAACACCCAGGTGTTCCCAGAAATTGTTTGGAAGAATATTAGTTGGCTTACACAAAAACAACGCCAAGGGCTGTTCAAGCAATTTAACAGTATAGGGGATTGCATTTCAGTGCCCAACAAAATTCTCTGATACTGTTTAATTTCTTGGTATAGATGTAGTTGTGGTGGAACTGGATGAGTGAGATGCAGTTGTATTACATGCATACATTAAAAAAAAAACAAATTAGAATTAAAAGTGTAAAAAAGACTTTTCAAATCCATAAAGTTTCTATATTATACAAATAGTGGATGAACAATGCTATCTACCTGTGGGCTCTGAATACCTGGTTGCATAGAGTGTCTCCTGCCCCCCCCCCATTAGTTCATGTATATTATTAATGCAAAGGAGCTGCCTGCTACCTAACTAGCTTATCTTCCATAATGAAAAAGACATCCATGCTGCTTGTATTTAGGTTTTCATAATTATTTCCATTCTAATCCCCCATTGTCAACTATTTCTATCACTCCAGAAATTATGTCTTTTGGAAGCTGTATCTTCCAGTCTTGTTGTCTCCTTGACGATCATTTCACTTTAATTTCTCTTTCAAGAAAGAAAAAGATTTTGCATATTGTGCAGGTAAGAAAGAAGTGTAGTCTATTCTAATTAAACAAATAAAATCAAGCAAATCTACACAATAAAAGGCTGTGGAGCATTTTGATTTCAAGCTTTTCATACCGAAGACTTCTGATGAATCAGTCTTTTTAATGTTATAAGAAATTGATGAAGTAGATTCTGAAAATAACATACCTGGCATGCACAGTAAGGTCTCCATTTTGTCTCGCTCAGTTGCACTTGTACCAGAAGCCTCTTCTTGGGCATTTCCTGGCTTTTGACTGCACAGAAGTGTAGCCATCCCATCCCCATCTCAAGAGCCTTCTTGAGATTCCAGGTCTAATGGGTTGCATAACTCACAAGCATCTTCGGTGTGTTAATTATGTGCTCTGCTACGAATACAGACATATATTCAGCATATAACATATATTCATGACATACAACTACATCATTCGGTAAATGGGAATTGTTCAACACATGATCCATTTCGAAGTGGAACAGTGGCATTTGTGTCAATTCTTGTATAAAATAGTGCTGGGTGGCTTGTGAAATGAAAAACATGCAAGCAAAAAGGACTAAACATTCCTCTAGGGGTTTGTAGTTTTTCCTTCCTTCCTTCCTTCCTCCCTCCCTCCTTTCCCTCCTTCCTTTTGTTCTTTCCAGTTTTCACTTGAAAGCTGTAAAGATGAGACTTAAAATAACCAATAGCAGACGGCTGATGAATCATCAGTGTAGAAAGTCTGTATTTTACTTTCTTCCAGACATAGCTTCTAAGCTAGCCATGTAAGCCTGTGCAAACATAAAATAAAATTGGACCATTTTTATGTGCATTACATGTTAATTACTATCTCCAATAACACAAGGTCTTTTTTTTGTCTGTTTTGAAAGATGAGTTGATATTGGATTACTACTTAAAACATCCTACATCCAGTGAGGCAAACCTATTCCAAAATAAAAATAGCTTGGAGAAAATCTTGCCCTCTTTTCAGGCTTGCTAAAATTGCAATAAGCTTGGTTCATGCTTTGACTAGCTGGCAAACATAGGTTATGAATTAGTAGGAGGACATGTGTATGCACTGTTCAATGATAATGAGAACAGCTGAGAAAAACTTTCACTGTGAATCCATGAATGAATATAGAAATTCAAAGCCCCAGCAGCAGCTCGCTCAGTTATTCTGGTCATCAAGCTATTAAAAAGTTTTAGCAAGTGGGATTCAGCCCTTATTATATCACTTTTATTCTGTAACCTCTTTGCATTATTTGAAACAACTCAGAGAGGCAGGAGAAAAAAGAAAAACAGCTTACTGGAGAAACTGTAAAAAACCATAGGTATAGAGTCCTCTGAGAAAAAATGTCTCTGTTCTTAAGGGTGGGTTTCTGTTGAGATGAAGACTGAATTAGCACAAAAATGAACTCCTCTTACAAGTGGAGAACAGATCCCTACTGTCTGCAGATCAGAAGCAAACTGGAACAGTGAGGAAGTCAGAACCATTGCTGCAAATAACAACTTTCCCACCAGGGTTTTGGTTGTTGTTGGGTTTGGGTTTGTTTTTTTCAGATTTTTAGGAGGGAGTGATATATTTGTCAGCCTGTTCATTATGCTGCAGTAATTAAAAACAAACAAACAAACAAACAAAAAGCCAAGAAAACCTTTAAAATAAACTGCTTTTTTTTTTTTTTTAGCATCTAGGTCACAGTTCTTTTTCCTTTTTTTTTTCCAGGACCTAATTTCATGGGCCACTTTTACATCTCGGTGTGATTATATATGAATGAAGACCCTGTCACAAAGAAGGGACAAGGTCAATACAGATGAAAAATAGACACAACAATAATCTTTTTAGAAAGGAATAATGGCATTCATATTCATAATGGCAATTTTTAATCAAATAGCACAAAAAAGGCCCAGGAATACAAAGGCTAGATAGCTAGTAGAGAACTCCTTACTCAGTTATTCTTGGTAATAATAATGACAGCATTCATCACTTGATTTTAAATGTCAGAATGAAACAAGTTCACACAACCATCTTCAGGAAAAAAAAAAAAAGAAATGCAGAGTTTCCTTTGAGGCCCTTAAAAACTGAAGGGGGAAGAAGGGAAGGGGACAAAGCCCTTTGGAAAGAGAATGGTCATAGAATAGGAATGCAATGCCATGAAAAACATTCTTAGGGACATTTGAAGTGAAAGTCTGACATCTCCTGAAATACACTGCATGTTTTGCAATGGTGAAAGCCTCTGTTACATCCACGTGGTGTCACTGGGTTTTCAGGTGGTTGCATGGTGAAAATTGAAAGCAGATTTTAACCGTCATGTAGCAGACTGCATTTCTTAACATTCGTTTTCTCTGGGGCTAGTGTTCTTTCCCATAGTATTTATAGTGACCAGATGAGAGTTTCAGTGCGGGCTGAGCTTTTACTATTGTTTTGGTTTTAGCTGCCAGGAAAAAACTGACCTCCTACAGCTTTCAGCAAGTCTGGCTTGTGTTTAGATGGATGATCAACTACATTTCAATTTAAGTGAAAATAGCTTTATGCAGAAATATGTTGAGGGCCAGGGTCCTGGACATGCACGGAAGGAAGAACTAAACAGCCCCTTCTTCATCCTATTACATGGTCAGCATAAAAGGGGATAATGAGAACAGTCCTTGCCTTCAAGAGAGGAAAGGTCGTTTCCCCTGTGGAGTGCCTCACCAGAAAAATGGTGTGGGGAGGGAGTGCAATAGGAAAAGCAATTGCTCTTTTGGTTCTGCCTCTCAGCAGGCACTGTGCCTGGTTTGCTGAGGAGGGGAATTTCATTAGGAAACTGTAGGAAAGAAATGCCCAGCACATAGGCGGTATCTGAAGGGGTGTTGTGCTTCCCTCATGAGCAACATCTCCTCATGATCCCTCAAGGATCCATTCTGCACCTCCTAACCAGGTGGCATCCTCCTGAAAGGCTGCTGAGTTTGTTGTGCAGTGCTAAATACATAAACCAGTACATAAAACAACACATAAACCCAAGGTAATTTTATGTAAGTCTGAGCAGAGGACTTGATTTGCCTTTCTTAATGCATGTTGTCTATTAATTTACTATAAGAGATGCAAGTGTCTGTGCAAGAAACGAACCAAAAATGATGAAATCTTTCACAGAGGACCTCAAAAAGAAAAATAAATATACCCTGTCAATATGTTAGCTCAGACTGAGATGTAAGGAATTGTTAGGAGACAAAGGAATGAAGTGTATTCTCCTCAAAAATGCAAAGGAGTATTAAACCAATACACTGACAGATTGCTATTAGTGTTCTGGAGTGTCTAATCAGAGCACTTGCTCAGGGCATAACTATGCAGTCCCATCCACAGCTGAAACCTCTTTGCCATAGTCTGTTAGCTCATGATCACACTTTTGTGGACAACAAAGCAAACCTGAATGTGAGACAGTGCAGTGAATATATTCATGCACACAAACATACGAGCAGTGCTGAGAACACAGGAAAGTGATTTCCATAACTGCATGTCAACTAGTCTCACAAACTCTTTCATGAGGAACCAAAATGAATTCTTCAGGCAGGCAAATTGTCTTCCAATCATCTCATTTCTCTTAAGACATTTGAAACCAAAATGGTGCTACAGGCTTGCGGGGTTAAAATCTAAGAAAACCTCTTAGTTCAGATTCAAACAAAGGAGAAATTGGAAAGATAAAAGAAGAGCTCACCAAAACCCACTGTTTATTTTGTTGCAGCTTTAAACTTAACAAATAGTCACACGTAATTATTTTGAATTTTGAAAAAAAAGAACAAATGAATGCTCACCAAGGCCATATGCTTTGTTGCCAAGCTTTAGTCTCCAGTTAAACTTTATGGCAAATTTATAAGCCATGTAGTATGTTAGGTTTCAGCAGCTCTGCTGACACAGCCTTTTGCTATGGTGCTCACAACAGCAATAAATAAGCCCTGAACTTTTGATTTATGGTAGTATAAGGGCTTGATCTACATTCCATCAAACTCAATGGGAGTCTCTCCATTGACTTCAATGGAAGCTAAATCAGGCATATAAATGCAATGGGAGACAGTCTTGGAGACCTTAATTCAGAGCTGAGACCAACGAGGATACTAATAGATGGGAGGGCATTTTACTTATTCCTTCTTCTTCTCACCCTCCAACAGGTCATCTGTAAACTGAGCATGAAAGTTTAACACAGGTTTGAAGTTCGCATTTGTGTGCATGGTGCATGAATCAGCCCTAGCGTCTGCCTTTGTTCAGAACTGCTTACCAGGATTTTGTAGGTGGGAAGACATTCCATTGTAAAAACTGGCATCAAAGGATTCCTACCATCCTCTAAAGCATACAGGCACCAGGAAAGAAGGGTAAAATTGTGGCAGTTTAGGTCATGAATGAATCACAATTGCCAACACAGTCCTTCAGCAGCTCAGCTTCTCTGTGAGGTCTGGGTCAAGGCCAAGAAGGATGTCAAGATAATTGATGCCACTGTCATCATAGGATACAGAGGAAAATAAGTAGAAACTGAGTTATCAAACAGCACACTTCTCTTGTCATATCAGATGCTAAAACCCAACTGCCTGATGTGAAGGAGACCTGTTCTCATAGGAATAATAAAGAGGCGAAGAGGTACAAGTGGTTGGCCAGCTACTTCCGTGCAGCCAAATTCCAGTTGGGAATTTGTAAAGCTGAGGTTGCTGGTCACTGAAACTTCAAAACTGAGTTGACTGGTAAAAATCACAGAGTAAATTATTTCCTCCTTCTCCTAAATTTTACATCCCAAGCTAGACAAGAACAATGGTTATATGATTGATGCCCTAGGGTAAAAGTATCACCCCTCTGTTAAGTTGACCAGGAACTTCAAAGCGCTTTAAAAAGCCTATAAATGCTATACAATCTTCACACCAAATGTTACAATGGAATACATTTATTACCTTTTGCAGTTAGGCTCTTACAGCTAGGTTTAATCTCATACTCTTTCTGTGTCACCAAATACAAGTTTCCTTGCTATTATTCATCTATACTTTTGTCAGAACACTCTGACATTCTCTTGCTGCATCTGATTTTAAAATTATTGTGGTGGTCCAGGCTTTATGTTTAAAAACCCTATTGGACTAAAATTTGTATCATAAAGCTGCAGCCATTTAAAAGGTCATACACTGACTGTGACAGCATGGATTTCTTTACTTTCTGACAAACGGGTTTCCCACCAAATTCACATCAACGGCAGATGAGTTGTGCAAATGCAAGGTGAGACCGGGACACAAAGGAGGAAACTTCATGGAAACCGAGTGAGCGGCTGCGTGGTGCTCAGTTGCTGGCTGGGGTTAAACCGCGACAGGAATGCATGTGACAGGTGAGTAATTAAGATGGGCACAATGAAAGCCAACCCTGAATTTCATACCTAACTTCATAGAAACACAGACTGGTTTGGGTTGGAAGGGACCTTCAAAGATCATCTAGTTCAACCACCCTGCCATGGGCAGGGACATCTTTCACCAAATTAAGTTGCTCAAAGCCCTGTCCATTTCAGCACAAGTAAATACTATGCAAAATTGGATCAGAATGGATCTAACCCTCAGACTGAAAAAAGGGCTCATTTCTAACTCTCAAAGTCTGTAACAAGGTCACTGGCTGTCTAGTTTTATTTGCCAAAGAAATTCACCGAAAATTACAACTGGGTGGAAGTCTGCCACGAAGCCTCCATACAGTAACCAAAACCAAAAGAAGTCATGCTAGGAAAATAGTTATTTAAAGATTTTATACAAATGGAATTTTTTTTTCAAGGAAAAAATGCACTTCAGTTTGCTAATTGCATACCTTTTTTTTTTTTTGCATGCATTTGGAGGCTATGATTTTAACAGCTTTCCACTAATTTACCTTTTTTATGACCAGCTGAAAGGTATGTTTTTCTGTTCTATGAAATGAGCACCCAGTTGCTGGCCAAAAGCTACATTTCTATTAAATTTAACTAATAACAGCATGTACTTTGGTAGATAAAGTATCCTAGGAATAACTCCAGGAATGCAGAGCTTCACTCTCACCTTTTTTTTTTTCTTTTGAAGCAACTGTATTTACTTGTAAGATTCTCACAGGAATGCAAATGACTGTTCCATCACCTTGCCTCCACCACTACTCTTCTTCAATCTGATGAATGCCTAATAAAATATTAACTTAGTTTGTGCCTAGGGTAAAATATACAATAGGGACATGACAGTGATCTGTGTAATCAACCTAAAGTTCCTATTCTTATGCCAAGAAGAGTGCAGACAGCAATTCCCTAGGCTTTTCTTTAGATGACTAGTGAAGAATCACCCTTCCTTTTAATTCAGTCATGAATGTTGTCCACTACTGTTGGTACTGGATTGTTTTCAAATACAAAGAAAAGCAAAAAAGAACATGCCATCTTAATCCAGATTACAATTAGATATCTAAATTTCCATGATTAATATTAAGAAGCTATTTCTTTATATGCTTGACTGATTTCCAGTTGTGCTCAACAACCAAACCTCCTGTTGGAGAGAACAGAAGCTGAGTTCTCTGCACCTCTGGAAATATTAAGCCACTTTTGCTTCAGAGTCTGAAGGTGCATGTATTTAACTGCCTCCTTGAAAAAATGTGAACATCATGCCTAGCAACTACAATAAGCTTTCCAGTTGCAAAGCACCTATATATTTTTACTAATCAATACCTTTGACTACCCTTTCCCACATTCATCACCCTGTGGCAAAACCAAGATGCTCTCAGGCATTTGGTAGATACCATAGGTGGCAAAAATAACACTAGAATTTGGGCATCTTTGGTTTCTGGTCCAGCACTGAGACTAGTAGAAAATATCTTTCTAGAGGAGAATATCAACTGTAGACTTTGGAACTCAGTTAGAAGGCTATTCTGAATTAAGATAGAGATGTCTTCATTTCCATCACTTGATTAAATTCTGCAGGTAGGCATCTGCTCAGAACTAACTCAGAATTTGCTGTTATTGTTGGTTTCACTCCCATCCATACACAAAATTCCCTCAACTTCCAGGACACTTTTATTCCGATTTTCATTGTGTGTATGTGTTCAGTATGTGAATCAAAGCTGGGGTACGGCTTTCACTCAGCCTGATCAGTCCCTGTCCCTCTAACCCTTACAGTCCTCTCATGCTTCTTATAGCTTCATTCACACCCTTAGGGAGACAGTGAGATCCACAGGCAAAAGACCCCAGGGACAGTGAGTGTATGCACAGAAGCCCAGCAAGATGTGACCCCCACTCTCCCAGGGGACCACTGCACCAGTCAGACAGCAACAACTTTACAGGTACTCCTTCCCCTGGGCTGGGCTGAAGTAGGTGCCACTCTTTCAGCTGCCTTTGTAGGACACGCTGCTGATGAGGGATCTGAACCTCGTTCCTTCCTTGTTCTGATTCTACCAGAGCCTTCAAGAACCGACTCACTGTCTTCTCCCTCAGGTCTTCATGCTGTGAGGACACTTTCCATCAGCTACAGCTTTATGTGGACTATTGGAGAAAGGAGGGCATTTTCATTTACCTGAACAGGACAAGATGGCACATAACTATGAAGCTATCTGTGTTTATGTCTGAGAAGAAATTACTATAGGAGGCTGCAAAACAGCCTTGGAATTTGGCCATACACTCATCCATCCAATTTTTGGCCCAGACTCAAATTCATCTCTTGCAGAGATGAAAGCCAGTAGCTGCAGAGCAGTACCCAGGAACTCAGTCCAACAGTTCAGTCCACAAAGTGTAGACAATTATTTCAAGTTATAACTGCAGAGGACATTTGAAGTAGCAATATATAATAACCTATTTAATAGCTCTGAACTATAATTTGGCCATGATTAACAGGTCCTACTTCTGCAAAAGTATGAGTAGATCATGCAGCCAAGCCCTCAACTTTACATCAACTATCAAATATTGTTAACAGCGCTTTTTATCACATTTGGATTCTTTTCATACAAACCTGCCACAACTCTATTCTGAATCTTTAGTAAGGCAATCAGCAGAGTAGGTTTCTTTAGCTGTGAAAAACTTGTTAATACAAGCAAATACTTTCTTTTTAATGAAGACAGACACATTAATTTGCAATGACATGACCGTGTCATGGAGCAAATTAAGTAAATGACTGTATTTAAATTTGCCCCCAAAAGAAGATGTCAGCTTTTGTCCAGCCAGAGGAGGAATGTGCCAATCAGTCCCTCTAGGCCAGTAGTGAACTCTTTACTGTAATCATTGAGCAATTGTTCACCTTAGTAATCCTATTACTAAATAATCATTTAGTCCACCCACATTCAGACCACAGCAGTGGTCTTCTTAGGTGAAAAATTATTCATGGGTGTGAGCAGGATTTTCACCCTCTGGTCCTTTGACATCTGTATTTCATGTATGGGGACGGAATCCTTCCTGTTAAGCAGCCCACACATCTATCAGTGCCCAAGCATGCAAAGCCCATGGGTGAGTCAATCGCAACTGCCATTAAAGTACAGTCATTGCCTATTTCATGCAATTACCTTTCTTATGGATCATAAGACACCAAATATTTAGTTTAAAATGCTACAGTACAGTAAAAACCGTCAGTATTTCCTACATTTTTAGATTTCTGGATGACTGTCAGAAACCTTCTGGACAGAATATACCACTGAGTATATATTTAAATAGCCAGCAACAAATTTGACTGATCCTGTTTAGATCTACATGCATTGCTAATATGTGTGTTGCTGGAAAGAAAGATGCATAGAGTAATGACCAAGGGTGGAGTGGGGAGTGAGTCTGATATAGTTTTGTGTGGATCATCCGCACCTGAAGATGTTTTCCAGCTGTAAATATTACAACTATTCTTTTATTTATTAAACTTTCTGCCTACACAGTTCTGTTTTACACATGCATATGTCTGTGTTTATATGCAGAACGGTAAGGAGATGGTATTGTGTCGGGACTGTACCCACTGCCCTGTTCCTGATGTGGCCAGCTCCGATGCTTTCCTCCTCCACTCTCAGTATGGGTGTCCCCTCTGCCAGGCTCATTTCAGCTGCTCCTCCACTACTTCCAGCTTATTTTGATACTGTGTCCCTTGCCAGAGTCTCGTATGATCCCGGCTGAGCATTGTCACAAGTGTGTGCATGTAAGAAACAGAGACTTGGAGCTGCATACACCAAGAGTAAGAGGGTAACTTAGCTGGTGGTCAGCATCTGTGCTAGACCTCCGCAAAGGAGTGGCCTTTTTCCACACAGATGTGCTGGGTTTGGTAATACTCCAGTTTTACCCAGGGAGTAATCCCAGCATGGATAAAAATGTTTATGGTTGTCCTTGGAAACAATTCCTTATAAAATAATGTTTCATATTATCTGTTTCACTGGTTTCATACTATCATTTCAGAAATTCTAAGTTCTTGAAGAAACAGCAAACAAAGAAACCATGATAAAAGTAATAGACACATAAAGAATTGCTTTTGAAAATATACTGGTACATAATGGTGCTCAGCAGTTCTATTATTATTACCAGTTACTCAGAGTTTCCACTCAGAATCGCTCTTTAGAGAATGCAATGTCCTGGACATTTCAAAACATAGTTTGGTTAGACTTGATATACAAGGCACCTATAATCTCAGCAAGGCACTTTTAATATATCTTATCTGCTTACACCCAAAACTTTCTTGACCCCAAGACCCTTTGTAAAGCAAAATACTCTTCTCACTGAAGAGAAGAGAGACCTGACATAAACAGGCACAGAGAAAATGAAGGCTTGGGGTTTTTTCAGCTTTTGCATTGATAGGTTTGCTTACCAGCAATGAAGAGCAATTCACAGGGAGTTGCAGAAGAGGCAGTAAAAAGTTTGGGATCTGAAAGGCACTACTCAATATAATCAAATGGTTACTGTGTTGGAGGAGCTGCACCCTCCTACCAAGAAACAAGTAGCACCAGATCATTAGTCTGCCTGAAGGAGGTGTGTGGAAAGAATTAAGTAAAGCTGTTTGATTTTTGGCTGGTGGGAGGTTTGGGGTGGATTGCAGAATGAAGTAGATGAGACACATGAAGCTTTAGAAACCCACTCCGTAGATGGAGATCGCAAGCCACATACTAATTGCCTGCCCACACAGCACTGGTGGCAAAGCAGAAACGTGGGTGCTGCAGGTGGGGGTGGCTGTGAATACTGAAAGATAAGAGATCTTCCCCAGGCTCTGCAACCAGCAAGAAGTGGTCGAAGCTGAGATGTTTTTTGGGACGGGTGAAAAGAATAGCCTGCACATAATGTATTCTTTAATCATGAGGGCGTCCCATGAAAAGAGGTTCTGTGGCTTAATGCACCAATGCTAAAAAGGATTTCTATGGATCAAACCAAACAATACATGGTGAGTGGTAGTAAACTGGGTATCTAACAAGACACTCTTCATCTTTGCTTTATATACTGTGGATGATGCAGAAGCACTCTGTAATTCTACAGTACTTTGCCATGAAATCTGTACTTAAAAAACATCAGCATCTCAGCATGAGGTACAGGAACTGAGGGACCATAATAGGATCTCTGGATTTTAATCTAGGAATGTTTATTTTCAAGTGGCGTAAGATAAAAGAACAAGTTGAAGGAAACAATGCCGCAGTCGGTGGCCCTTGAACCCTTGCGTTAAGTTTTGGACTGATGGCCAAGATCCTGACATGTCTCAAGATTTCATTTAAAACATCATCTGGGCTTTCTGCTTCTCTAAGTGGTACAATTGCTTGTATTCTGCATCTTATCACTTTGCTGTCTTCTAACCATCAGCATTATAAAGGAGTAGATTTTTTTTTTCCCTGCAGCATTATTTTCAAAGTGTCAGAAGGGCAACTTGTGAGTGCACTGTTTTATCCACCACTGCCGTAAATTCTGCTGTTTAGGACTGGCCCACTGATGAATCTAAAGTCCTTATTTTTTTGTCTTTTGAATTTTAGGTATCAGCAAACAATCTGGCCTATTTTTGGCAGGATCTTTTGAACTTTGTGTATTCTCCACAAGCAGAATTGAAGTAGTTCATAATTATTCTTGATTTTCATCCTCAAAAAATCTCTGTCATGGTAATATAAAAACCCTCTCATTGACATATAAGGAATGGAGATACAAGATTAAACATAACAATATCATATAGAAAGATGTTATTAAATCCAGCTCTTTGGCTAACACCCTGGGACCCCCCTCCAATTATGCAATTCTCTAGAATTCTCCTTTTCAGGACACACACATATTGAAACGAGCAATTATTTTTATCCTGCTTTGAGATGCACAACTGGTTTACTTAGCCAGGCAAGAACACTTCAACAAAAAGCATCACATAGCAGTCATCTGAGCTGCTTTCCCATATCTTGATTATGATTTCTTCAGAGTGTGACAACTAGGGCTGTAGACCACATTGGACGTCCTCGGTATCTTACATCCACTAAAGAAAATATTTTCTGGAGAGCTGATCCTCCTTGTAGTCAATGTTATTTCACTATTGGTACTAGTATCCCCCATTTTCCCGAAGGCTGTTCTGAGCATTTGATGCCCTTGAGGGCTAGAGGAAAATTCTCGTGTTTTTTCCTGCAGATATTTGGGGCCTTATCCAAGTCCATTGGATCAAACCCCAATCCGCACTTTTGTGTATTCTCATAGAAAGCTTTTATCTGTTAATTGCTGCCACATCTGTCTCTCTTTAAAATTTATTGTAATAGTTGTTGAGTCCCTAATAAAATAAAGCACATATTGTATTTGTTTCTTTTTTTATTCAGCTCTAATGACTTACATATTGACAACTTTTTTGTTTTCTTTTGGGAATTTTGTTGGTTTGTTGTTGTTTTTTTAATTTATACAGGAAATCCATCTCTCTGGAAAGGCATATGAAAAATCATCGAGCATTGAGTTGTTTGAATCTTTACAGCCACTTATACATCTTAAATATTAAAATCTGAATCCATAATGACCTCCTCCAGCTTTTGGCCAGCTTGACAGCGTGTGCTCCCCTTGACTCTGTGTGAGACTGTTTCCTTTCTTTTAGCTTTAATTTTTGCATTACATTTACCTAGTGGGATTAGCCTGAGGGCTTTGCTTTTGGGTGCTTCAGTGTCATGGGGAAGGGAGTTCAATACTTTTTTCTTTTTAACTAGCCTAAAATAGACTATGTTCTGCTAGCTGCAGAGGTATTATCACTTCTGTAACTACCAGAGAGAGGCTCTTTAAAAGTCTTGTTCACTATTTACAATCTATGGTTGTGACTTCACTCAAGAAGATGAAGACTCTTCTCTACAGTCAAATCTTCTTGGCACCAGAAGCCGAATCAATTTGTTTTTAGACTCTTGTCTTTTGACAGACACTTATTCCTGTGGCATTCTTCTTATGAACTCCCTTGGAAACGTGCCCAGGATTATTTTTGTTTATTCCTTCCAAATTCCATTCCACCCGCACTAAAACAGAATTTTAATCCTTCCCTGCTGGTGGTGAGGGTTTTTTTTACAATACTGGAGAAATATGTTAAAAAACCCTTTTTTTTCATCTCCCCCTCCAAATTCTTGGTCTGTGCCAGTAGTTTGAAGGGACATTGTCTTCACAACTCATTCCAAGCTGACCAAGACAGACATTGTCCTGCCTCCCTTGAAGCTCAAGTCCAGAGAGAGTGGAAGAGCGTAGGTGTCCCCTCTCCCGTGGCGCAGGCCAGCTCCAAAGCACAAGGAGAACTCAAGCTGTGCCGCACCCGCTTTTTTGCTAACATGCACGCATGGCTGGGTTGTTTGTAACTCTCGGCAATCAAAGCTTGGCTGTTGAGCTAATCTAATGCAGGTTGGCATTCATAGCAGTTTCTTCAAGATGGGTTCTCAGCACCACATGTAAGAACTCGGGCACTTTGTGCCTTCCACTCCCTCACTTGTTTATGCCAGTTTATGCCTTGGATTACCTCTGGGCCAAAGAGTGCCAAGCCCTTCTGTAAACAAACACAGCTATTAGAAGGCACTTGTGCAAAGACGGGAACCTGACATTCTGTCTGAATGGTGGCAAACTGCAAGTGTGCCTTGAGCTCTGGGATTAAGCGGTGCCACAGCAGAGGCTGCTGTGCCGTGTTGGCAGAGAGCTTCCCCTGGGGGCTCGCTGGGCTGCAGCATCCCCATTAATCCCAGCTGCCTTGAGGGGCACAGGAAAGGATTCGTTAAAGTTTTAGAACCAACATCTTGAAGCAATTTTGAGCTACCAGCAGGAGCCAACGAAAGGAGCAGAGCTCTGGTGTGATGCTCTGTCTACCATTTAATCCTTTTAGGAGGCAAGCTGCTGCAGGCTGAACCAGTTACTGCTTTCATGTGGCTTTCCACTTCACCTCCCATAAAAGCCAATTATATTGGGGTTTGATTTTTCACCTGGCCTTACCTGGCATCTCTCTTGCATCCACCCTTTTTGATGATGAAACATCTGTTATTCAGATGTTTCACTGCATTATTATTATTATGCTAGGTAGACTTATCCCCCTCCCCCATCCCAAATAATGGTAAAAGTACAAGATACTAAGTTCATCAGATGAAAAATCTGGTCCTTATTGCTAAAATTAAGCTCTTCATGATGTATTGCACAAATAGAACTATTAGCCTTCTATACAGTTCCTTGGCAGTGCTGCCAATCCCCTAGTCTGTAGCAAGGAAAGTCCATATCAGTATCCAGAAAGGTGCAGATGGGGTCTAGGTATTACAGTTCACCCCACGTAGGCTTTTGATTTGCTGATTTAACTAAGGTAATGGTGATACTTGCTGATGATCATTCCATTTACAGAGATTTATTGGATGTCTTTCTCTTTATCATTATCAGTCTTACCTTATGTCTTTAAGATGAACTTACACCTACTTTTTGTGTTATTGATCTAAAGAGATGTGCAGGCACTCTCTCACTGGCAATATTGAATTCTGGCCCTTCTCCTAATGTTTTCCAGGAAGCATGCATTCCTCACCATCAGAAATACTCAACATGATTCCTGCCACCTTCACTCAGAGAGGAAGCATCGCATAGAAATGTTTGCCTTTTATAACACAGGATTTTATTTTTCCATCAGCAAGCACAGCTTGTACTCCTCGAAACTTCCATATATTAAGGAAACTCACCCCTTTTAAGGATCTGGATTATGCATAATATTCTTAGTGTACTAGAGAATGGGCCTAGTAACAATATTAGCATTTTCATCCACTAAGTGGATCAAAATATAGAAACTGAGTTTAGCTGTGTCTTGATTTGGTGTACAATATGATAAAGGACAAACAGTGCTTGTCTTTACAGTAACTGTTTATCAGATCACTTTCTTGTTGTTTTCGCTTTTACTTTAGTGTTGAAAGAATGTAATCTGCCTTGAAGAGCCTTGCAAAAGCTATGGCATTTACATAACCTTAGTGATCCTGCCTAAAAATTCATAATATGGAGGGCAGGGGGGGTTTATTCAGACAATGTCCTGGTTCACCAGCTTTATGCCTCAGGTCAGACTCATTAGCTACCAAAATCAATTGCCTGGAGAACCTATATCCTTTTTACTCAATGGATAATAAGCAGGATTCCTTGCGATAGCAGTCTTAGAGAACCTTGAAGCCTTATTTTGTAGGTTGTGCTAGAAATCAGTTTCTACCTCAAACTGATGTGGAATTTCATAAATTATGTGTAAAGATGAAAAGCTGCAATTGGGTTCTGAGACTGACTGCTCTTTGATTCTCAGAGCATATTTATTTTTGCTCCTCATGGCATATTGCTGCTCTCTTTTGGCTCAAAATAATTATTTGGTTTAGAGCTGTGGAATAGGTAACCATGATCCTGAACTATTTCACTTCTTATCTGTGATTTTTTTCTAGTTAGGTTGTTGTTTGATTAAGGGATGTGCTTTTTTAAAATGGAATTAGCCCTAAATTTGTTAAGTCTGTAAGCCTGCTTTGCTACTGTTGTCAAATACCAATGTCCTTTTTTGGGCAACAGTTTCACTTAATATAGCTATAGAGTGCCATTGTTTTTTCAGGCAACCCTGCAACTTGCTCAATATCTATTTATTGCTCTGGTTGTGCTGGTTTTTGTACTCTACTTACAATGTAGATACACTTGCCAGCTGTACAGAAGGATACAAGATATCTCAAGTGAAAACAGTTTTTTTCCAGGAATGAGACAGGTCAGACTGTGAGCAGCAGTGCAGATCATTGCTTTCTTTTTTTTTTGACCATTTCTGTCTCACATAAGAGAGTAAAGGATTTGTCCATGAAAAATTATCTTCATTCTAGCATCACTTCTTCATGAAATGGTGCATAACTGTGTGCTGCAAAGTGAAGGGTGTCCAGACGACTAAGCTAAGCACATCCAGATCTGATCCTCCCCAGAAGGACTCCTATGAAACTAGGGTTTCTTTACATTTAGTCTAAGTTTTGTGAATAGGCTTCTTGAAAAAATAAAACCCACTTATTTCTGTGAAAACATAACAGTTATTCATCTAGTCATCAGTAACAATGTAGAAAGCATTTCCCAGGACACAAACACCCCCTCAGTTTGCTTACAATTAACACAGGCAAGCAAATAACTTCCAAAGTTTTTCCAGCTTTTATCTGGGGATGAATTTCTTTTTCTTCTCTCTTTTCTTTCTGTTTCATTTCAATAATGATATGCTAATTATTGACTACAGGCTGTATAAAGTTTTAAAAGAATGAGTAGAAGGTACCAGTACAGTATTTTAAGGCAAGTGTTTGCAGGGTGATGGGGGAAGAGAAAGAAAAAAAAAAAAAGACTATGGTAGAAGGCACAAAAAGGAGTCTAATGAAAGAAAAGAAACAGAATGGTGTTAGTAGACTGAAAGAGATAAGGGAAGAGTGGCTGGAAGTGAAGAAATAGCACATTTGCCCCAGAAAGAAACACAGAAGCCTACAACAATATTTGACCATTCAGATTGGAACTTGCTACCTCTGAACTATGACTTTCTATCCAGTAAGTGAGACCTTATTATAAAATGTATGAACACAGAGGTTTTCTATTATTCCTATGAGATGCTCTTTAAAGATAGTAATCACAGTTAATTAAGTAATCAGAAGTAATTAATTATAAAATGTATGAATCAAATATCTTTATTTCATAGCAAGCTAAAGGGGCATTAAAATTGCAGGAGTATCAGATTAATTTTACTGTATTCTTTATTTAGCTGTCAAAATAACAGGAAAAATTCACTATTAATTTATTTAAAGATGACTTTGAATAGAAGTTGTGTTTCTGAGGTATGTTCTTCCACAGAAATGCAGGAAAAAAATAATGTTGTTAAATGACTAGTTCAAATGCAGTCCCATGTAGAGTAGTTGTTTGGTTTGAAAATCACTACCATGAGTCTTAATAATATAATATCATAATAAATCTGGTATTAAAAGTATGATTTCAGACCTAGTTGCTCTTCAAATGATTTAGCTAAAAGCCACATGCCACCCTTACTTCTTAAAAATGTTCCCTAGTAGGAATATTTGCTCCCTGATCCAACCTTTTATTACCTCTCTAAAAATGCAGCAGGAACGCCTATAAGCCCCCAAACTCCCTTGATTAACCTGTTGCAGGGAAGACAGAGCCATGAATTGAAAGGGATGACTTCGGTGGGAGGCGGGGAGTGACGATGGTGCATCTATGCACACGTGTTCTCACTCCTGTGAGAGCACTCTCACTCGCTCCACAAGCAATTTAACAGTGTGCACAATCAGTGCACAGCCTGAAAGTCTATGCTTTCTCACTGAAGTAAGCGCATATTAAAAATATATTTGAATACTGCATCGGAAAGGATATTCTATCCTGATAGAGATGTAGTACAGAGAGAGAGGTAATGGGTTGCTTGGAAAATATCTGTAAAACAAACTAGTATGAAGTGAAGACAACAAATAATACTGACTAAAATCCTGTCTTTGTAATACCAATTAACTTCTCCTGCAGTTAGTGATTCCTCTTTCACGGAAACATAGATTTTGGAGTATTTTAAAATATAGACATCTGGCTCTGTCTTATGACACACCAGACATGCTGATCTGATCCAGCAAAGCACTCCCATGTATTCCTAGGCTTCACTCGGTTTTCTTTTGTACTTAAGTTACACTCTTCAACACTTGTTTGTTTCGTACCAGAGCTTTCAGCACCTACAAGAGCAAACCTTGAGTGAACTTAAAATGGCTCCTCCTACAGCCATTAGAACACAGAACTGGTTTTCAAATCACGGCATCACAACAGACATGCGATCTACCATTTGGAAACACAGAATTGATGGCTGGCAGATATTGCCCGCTTGGCTATCCTCCCTGTCCATTTTGTGATCCTATAATGTGGGAGATGTAGATGAAAACTTGGCCTTCACTGTCATCTCTTAACAGCAGAGCAGTCCCCTGCCATCCAGATCACTGACCCTTTCCTGTTCTTAGGGCCTGGCTTTGCTCCCAGTGACGACAATGGCAAAGAAAAGATGAGGATAATGCACTAGGCATTTTTGGCAGGATATACCCAGAAGATGTACAGGACTCCAGAGCTATAAAGGACTCTTGCTTTCTGTTTTTTAGCAATAGACATAAAGTCAACATAATTTTTAGTAGAAGTCAAGATTTCACTCTGTTTCATTTATACATGACTAAACAGGGAATGGTTACAGTTAACTTTGAAAACTGCAGAGCTGAAGCAAATCTGGTTTGTCCTGTTATGAAATCTGAAATAGTTAGTAGGCTCAGAGTGGTAATGATACCTTAAAAAAAACTGAATGAAAACATCCCGCTAGACTAGTAGGATAGAGAAGAGGGGGGAAGCAGGCAAAGTCTCAAAATGCTAAAAAGCTATTTCTGGCTCCAGCAGGAAGCGTGGTGGCAGGGCTGGCCTTGGCAGCACAGGGAAGATGCCTGGCCAAGGATCGAGCGTGGGAGGAAGGTGGAGGGCAGGAGAGGCAGAGGACGTCCGTCAGACTCAGGCTGTGGTGGGGACTCCCCCGTGGGCAGAAGGGTCTCCCCCACCTCCTCCTGCCCACCTCCTCAGACCCAGGACTGCCCCAGCTCCCCCAGGCCCAAGGGAGGAATGGGAGGGAGAGGGGGAAGCGCAGAGTCGCCATTCTGGGCCCAGCTGAGGGACGGGGCACGCCGAGGGGTACACGTCCCTGAAGGACCACGACTCCAGCTGTGAAGTCCAGGTGGAACTATCTGTAGTTTTCACACTGATGTGAAGAGACAAAGCAGCACCATGGAAGCACTCTGAAAGATGTGGACTGGTTTTTAGCAAAACTTTACAAACACTTTCAGCATAATGCCTGGAATATTTTACAGTGACTCCACATTTAATCCAGAGTATTTTTGATGAACTTAATGTATTCATGCTGTTGTAACGAATAGCAAAATTTGGTTCTCTGTGGACGTCTCCCATCCATTCACCCTGTTCGCTACTGCTCTGCCCCATCTCCTCTGAAATGATGGATTTCAACTTCAAATTGAAAACATCTCCTCTCCTCATGGTGTCATCACAAGCACCATAATGTGTGTGTGTTGTATTGCCAAGCATTGCTTAGCAACAGGACCCTGTGTTCTGCCAACTTTCTTTTCACGCTGTCAATCTGAATTTAACTGAACTTGCTGTGTTGTTTCAGAGGACTGACTACATGTCAGTAACGTGACTGATGAATGCTCCAAATATACAAACAAAAACTGGCGCTGACCCCCTCTATTTATTAGTGTGTGAATTTCAAGAAGTCACTTCACATTCACGTTATTCAAAGACAAATTGTTTACAATCATGATAATTAATCTTGATAAATCCTCATAAAACCCTAACCAATTGGAAAGTATAATTAGACACTTTCAGTTTTGAAAGTACATTCAGTAGGACTTTCTGGCCCAGCCCTCTGTGGCATCCACTAGTCAAGCACCACTGTTGTACTAAAAATCACCAGTCATTTATCACTTAGTCAAATAAAGTGTTGAAATTTCTACAGGTTTGCATTTGCAAATCACCTAATCGCTGACAATATTGTCCATTAAGCTATATGGACTTTGACTGAATGGCTCTGGAGAAACTGATGATGGCTCCTCATGCCACCATGAGCACAAGACTTCTCCTGGCAATGCTCAGAGCACTGTAAAATTAGATGGAGAGGCAGATACCCCGGTTGTTAGGATGCCAGCTTTGCAAAATTGAGTCCACTGCTCATTGCTGCAATCTGGTTGAACAGCTGCAGTTCTAGCTTACTACCTTTCAAGTTCAACATATTTGACAAACCAAAGTTGCTCTTGGTTTAAAATCATATGGTTGGCTCTTCTGCTGGTAAACTGACTTGGTTCAACCCATTCTCAGCCTCTCAGACACACTTCATTAGCTGGAGATCTGAATATTTGATTGTGAAAGGTTTTATCAGAGACATTGAAAAATCATTTAAGTATTTCCATTATTACACCACTTAGATTTTTCAGTTGATCCAATGCAGAATGCCTCTTGAATTCTTTTTAGGAGGAAAAAATAGAAATACAAGACATGTATGTAAGACAGGTTTCATTGCAGCCTGGGTCACACAAAAAAAAAAAAAGGAAAAAAAAGTGTTAAAAGCATGGCTTGTACCCTAATAATTAAATGTTTCTGGATTTTTATTTCATATGTTACCACTGAAAAAAAAGAGATAGCTGCCACAAAAGGAGAAGGGCATTCAGTACAAAGATAACTAGCAGCATACTCATATTTAGGTGTCATCTGTCAATTCAGTCAGCTAAACATTGAGGCTGTGACATCTGAAATGCACTACAGTATGCAAAACGCCCATATGGGGCTGCAAGTATGACAAAAGACCCAGATGAATCTTGTGCTTTTCTGAAGAGGCACTGGAGCTCAGATAGGATTCCAGAAAGCAGGTGTTTAGGCTAAAAGGAAGGATCCCTAGATAGCTATAACGAGGATATCTACAATATACCTACACAATTAAGATTCAGCACTATATTCAGACTCCTGTGTTTGTCTGTACACACTTCCCTATACATGGTTATCTATATGCAATCCAAAACCTCCCTATAGTACTAAAGGAACATCTACAGTGAGGCTTAATTGCCCAGAGGTAGGTTCCTATGGTTAGCCTGGTATCTACTTTTGAAGGGTGTGAATCTTCCTCATATCCTGTATCATCCAGCTCCATGCAACTGTCTTTGATATCCTCAGATGTCACAGATGGCACTATGTACCTGTGTTTTGGCAACTGAATTCTATCTTCTGTATCTCAAATGTATTAGTCAGCCCATAATGTTTGCCTGCCTGCAGGCTTTTCTGTCAGTCAGCAAGTATACCCTATTAGAAACATATCTGTGTGAGGTAATAGCTTTTTGTGCCACTCCTATGCCTCCTAAGAAAGTGAAAACCAAAGCAATGTTGAGGTTTTGCTAGCCTGTGGAAAGGTTAGGCCAAAGGTTTGGGTAAATCACGAATGGAGATGTTTCTGACATGTTTTTGAAAACCCCTGTGCTGCTGTTCGTTTCCTGTAGGAGAGGCTCCTCAGAGATAATTATTCAACTATCTAATTCATGAATCTACTGTAAAACTGGTATTACTGAGAGCTCCAGAGGAGACAATTCTAGAATCCCAATATTGCTGCTGGTGCTGCTTCCAAGATCAGATCAATCTGAAAGGATTAATGCAGAAATCCTTCAAAGAATCATGAGCTTGATGGGAAGATTTTGAGCATATAAGGAGGTTGTTCTTGCCAAGCAGAAAATTTCTCCCAAAACATGTTCCCAGGGCCTGTATCACCTAAGATTAAAACACAGATGACCACCGTCACAGGCCAAGCTAATTCGTCCGTTCTTGGGAACGTATCTAGACACAGAATAGGAATATGGATGAAGAGAAAGAGAGAATGGCTAGAAACCATCTACTAGGCCTATTCTTAACCTATCCCTCCCAATAACTTCACAGCTACTTAGAGGCTGGAGAAGTTGTTGGGGCAGGCAGGAACCAGTCCACAGGCAACAGGTTAGTCGCCTGCACTATAAACAATGAAAAATAAGATGGAGCTTTGGTAAATTCACTGGTATGCTAAAACGTTCCTATATTGCTCATTGTTTCAAAACGTGGTAATTTGTTATTTTGATAAGCAGATCTTTGTTCTCCAACATCCCTTGCTCACTCTTGCCTTCCTGGAGCTTCTTTTGCAAATATTACTACTGATAGGGTTTTCCCTTTTCCCAGTTACCTTGTATTTCTCCAGAAGTAATATTTTTGTGGGTTTTACTTCACTGGAACAAGTTACTGTGCTCTCAATTGTAGTAATGATAATGATAATTGTGTAACTGAAGAAAGTTTCTCTGTACATAGAATATATGAGTTGCAATACTTATGTGCTGAGGGTACAGGCTGTTCAGAGGCAGAAATGATGATCTAATTGAATTCCTGAGTTTTTGTCCAGCCTCACAGCTTTCTGGGAATCCAGTATGATATAAACACATACCTGTATCTCTTCAAAGACCTATATTTGACTCTTAACATATGTAACTTTGCACAAGCCAACCAGCAGTAAGGTAGGAATTGTTTTCTTTTCTGTAAGAAGCAGTTGCTTGGAATGCTTATTGGGGGTTTTTAACCCTTAGCTGCAAAACTTTGTACTATATCCACTGAATGTACATTAGACTTCCACCTGAGAGCAGCTTGAGTTCAGAACTTACTGTTAGCTCCTCCTATGCTGCCATCTCACTCTAGCTGTGCTCACACATCTAATCATGTAGGGTTTTAGTAGAAAAAATCTCTAGGCAACTGAATGCTCTAAAATGCTTAATGTATGTAGCTAGGCATCTCTTGGCACTTTAAACAAGGGAGAATATTTATTTCACACACGGAGTGTAGGAAATGGTCTATGAAGCATCCAGCATTCACAATATTTGTAGGTATGTGCTTATTTCTGAGACGTCTACCACTCTTTCCAGAATGATTGTAATTGGCCAGTTCATTCAGAATTTATTAGGTATGGACTGACAGGTAGTATGATCACATAAGCTCTATTTCCTTAGAAAACCAGATCAGGTATTTAATAATTCTAGATGTGAACCTGAACAGAACCCCCATATCTTGGGCTTGAACATTCCTGGAACTTGGTAAAATTTGGATCCACATCAGAGATTCACAGCCAGCTCACAGCTTTATAACAAGCTGAACGAAAACTCAGAGTTTGAATATTTCCTAATTTGGGGAACATTTTTACTTATGCCAAATGTGTGACTCAGAGCCATTTCTAGTTAATTCTGGGAGTGGAGAATGTTATCATTTCTTTCATGCGGTCATGTGGTGTCCAGATAGCAGCACAGACTTCTGCTTTTCCTTTAATTGATACATACATAAATACTTTATTTTTAAAGCCCAGAAGTAATATAAACAGAATCTAAAGAATAGATAAAGCTAGATCAATATTCTTAAATGTTGCTTACTACTGCTGACCTAAACATATGCCAGTAGGATAACAAACCACTTGCTAATCCATCAAAAGCTGAATTAAAGAAACATTTCGACTGCATGGCAAAGAGTCAAAAAATTAAGAAACAAGAAAAAACAGCTAGTCTGTGAAAACTTCACCCTTTCCTCTGGTATGAGTATATCACACAGCAAAGGGTGCCTTATTTCAACAATCCCTTACTCACATACATGCAAACAGCCCTTGTTCACTCTAGTAACTTATTAACTCTAATTTGAAGTGACACCCCAAAACACACCTACACTGCAGCCCCTGACGTGACTGAAGCACTCTCTCAGCTAGCTCCAACAAACTAGCTTGCTTAACTACATCCATCTTCTTGCAATACCATCGGGCTCTGAATAAACAAATTTACTCTCTTTTTCAGCAACAAAGACGGCAGCTTAGGCTCCAGAAGTAAGACTGACTGGGATTTAAAACCACTGCCAAGACCTTGGGAGCCCCAGCTGGAGCCAGGGGCTGCAGTGCTGCAACTTCACTCACCTCCCTTGAGGGCACAGGCTTAGCAAACGTCTTGGAGCTATAACCGTACGAGCATCAGACCTTCTCCTTACACGGGCCTGGCAGATACTTTCTCTTGCACTTTCTGCTTCTGATCCCCACAGTACCAAGGTACCCATTTTTCCTGTCACTGCTGACTCATCAGGTGTGTTCTGAGAGAAGAGGAAGACTTGAGCTTGAGTTTTGAAAGAAACCCTGTGGATGGGGTCCTCTGATCTCAGAAATACAAGTACAGAGCACTGGAGAGACAAGATTCAGGACTCACTTCTGAGCTAGTGGGAGGTGCTTACAGAGCTTTCTAAGCATAGGCTGCCCTTAGTTCCCCAGGTCTCCACAAATTCTCCCTGAAATGCTCTCCAGGACTTAGACAACACTTCTTTTATGCCAAAACTTGAAGATCTTTAAACCTTTATTGGATCTTTCCCTAAAATCTTTTTCTAGCCTGAAAAGCTATTGACTTTATAAGAATTTTTTGGACCCCCAGTGCATCCATTTGTATGATAAATTGGAGTGAATAATTTTGCTTTTCAAGCACAAGCTAATTGGCACAGGAGTTCTCCTTTACTCTCCTGATTGTATTAGCTCAGTCTGTAGGATGGTAGTGGCAGGAGCTAGATAGAGGATTTTTGTTCTGGGGAATGGCTATATTTGAATAGGAATAAACTAAGTATTTTCTGTGTAAAACACATTTCATATTTTATGCTGTTCATCTTCCCATAAATGGCATTCAGTTATATGCATATAATAGCTTTCTGGCAAGCCAACAGCATTAACCATCCCTGAACAGATGAACATTTGGTGAACTTAACAAACAGCTCAAACAGCCATCATACACATCCTTGACTGTGTCAGCTTATAAAGAAAAAAACACATAATGCCATCATATAAGAACATTTTGGCTTCACTGGGTTTATACAATCCATGGGAGAGGCACTGCTTAAACTTTTCTTTTTCACACATAAATATTTTACTAAGTGTTTAAAATAAAGTTGTTGGGGAGAAAAAAATACTACTACTTGAGAACATCCATATAAGCTGATTTGGTGTTTGTAGACTTTGCCACACAGCTGTAATAAAGCATGAATTTACCTGAAACTTGGCATATAGCCAACCTTTTAAAAGAACACACAGTTAAGTAATCGGTTTTGACTGTAAATGGACTCAGAGGACTGGAATAGCTCCTTTTGCAACTCTTAGAGAAGTTAGTAGCTTTGCAAACATTTCGCCAGTAATTAGACTGCTTCAGCAATTTATATCTTGTTCATGTGATAAATTTTTCTGAGTACTACTTTATCTGATCCTAACCTCTATCACTGGTTGTCCTGACAGCTAAAGGATTTATGTATTTTCCATGCCTTTTCACATTAACATGCTTTTTAACTTCTGAGGGGTGTAGTGTTCACTTTAAGCAGTTACCTGTTCAAAGAACTTTTTTTTTTCCAATTTCTACTCTGAAATTCCCAAAGCTCCATGGGTAACCATAGGCATCTAGCAGAAACCCCTGATTCAGAGCATAGCTCTCTCATCATGCAGCAGAAAGAGGCACCTGTCTCGGATGAGACAGTCTACAAAAGTCTACCGACTTAATCAGAAGAAATATGGCCTTATTACATAACTGGCTCTTTCTGTTTTCTCTCTCGTGGACAAGAGGTGCATTTTTTGTTAGTGCAAGGTCAACTGAAGTTGTACCAAAATGCAGAAAATAAAATGCAGAAATCTTTCCTACTGGAGATTTCAAAATAAAAATAGGATATAAGATTTCAGCAAGCACTTGTAGTATCCCTATGGATAGCATCACATGGATGCTGTTCTGTAGCTTTTTGTAGTATGAAGTGTAGGAGGTATGGAATATGTATGCCTTTAGTAGCCTGTTCCCAGGAAGAGCCACTGTACAATAGAGCTTGGAATTAACCAGAATAAAATTGCTTCAAGAATTCATTCTTTAAAAGATATTTGTAACAGAATCACAGACTCATAGAATTGTTTAGCTTGGAAAAGACCTTTAAGATCATCGAGTCCAGCCATTAACCCACCACTGCCAGGTCCACCACTAAACCATGTCCCTAAGTGCCACATCTACATGACTTCTAAATACCTCCAGGGATGGCGACTCCACCACTTCCCTGGGCAGCCTGTTCCAATGCCTGACAACCCTTTCAGCAAAGAATTT
>JANZLQ010000060.1:499566-514085 GCA_026212715.1 Elanus axillaris
TCTGCTGCTCTTCTCTGGACACGCTCCAGCACCTCAGTGCCTCTCCTGGAGCGAGGGGCCCAGAACTGAACCCAGTACTCGAGGTGCAGCCCCACCAGTGCCCAGTGCAGGGGTACAATCCCTTCGCTGCTCCCGCTGGCCACACGGTTTCTGACACAAGCCAGGGTGCTGCTGGCCTTCTTGGCCACCTGGGCACACTGCCGGCTCATATTCGGTTGGCTGCTGACCAACACCCCCAGGTCTTTTTCCGACGGGCAGCTTTCCAGCCGCTCTTCCCCAAGCCTGTAGCGTTGCCTGGGGTTGCTGTGACCCGAGTGCAGGACCTGGCACTGAGCCTTGTTGAACCTCATACAATTGGCCTCGGCCCATCGATCCAGCCTGTCCAGATCCCTCTGCAGAGCCTTCCTACCTCCAGCAGATCAACCCTCCCTCCCAACTTGGTGTTGTCTGCAAACTTAGTATGTCATTACTCTCTCCAAAATGCTCATGCATTGACTCACAGTATAAATACAATTAGCTACATGCACATATAAGTGTAGCATAAAAACCAAGGCTGCAAGTTTACCATTTTACCAACTGGTATCTTTTGCACTGGTGCAATAAACTGGACCTCACAGAAATGTGAGTAATTTCAGTTAACATTTCTGAAAAAAAATGAGCTGCTTTTTTTTTTCTTTGAGAGCAAGAGTGACTTTACCTAGGGTAATAAAATGTAAAGTAAGCATTTGACATACATGAGGACCATTCCAGTGCTGAGCTACTGAGACTGCTCCATACATAAACTATTAACTAAATTAAAGGTATCTTAGTTCCTGAAATCAATATAGCAAAAAACTAATCCTATTTTTAAAATATTTACAAAGATGGAATAGCCCCAATAGTTTGTGCTAAATCCATGGAATCAGCCCCACCTTTTCATTACTTTCTCCCAGTCTCATCTTCTAACTGCTTGTCTCTTTTTGTATGAGCTTGGACCACTTCTCTTTAAGGCAGTGACCAGTGGTTATTTCTGACCTCATTGACATTGGAGTAGCTCAGTTTTCTTCAGCAAGTTACTTCTGATTCACAGGCTCTGAGCTCAACCTTTTATATATTCTAGAAAGGACTCAAAAACCTGCACTGACTGACTGACTGGTTTTGTAACCACATTCATTTTTTTAAGGCAAGGTGTTTTTTTTTAACCTGTGCTCTCCTATGCTAAACTTCAGCACAGATCCCATGGTTAGGGCCATTTTATAATCCTCTGATCAGTGACCTGATTGCTATTAGCACATGTTGATGCTGTTTGAAAAGGATCTGGTAGCAGATGCTCTGACCACGTCTGAATTCTGCTCACAGTCAGGAGCTCAGCACCACTCTGAGCACCTATCACACCCCAGCTCATAACAAACCTTCTGTAAATACGGAGATCGAGCAAGGAGCAAGAACCCTGCTTGAGAAAGAGGGCTTTCTTCTCTGTGTAAGCAGCACCAGCAACACTGAATGACAAAATTAACTCAGAAGGGATGAAGCACCGGATGGATGACTGTGTCTCAGGAAGGAGTCAGGAGTGCTGCGTCAGCTTCTGTATGTAGGTGTCGTAGGTGTTATGGAGAGAGGAGTGAAGTCAGAGACGGCTCTGTCGTAGCAGAGGATGACTCAGGTGAGTAGGGGAGGAGTTCCCCGTTGCAGATGGCTCAGCGGGGAACGAGGACAGCAAATTTTGACAGTTCTGTGGGGTGTTGCATCTTCTGCAAAAGAAAAAGCCTAGCAACTCCTCACAGAAGTCTATAGGAAATTAATGGAGGGGGGTATGTTTGGTGTGTAGGAGGTTATGTGAGGAGCTGTGGGGGAACAAGGAGAAAGCAGTCTGAGGCAGGCAACGTGAGTCACTGCACCCACCATGAAGAATGTGAAAAGGCAGTAAGCAAGCCTAAGACTACACATGAATATTCACAGGGAGGAGGTGGGAGAAAGAAGCTGAATGACTAAACTACAAGTGGTTAAGATTTGCCAAATACAGTGTGCCGTGCCTCAGACTGAGGATTTTATTTTTTGTCATGAGTTTCAACACCCAGTATCTTGATCTGCCAGCAATTTGCACAGCTACATGATATTCACATAGGGCTGTCTAGAGTATGCCTGTGGAAGCATTTCCCCATTTTATTAAATGCACGGCTCCTTTTGAGTGTTCTCCAGCATTATTGCCATCTGGTGTGTCTGGAAACAGGCTGACTTACAGCAGAGATGCAGCGGTTGGATGGCAAAGCGATCACGTGAGAAAATGCATCTCTGTTTGTAAAATGGTGAGGGGGCTGTGCCTACTGGGTATGTCCTCACCCACCCAGCAAGAGGCCCTTAGTGGGCCAAACAGCTTAGAGGATCAAAAGCGGTTCTTAAAAAGTTTTGGGGGCTTTTACCTTCCTAGTTGCTTATTCATCATCTCAGCCAGATGGATGGAAGGTGAAAGCTGTTACAATCTGAATGTTACTGTTCAAGAGGGTTTGTGAAAAGAGCTGGGGCATTCAGCCAAGCTCCAAGTGAAAATGTGTCAGCAGTGCAATCGACACCTGAGCTGTTAATCTTAGTTGCCAGTGACTGCAGTGAGTTTTGCTTCATGGTGTTCTTTTTGCTGTAAAAAGCTGCTGCAGCACAAAAGATCTGTCTACAGAAATCTAGTTTTCACTGATTCTCGATTCCCTATTCAGAATCAGAACTTGAATAATAACCATTTCCACAGGAATTGTATTTCTTGAAATATGTAGAACAGAAACTTAATGTACTATTTGTTTTTACCAGCAAATAGAGAGAGCCATGCCTCCGTATCAGGTAACTTTACTGAAGTGTGCAACCATTATTCTCAAATCACTTATTTAAAGCCTGGCACTCTAATCTTTAACAGAACTGGTGTAATGCCACAGTCCCAGCTGGAATCAGGAAGGAAGTTGGATGCTTTTCTTTTGTACAGGGCTCAGATATACTCCACTTGAGTATCCTATGTGAAATTCCACTTAGAATAGGAATGTGTCACAAGTCATTTGACAGGTACCATCCAGGACCAAAACTCTGATGTAAATGAAGAATCAGGCCAAATATTTCTGGACAGACCAATTTTGCACAATTATTTTGAAATCTTCAGAAAGACAAAATGTTTGGAGCAAAAAATTGATAGGAGTGAATGCAAGTGATGTTAGAACACCCAATTCCATTCATTAAACTTAAACGCTTCTGGGGGATTATATATCATGTGTTCTATGTTGACATCCTTTGGGTTGTTTTTTAAGTGTATTACACTGGTCAACCAAAAATTTAAGGATTTTCTCAAAACTGCAAGGTGTCCATATTTACTTCATGTTATTTGTCAAGACCATTGCCCACAGGTTATACTTAAAAGCCTAATCAATACATAAAAATCACATAACTGTAATGAATGCAATGAGTATACAATGGAAATGTTGTAATCAAGCCAGCCAGCAGTAGAACACTCCTTTATTGATAACTTGCTATTAATAACTCTGTTAACAGCTCCAGCTGACAGAGAGATTGAGGTTTTCATAAAGTGAATCCATCTGCAGAAAGTTAGCAGCATTTTTCTGAAATGCCGTTGAATCGGATCGAGGCTGCAGAGCAGGTGGGCCCCACACCTCAGTTCTCCTTTTCCTTCTGATTGTGCGTCATGTCTCCTTTGCTGTCTGATGCCAGGGCTTCCCTCACATGGAAGCCAGAGCACCAGAGGGGACTGACATGCACTCAAATCTTACCCTGACAGAAATTTGGGATGCAGCCAAAGTGACCTCGGAGCTGGGACTCATTCCCAGGGCCCTCAGTACAGGCACAGCCCCTGTTAGCTCTCACTTGGATTCTTTGGTTTCATCTTATTTTCCTCATTCTTCCACATGCTTTGGTGGTTCATTAAGATTTCCCCAAATTGCTTCCAGCATATTCATTGTCCCTTGTGATAATCTGCTGTAACACTTTATTTGTTCAACAGCTGAGACTTGACTGCACGTTGCCTTTTGATATAAGAGGGGATATAGATGGGTTCTTTCTCCTGTGTGCATGAGCCTAAAAGATGTTCTTTCATGTGGTTTCCTCTGAGATTCGCTCTGCTTTTTCAAGAGTAAATCACACTCTCTGCATAATGATCATAGCTGTCTATTTGGAGTATTTCGGCACGATTGCAAAATATGCATGTTGCACATTGCTGAGTTCTCAGTCCTGCCATTCTGTTCCTTACCCTTCTTTCCCTAACTCCAAGTGTCCCTCCCCGCCTGGAGCCATCCCATTTTTTCACCACCTCATTGAAGAATTTTCTAAACCCTTATCAGAGGAAGACATTTGTAAGCTGAGAATGTCTTACTCTGTACCATGTACAAAATACACACTGTGGTTTGTTCACCAAGGGAATTAATTCAGAAAGTCAGTGTGAGCTTACTACCAGGATGGATGTTAGAACAGTATTTTCTTTTCAGTAATAATCTCATCAATGCATATTCCAGCAAAATCTTAGCCAATCTGTTTATGTTTACCATAAATCTCAGCTAGGTTCTTTTTTTATTATCGGTAAAACCTATGTCAATATGATTTTCACATTCTCCAAAAATGTATTGCAGGAATACGGAAAGTAGAAGTTAGGCAACATATGCCCAGTGTAATTTGCAAGGCACAAACATTGCAATTACACACACCTCCGCCCATAGACGTACACACACACACAGAGGCACACTGCCTAAAACTAATTACCAAGCAGCGTTATTGACTCCATGAACTCTGGGCTGAGAATAGTTGACAAAGAAGGGAACGAGACATAAAATGTTATCTGGTAGGACTTCAGTATTGCAAACAGAGCTACTGCTGTCTCCTCTCTAATTCCTAAAAAGGTGGCTGCGTTCTTCCAGATTGTTTTAATGAATAGCAACAGCACACACCTTGCTGGATTGATTTTAGGCATTAGCTTGCCATATTGTCATAGAGGTTACTCTCAAACATCAGGACTCCCTGAGGAAGTCTATTGCCTGGTTTCATCAGGACTCCCTCTACAGCTTCACCTCTTTAAGCAGGACGCTATTTTATAGACATGTGGTCACAAGGTCTCAGACCCCACTGGAAGAAAAGAGATGCAGCAGCAAACGACTAGTAACTCTGATATTCTGATAGCAAACTCAGATTACAGTGTGAAGATGTAAGGAATACAAGATGAATGACTGGTGGGTAAGACCCTACCATCTTCAGGTTCTTCCAAGACTAGGAGACTCTGAAGACATGCCTGAACTCTCAAATGAAGATCTTATGTTTGCTAACACGAAAACAGTCCAAATAAGAATAAATTTCTGCTGATGTTCCTGTCTTACAGGACCTTTACTTAAAATGTTCGGTTCAACCAAAACACCAGAGTCAGCCTTTGTCTAATACCTGTAACAGAAGAGTTTAAAAAAAAAAAAAATAGAAGAGGAAATATTTGTGGAATTTGTAAAGACTTCTGCAAAACATGACCGGGTGACCCAGGGGTAAAAAACTTCCCAACCCAAGAATTAACAGAAAGAGATTTTCAGTGAAAGAGAGGACAAATAAAAAGAAATATGAAAATGAACTGCCAGCACATGAAGAAAAAAAAATAGACAGCAAGTGGATTTGTCACTCCCTTCCTGCTTCCCCCAACAGTATTTTACATTTGCTTCAGCAAACACAAGATTCACCAGCTCTGTCTTATACACATGGGAGAAATCGCCTGGCTAGAGCAAAATGTTTTCCAATAAGACCCTTGGGACAGCACTTAGGACCCTCCAGACCTCAGTACTGACACTGTGTTTTACCATCCTGGTTTTCAAGTAGCCTACCAGGAGGAAATATGTTTGCTGCAGCTCTGAACCATTTCTTGGCTACAAGCTATTGAGTTAAATCTCCCTCATCCTTTAATTTAAACTCCTATTGTTTGCAGTTCTCAGTGTTCTAAACGTTCTCAGTGTTTGCAGTTTTGGCACTGTTTGTACTGATTGCACTTTAAGGACAATTAAGTCATGTTTTGTGAAATTACAAAGCACTTTAATTTTTACCTATCAACTAAAGCCCTGCTGTAGTATCCACAAATCACACACAGCAAATACCCACCCAATGGCAGACAAACCATTCACTGCTGCAATCCCAGGTGCTGAAATTGTCTATGCTTTTCAGTCTAAAGCTCTACAACATTTAGAATTCATGAGAGCCCACAGACCATGTACAATGCCTCCTATAAACTGATACCCCCTTCTCCAGCCAAAAATATCCTCAGAGCACAGCAAAAAAACCAAAATTCCCACCCTTCCTCAAAGCAGGTGAAAAAGATGTTCTTCATGCTGTGTCCTGGCAATGAAACAGTGCTCAGGATGTCTTGATAGCTTCTATTTCCCTGCTTGCAAATCTTTGGCAGCCTTTCTGTCCCTTATTCTCACAGCTGTTGTGTAGAAAACAAACAGTAATCATTTGAAGCTGGTGTTATTCAGCCATCTCAAGGCTAATGTCTGCCATCAACTTCTGAATTTCTCAAAGGTACACTCCAGTCTCATGCCACCTCTGCCTAGACTGCAGATGGAAGCAATTCTTTCCTAAGAAAAACATCCTCAGTAACAAGTCCTTCACCTACAGTTGTAGATGGTAAAGAGGGTTTCCAAGATAAAGAATGAAAAGAATGATGATGTCGGTTATGTTCACATCTTTAACCACACAAGGCAAATAGTCCTGTTCTCACTGGATTCCTAGAAAGTCCACTATCCTACTATTAGGAAGTTTCCCTCTGCATCCTGTCTTCATGTCGATAAGTCTACTAAGTTATCTGGTCTTGCAGAACAACAGGGAAGAAATCCTTTTTTCTGCACTCCATGGAAAGCAAAAGTTAAGTCCTTGCATTTCCTTTCACACAGTGAGAAACACTAGTCATGCAAAGCCATCAAGAATTCCCTGAGGACTTGTAAACTTTAGAGCCTTTTTAATAATACTGCACATGCTCATCTGAACAGGCCCTTGATTAACATCTAGGGCTGCAAGTTTCCACATGGAGAATTCATGTCTCAATAGTGAACAGAGATGCTGCGTTACTCAGCATACCTGGTGACAAAGTGGAGAATGAAGATAGTTTACTCATGAATGCCAATTGTTTAAGGATATTTAAAAAAAAAAAAAAAGGTTCCAGAAAGAAGTGGTCATGAAAGTATGAGAGAAGAATTATGGAACTCTCTAAAGGGTTTTACCATCTTCTTTTTGGATAATTTCCCCTAGCTATTATACTGTGTACCTCGGGAGCAATTCCACAGGACTGAGAGCGAGAAGTATAGAATATATCTACTCCTAATGCTGAATTCATACCTTGGAAGAATTAATACTATGAGGAAGCAATGGCCTACAGTAAATGAGAGCCAGGTACTTCTCCAACGCAACTGTTTCATGACAGTTTGTTCAAAACCATTACTTCAAAGAATCTCTCTAAGACATAAATCTCTTTGTGCTGTCAATTTTGAGCATAGAGTCTGAATTACATTTGCAATTAAATTCACATAGTTTTCAGAGAGTACCCACAGTGGACCTGATTTTGCACCTCTTTGTACCTTGTGTAGACTGCTAGAGCTTGTTTCAGTGGTCTAAACACAAGCATGTAGTGGCACTTGAGATATCCAAGGTAGTCCTGCCTAGCCTCCTGCATGGCCTGTCAGATCAGATTGAGATGGGACTTCCATAGGGCCTGTATCTTCCAGCCCCATGTAGGTACCAAAGGGCACTATGTCCTATGTTTAGGCAATTGAGTCAGACTCCTAGGTTTAGAAAAAGAATGTATGTAACACAAAAAAGTCAGATCTTTTTATTTAGTGTGCTATTTGTAATTTAAATGTAAGTAGCTACATAAAGAAATAGGGTAGAGAAGAAACACGTTCAGAATCTGTATTGTATTTAATTTTTCAGAAAGCACTACTATACTTCCTGCTTACCATTAAAAAGCCAATAACAACAGAAATGATGATGCTAAGAAGGTATCATTAAGCATGAAAACTATTTCTGCTGCTACTAAAGTAAGTGTCAAGAACTACCTTTGCCCTGAAAAGCCACCTGCTTTCAGTTTTTTATTATTTTAACCCCCTTTTAGAACATACCAGAATAGTGCTCCCTGAGAATAAAACATTTGCTTCGTTTCAGCCTAAAGGTGAGGTTGAAACCATTTGTTTCTAAACCTCATGCTGTCATCTATAATTAATAGTATGACCCTGACTACAGAGCTTGAAAGAAGTATATACATTTTCAGCTGCAGTTCTGTTTTTTTGTTTGGCAACTAGCCAGTTCCTTAAGCTTTTATCTTTGAATACAAAAGGTTATTTCTAGAGATTGAGTGCTTGGTTTATTTTCAATATTTTTATTGTTTTCATCTGCTAGGATCAGCACTGAATGGACTTTTGCTATTTCAAGCTGTTTGTTAAGCCAGCGTCTCCCAGATCAGAATGGGGAGATTAATTTTCCTTCAACAAGAATATATGCCAGCAGCTCTTCTACCACCTTACAATTTTTCTTTTAAATAGCTGGTCTGGCAAAGCATTGCCATTTGGCCAGAAAAGCAAAGGGCCATTTCTCTCATGGTAGATGTAGCAGCACACCAAACAATAGCCTTGTCACTTTGAAAGTCACAGATCTAAAGGAAACTAGGGCCTTGTAGCATACAGCAAATATGAGCTATGCAATTAAAGTAATACTCAGTGGCTGGAAGGAATTACACTGCAATTAGATTATTGTAATATATGTTTGAACATGATGGACTGAGTTGAAAAAAACCCACATGGGCCACAAGCCTATGCTCATGGAAGTCACTGGAAGTTTTGCTAACCACTTCCCTGGAAGACAGAATTGATCCTGACTTTATAAGTCTTACAAGTATGAGCTTGTCCATGTAACATTGCACGCATTTCTCAACATATCATTCTCACAAGTGGAACAGGACACTTCAATACTCCCAGATGGTAAGCTATTAACACAATAAAATATTTTTCATGTATGGCTCATTCTTCTCCCTCCATAAACCTGGATGTCATGAAGGACTTGTGTTTTTCAAAACTCTGTGTGGTGGTGTTCCCTGTACTCAGCTCGTAGACTAGTGACTTAAAAGAGCAGGAACGAGTTCAGACCACAGTTACCCGACTGAAGCAACAGCACACACAATCAGGATCTTTGCCCTGAGCACGCTCTTTACCCCAGCTCCAGAACAATGGCACCACCAGCTACAGCTGTGCTGGAAACAAGACAAAAGTTACAGGCAAAATGAATTTGTTGTATTCATTTTCATCCGGAAAACTCCACTAAAATTTTGAGGTACAATTCATCAATTTCTAAGGAGTATAAATTGACACCAGAAAGGACCTTGATTTCCCATGAGGAAGAACATATAGGTGATGCATGGTTTGAACTAGACACGTGTAACAAAACCCTACAGTAATTCCAGACAAAATGCTGAGGTCTTAGTGAAAGACCTGCTTGGTTTTAGACTCATCTTGCACCTTGCATGTAATAAGATGGACCAGACTGCAGAGAGAAAGAAACAGTTTGGGGTTTTAAGCTCTGCACATGCCAATCACTGCACACGTACAGGAAATCACACAGATCACAGTAAGATAGCAGAGGCACTTCACAGACCCCCCGACTTGCCATGTTGGCTTTTCTTCCAAAGTTCCTTCCAAACCAGCAATTTCCCTTTTCCTTCTGGAAACAGAGAGCAACGGACCAACTGCTTCCTTCCGCAAAGAAGCTGGATGTGATTGCTGTCCTGTCTTCACCTACCAGTAAGGAAGGTCTTATCCCTATTACAACAAAAATTCAACTGAGAATCATAAGCTTTCACAGCTGTATCCCAGGAGATATATGACAGTAGTATAAACTTTTAAATGTATTTCATGAGGGAGGAAAAACTAAGACCTCATTTATTAAAATAAAGATACAGTGAGGGTGATCTTAAATGTCATGCTTGAGTCTTTTCAAATGTTCTTAATTTGACAGAAATAAATTAATGTAATTCTCTAATTTTCATGTAGCCCAAGGGCCTTTCAACTCTCCACAAAGCTTGAAAAAAATATACCAAAAAATTGCTATTATTATCTCAGTTGCCCTAGGGAAAAGAAATTAAAGGGGAGGTAATTAGTTATTATACATATATGCATGTAATTAGATATTTAGTGTGATATGTAAACTCTGTCTGCTAATTCTATTGGAAAACAAAACAGTACTCCAAGATGAACACGTAAGGCCAGAAGTTACACGCATTTTCTTTCTCACTTTGAGATCAAAGGTTTGATGTGTTTTGAATGTAAAGACTCAGTAAATTTTCCTACAGTTTCATGCAAGATTACTCCAAAACATCACTAAGTACCAACATAATCATATTTTCACAGGCTTATTAGGGATTTGCTCATAGAATCACTGTCTTGTTATGATTAGTAAGACAGTAAGATAGGAAAGAAATCAAATGTTCTGGTCTATGAAACAGAAACACATTATATTGAATCTATTTTGTCTCTCTCACATGGAAAAAGCTTTCTATTTTGAACACCAACAGCTATATAGTGAAGGTCAAGCATGAAGCATGAGCCAAACAATAGCATTGTTCAGTTACTTACAAAGTCATTTAAACCCCAAAGTTCAGATAGGGCTCTTTTCAATTATAAACTGGGGACAAAATATCAGGTAAGGTTGACACTCCTATCTGAAGAAGAAGATAGAAAGAAAACAAAATGCGTCACCAACGCTTATTTTGTAATTCAAAACACCAGGATTTAGATGTCTGTTAATTAAATCGCTGTTACACCTTCGTTTCCAGGTGTTCTTCCAACATGTTCATTATTTGTACGTGCAGAAAACAGACTTAAGGATTTCCCAGATCTGTACAATTTGTTTTAGAGAGGAACATCTAGTCAATAGAACTAGTGTATTTTGCCACGTATTTGGTAGTCAACTTTGAAAATAAAATGCTTAGTCTGACCTCAGTAAATTATGCTCAACTTTTTAAGAGAGCTTCATCTGCCAGATCCACTCTCCAACCGGGGCATGCTTTGGTGGTCAAATCTTCAGCTTAACTTTCCTGTCCTCTTCAATGCACTAGATTTGCCAGTTGCTAGTGTTAATTAAATCCTTTTTTTCAAAACAGAAAAGAGAGTAATACACAGTGTTATGGAAACAGAGGTCCTGTCTGCCTTTCCAAGAACTGATGCTTCTGCTTTCTAAGTCAACAGGAATATTCTGCAGGCCTCAACAGCAGATTCAAGCCCAGGGTCATTCTATTCAGAAAATCCCTAATCTGCTCATGCTCTTCCAGGATATTCTTTTGCATCTTTTTGGATGTTGCGAAGGGGGAACAAATGGGCAAGAGAGGAGGCTGTGCATGAAAGAGAAAGGGCATCAAAGGAGAATGAGGGAAGACAAAAAGATAAGGGAGAAGGGTTGGAGAAACAAAGAAGAAAATAGCACAAATTTAAAGTAATATGTGTGGTTTTCATTTGGCTAATCGCACATTGATTTATAACTGTCAACTAAATAAGCAATTGGCAGAATATATATATTTCCTTCTAAAAAATTTAAAACTCTTTTGAAATTGTTTCTGACACACCCTAGTTGGATTTCCTCTTTTTTTTCCTAATTAGGCTGAAAGTGTTTGGATGGGGGAGGGGGTTTAGGTAAGCAGGTTGTAATTACTCCACTAGATTAATTTTCTTATTGATTGAGTCTTTTCTCAGCAGAATGAAATATAGTCATGATATCTCATCACAGTCTGTATCCATATCACAATGAACAATCTCATTATACTCTGTACCCAATTTCCTTTCATGACAGATCCTCAGCTTATGCCAGGTGGTGTAATTCTGTTGAAGGATCAGACCTATGTCTATATTAGATTTGTAAATGTCCTACAGAAGCACTAGCTATAGATTTATAGCATCTTGAAATAGGTATTACAAATTTAAAACATAAAAAATGTATCACATTTAATTGTAATCTCACATATATCACAGCACTGTAACTTCTGTGATTCCATGTAAGTCATCTTTGATTAACACCAATACAAATTAAATGAAAATCAGACCAACACATGATCAGTGCTTGCAGATATGTGGGACTTCAGCTGTACTGGTCATTTTTCTGCCATGCTCAAACTTATGTTTTGCACACATAGCGTGTAGCACATTTAAACCTGAAGATCTCAGTGTGCTTTATGAAGACTAATGGATAATACCTCACAACAAGTCTATCGAGTAAGGATTACTGCTACTGTTATTTGTCATCTATTGAAGGTTACAACAGATTTGGGTTTATTGATTGATGTGATATATTGCTTTCTCTCTTGAGCTCAGAAATGGAATGGGTGTGTTTGTTGCCAGTTGATGTGGTTTAAGGAGCAGTAAAAAGGCATTCTGTATTTTCATGTTTCTCTTTTCTATATTTAAACAACAAACACTGGTGACATGCTCCCTTACTATGCACATGAGAATACCACACATGAACAGACGAGAAGCAGCCTCAAAGAAATACAGTCTAGGAATTGTTTTTAATGTCTTTCTTTCAGGCCTAACTTCCACCAGCCCTATCCATGCCATCTGCATTCTTCCCTTATTTTTCTATTACCTCCCACACAATATCCACAGCATCCAAAGACGCCTTAGCAGCAGCACATGGCTGTGACCTCTCTCTGGCTACCAACGGCATCATTCACATAAGAGTCACAGTCCTCGTCAGCCTGAAAACATGAAGACAGTAATTTTCTAACCATGCTCGCCTATGGATTTTGCACAGGTTTGCCACTGAGACATTAAACTTAGTAACATGTCTATATTAAATGGACAGTGACAGAAGTGCAGCAGCAAAGCTTGCACTAATGCTAGTTGTGGAAACAACATCTGTCAACTACGAGCACAATCCCGTTTCCCCTTTAGCACGATGATTTCAGCTCACCTGGTGCACATGTCAAAGCCAGCAGCTTCTTAAAATGCGAGACTATTTCCTTCACAGCTCTTTACTTTGTAAATTAATAGATTCACCATGTCATAAAAAGCTACTGCTTCAACAAGGGATGCTTGTGTCACTGCTACAGACCCAGTATTAGCCTGGCCCTCTGCTCAGAGCCCCCTTAAGGCACCAGCCAACACCCAAGGCCACCCTCTGTGACTGAGAATGGAACATGTGCCTGGTATGATCAGACCCCACATGGCGATTCCCTGCAATGGAGAATCACTTTCCATATATGCAGGGAGCTCGTAACAAACCTAGCACCCTATGTGTTTGCAAATGCAAAACTGCCACAGAAATAAGTAGGAGATTTCTCTCTATGCAGGATCAAGATTATTTTTAAACTCTGCGGTGAGTTGACCACAGCTGGCAGCTAAGCCCCACACAAATAGAGGAAAGAATCAAATATGACAACTAAGGGAGCTGTGAGTGTGAGTTCAGAATTGGATCTGATAATAAGAGTTGTAGAGCTGTAGTTCTGAAATTCTGCCTCCTTTAACATGCTTTCCACTTCATTGACAGAGATTCAGCACATACACTACAGACTGAACTGAAAGATGGATGTTAAATCTTTAATGGTGGTCTACTGAGAGAGAAATAACTGGCAAAGGAAGCTCTTTCCTCAAAGTGCTGAGATGAGGATATTTAAGAGATCCACTGAGCTAGACAAAAACTAAAGCAAAGTTCAAAACTGGTCAGGACAGAAAGAGTAATGGGCAGATTTTTCTAGTAAAAATGACCAGATTTAATGGAAGTACCATTTAAGGTTACAGGGGGCAAGCTAGTCCGCAAGGAATTCACAAGCAAACAAAATCAAGGGTTGATAAGAAACCATGGCCATATTTTTATGGTAAATATCTTTACAGCAGACTCATGTCAAGAGCTGAGTGGTGAGAACGTGTGCCTAAAACACATTAAGAGAGGCACTATTTGAACGGTATGTCTCCTCACAGGGGATTGATTACCTGAGGGCAACACTTAGCTTCTGATAGATTTTAAAGTCATCTCCCAGTTTGGAGAATGAAACTACTGGTCCAAGGAACATGCAAGATACGGACGGAATCCAATGAAGGTACTGCTTCTTTGAATGAAGTTTGGTTTAGCAAGTGTATCATAAAAACACCATCTGCCTCATGTCCTAGAGGCAACGCAGGGAGGAGAATGCTTAATTTGGTGATCCACCTATGGCTCAAGTGTCAGGCCGGTTTGTAAACTCTTGCAGAGCTCCCTTCGTACACAGAGAAACCACCGAGTACCTCTTCCCAGAGCATTCCTTTTCAATTCAGATAGAAAAATTCAAGAAAGAAAAAAAAATGCTCTAAATTTTCCTCAAAAAAAACCCGAGTTCAAATGTGACAACATGACACATGCACCAACCTGTTGATGTCCTGTGTTTCCGACTCGCAGCTGATGTATGAAAAGAAGATACAGTTGAAGCCAGGTGTCACTGCTTTGTGTTGCGGGGTTTTTGTGTTAGCGGGGAGGGCGGCGGGGCCGGCCCCTGTGAGAAGGTGCTGGAAGCTTCCCCGGCTCCAGGC
>JANZLQ010000060.1:514838-573123 GCA_026212715.1 Elanus axillaris
GGGATCCCGCCCGTCCCGGGCTCGACCCACCCGCGTTTCTTCACATTTTCTCCTCATCCCGCCGCGGGCGGGACGGGAGCGAGCGGCTGCCTGGTGCTTTGTGACCGGCCGGGCTGAAACCAGGACACCCGGCCACACGCAATGAACAATTAGAATTACTTCACTTATTTCAGTTATGAAATGTAAAAAGTGGCCCATTCTCCGGAAGCACTTGCCAAGCATCACGTACCTCTCGGATGGAACCAGGATCCTTCAGGCACATACCACCCCCTAAACTTTGGAAAAGCTGAGGACAGTAAAACAACGTTAATGCAGTTGAAAAGCTGAGAACAGTAAAAGAACATTAATGCAGTTAATGGCATTTCCATTCTGTTGTTCACTATTAGCATTTGTTCAATGTTTTGGATGTGAACAAGAACACCTTTAAAAACTTTGACCATATTACAGATATTCATTAGCTTCTGCATATGGTGGTTTGGGACATAATACTAGGTGCGACATACCAGATGGTCCAGCCAAGTTCCCCACCACCTCAAACTATTTTATCTGTACTATCCCAAATGGGCATTTCCAGGAGAAGGGAAGTGAGGGGCCTGTGCGTCCCCCCTGAACGCTCTCATGTTACAGACATGCTCTAAAATCACTTGATTGGTTTGCTAGTCAAGCTTCTCTCCTTCAGAACAGCTCCTGATTGCCTTGGTACCAAAGCTGTGTCTACCCTTAGCCTCTCATTGACTTTCAGAACAAATGGCATCAATTGTTTTTCTATTGTTGTAGGCGTCCCTGCCGTACAGGAACCAGAAATAAGCACAGAAAAAAAGCCAGCACTTTTATCAGTAAAAATTGCTTGTGTTTGTGGTTGCTGATGTCTGGACTTTTTATATTAAGGACTTCTTGAATATGGTAACTCACATCCTCTCTCCCATCTTCTAGTGATGATATTTGCAGGAGTTGGAGTAGAAAACAAATGCTGCTCTTGCAATTCTATTAACCTTTTATGTATATTCCCTCAAAAGGGATGCCCTTTGTGAATTCACCAGAGGCTTCATGACCCCAGGGAAGGAGGGATAGTGCCTGGTATATGGAAGTCTAGAGAATTCATGTCTGTGGGATTTTGCATGTGAATCAATGCCATTTTCCCTGAGTTCTAACTCAAATGTTCCTTTTTTACAATGTGAGGAATTCAGAGGACTATCAAGCAGCAAAAGACTTCTAAAAGGTTATGTTCTCAAGGGCAACAGACAATCTCAGGGACCAGGCACTAGCATAATTCTTTGTGCCAAGAACTCTAATGTTCACACACTCAATGGCAATGGAAGGCAACGAACTGCTTGTTTTTGAAAGTGCAAGCTGATTTCTGGATAGTCATCACCATCCTCAGAAGAGCGAGTATGACATTCCAGGAAAGGGTGTTTATTAGTGCTTCCCATGCCTAGAGAATGTGTCTTATGACAGTGACTTTTGTTTAAATGTATGTTTATTTCTATGTTTATTTCTATTTACCTGAAATCAAGCCTTTACAAGCTAATAGGGACTGGTTTCTTCTCAACAGTTCCAGGTTTTATTGCCATTACTTAAATTTGTACAACAGAGTTACAGTCCAACCAATGATGCTCTGGGGATGTAGCTAAGTTCTGGAAATCTCATTAAAAAATTTGGTATTTTGACTTTCAGACCATTTGCAAGGCTAAAGTGATTCTTGTGCTTAAATATGGGTGAGGATCCATGTTTGAATCATTTGAGTAAGATTCTTACATAACTGAGTAGTCTAGTGTACTTTCTAACTCTCCTATTGACTATTATGGGATTTTTTATGACCATAGACAATTCAGCTTAGGAAGCCACACGGAAGGAACTTTTTCTTGCTTTTTTTAGGGACATGTTTTATCACAGTTTTCACAATATGTAAGGAATCTAGGCTGGGGCCACTTAGAGAAGAGCGATGGATTTTGGGTGGAATTTTCCAAGGAGGATAACTCCCAGGATATTTATTGCAAGGTTCACAGTAAATGACCTTTTTTTTCCAAAGTCCCAGCTGCTGGAATGGAGAATTATAGGAATGCATAAGAATCTCACCTTTCATTTTAAATAAGTGACTTCCTAGAAACCGTGATTACAGAAAAATTGTGAAACTGGAGCCATGTTACTTCTCAGGACTTAACGAAAACAGAAGGAAATGCAAAGACTAAGGCATTCATTTGTTTAAATCTTAAGATATTTAATCTTCCCTATTACTTTTGCAAGAATGACTCATGATTTTTAACTTACACAATTAGTAACACTGATTTTCAAAACCAGAGCTTTGAATATCAGAAGTTACTTAGGCGCTGCTTTTATACACATTCAGTCTCAACTGGTTTTTGGGTTTTTTTGTCTCTGGGTTACCTTGGCAAAATTCCTCCTTTTGCTATTAATTTACATGGGAGATTTGTATCTAGATTTTCCAGACTAGTCTGAAAACACTGAAGCCTTAGGATACTCCTGTGCTGTTCTGTCACTTTATTCTTTTAACCCCTCAATCCTCCATCCAAGCAGTTACCTATGGGAAGAGTCACAGATCAAAGGGTCATTGTACTCTGAGAAAACTGACACCCTTTGATCACTTGAGAGCTGTTTTTCTCAGGCAGTGCTGGCCGTCCTCCCCCTCTCCCACATTCCCTCTCACACACATGCAGTTCATTCCAAGCAGATGTTAGCTAGTGCATCTGCCACTCTCCTTCTCAAATGACTTGCAGAACCACATCTGCTCAGTATGAGCTAGGCACCTCCGAGGCTCTCTGCCTGTCCACTTCTTCCTACTGTATGTTGTCATCCTTGTCCACTTCCTATATCCCACACATGCCTCTGTCTCTTCCATTTGCTTCCCTTCTTCATCTTCCCGTCCTCTGTATCAGTTCTAAGCTGTCTTTTGTTTTTCCACTCCCTATTTATTCTCATTTTTAAAAATGCTGAGCAAGAAGAAGGCTTAACATTTGGTAATTGTAGATAAGGACAGAGAGATTAAGTGATTTGCCCAAGGCCACACAGAAATTCTGTGGCAGAAAGGTGAATTGATTTTAGGTCTCTATGACTCAACAGACTCACAGAGGAAGTCTTATTTGAAAATACATCTTCAACATCAAATCAAAGTTTGATTCCAAAGGAAAACAGCTCCAATTACAGGGTTCCTTTTATCTGCTAGTTTCCTCTTAGCACTATTAGGCACATGGGCTGTGTCTAGACTTCCCAGGTGGGGCATGCCGCAGTGCTTGTCTGACTCACAGGCCTGGCTTTTCTTTCCTTTGGTGCCCTTTACGACATGGCTGAGGCACACACCCAGGCCCATGAGCTGAGGGGTGTAATACAGATGTAAACGTGTAGGGGTCAGTGCCAAAACTCACGTTGTCCAAGCACTGTCTCTGAAAAGTACAAAGTTCTCAAGGACTTGGTCTGCGTCAATTTAATCATTGAAATATGAGCAAAAGTATTTTCTTTTTTTTTTTTAACAAATTATTTTTTGAAACATAATAGTTCATTTGCGTTAAGACAAACCCCAGATTTACACAAGGTTTCATTGGTATGGCTTTCAGGTAGAGTGTAGGTGTTTGCTGATATCAGATTTCTTAAGGTAGTGATAAACAAAGCTGTTTACTTATACCCCTCAAAAAAAGACTCTAATGCAGCTTTCTGCTATACTCCAAACCATAATGTCCTTATTCTTGGCACAGAGCTACTAGAAAATTTTGTCAGCCTGCCCACAAAAATTAGCTCTGCAATACCATTGAATTCTAGGGGCTAAGCCAGTGCTTTGGCCTGACACAGGGTATCTCTGTTCTTGCAGCCACCAGAGAAAGTTCTCTTAGAAAAACAACAACAACAATACGAGTTTATGATTCACTTTCAGACTTTGTTCACCTAAATGATTTGTTTGTGCACTGTGGAAGGAAAACAAGAGATTACAGAAACTTACACACACAGCATGTCCTTGTTTATGCCTTTTAACTATATAATAAATGCACACATAAATATGTAAGGGCAGGGCCAGGCAATCTTTCAGCAAGGCTTTTCAAGTTAACCGTCTCCTGTGCTGAAGAAGTACAGTCTGTTACAAATGAAGGTTTAGTATCTGAATTTAATATTAAACTGGACAACAGAGGGAAGTGTTATGGGGTTTTCTGAGTTTTGTCTTCTTAAGTCCTGAAACCTGATCTGAACTGAAAGCATGACTACAACTTTGAGTTGACACTGGGAAAATAAGAAGGGCCAGGAATTCAAGACATTCTTTTTTCCTCAGAGTTTAAGGAGACTGCACAGCTTACCAAGGTTTCAAAAGAAGTTTAAACATCTGTTTATCTCCAGTTTCCTACCTACTATGTAAAGAAAGCTTCAGGTTTGCATCAAGGTGCCCTGTAAATCTGTATACCACTCTTTAATTCAATCAGTCCTTTGTTGTATTCATTCTCCCTCTGCCATGTCTTTGGGTCTATGTTTTCTTCCCTGCCATATAACGTTTAAATGAGCAATATCCACTCAATCAAAGAGACTGGGTAGAGGAAAAGATAGTTGAGGATGTATAGAAGACTGAAATCCAGAGTAGGAAATCAGAGAGCTTGAACTCTGCCAAACTGCAAATTCCTTATGATACTTCCGGTGAAGCCGAAGGAAGCTTGATTGGAAAAAAAACAATTGATCTCTCTTGGCAAAAATTCAGGTAGAGATGCGTAAACTTCACAAGGTGGTTGTTTATATTATAGTACCATCTAGAAATTCCAAATCACAAATGGGGTTGTTTCCTGTCCTAAAGGCTGATAATCTGAGATGAAGTAAAGTCACATAACATGCTGTTAAAGATGCATTAAGAGCTCTTTGAGGACTCTCACGGAAATAAAATGTAAGTGAAAAAGAAGATATGACTGAGGATCAGTATGAAGGAATAATAGAGGTATAAATATACAGTCTTTACAGAAGTCCTTACTGAAGTTGAGGGCACAATATGCAGCAGGAAATATAAGTGGCAAGGAAAAGAGTTCATTTAGAATCTTGAGTAGACAGAGGAACACATCGCTCCATTAATGGAGCAAATAGGAGCTGATTTCATCCCTTATCACAAAAAAGGGGAGATAGTAAACAAGTAATAAAAATATTTAATTTTAATGAAGGGATAGGAGCAGAGGCTGGAACAGAGAAATAACAAGTTACCAAATACACTGGATGTATTCATGTTGACAGAGCCTGATGAAATTCACCCAAGATGCTGAAGAAACCAGGCAAAGTGATCTCTGAACTGTTAGCAAAGCCCTTAAGAATTCACAGGGAGCAGAACACACTGCAAAGAAATGAAGAAGGGCAGGCAGAGAATGAACTGCTGAGGAAAAGTGAGAGGAATTTAGAGGAAAATGACTCAGTTAAATTGCTTTAACACTTCTGAAATACCAAAACACATTATTGGTCAATTTATCTGTAAGGATGGAAGATTATCAAGTGATAAACCAATATCGATTTGTCAGTACAAACTGTAACACACTAGTCTAATTTTCTGCTTTACCAGGACAACTAGCCTATTGGATAAAGAATTAATTCAGAATTAATTAGAGAAGCCATTTTATATGATTTATCTGTCTTTAATTTCAAACTACCCTACATGAAGAAAACTGGGAAATACAGCTTTGATTAAACCCATGTCATGAGATTGGTGCACACCACTTGGGGAGAAAACAGACTTTCAGGTAGTTACAAATTGCTTCCTAGTCAAACAGTTGTCTGGAGGACATTGAAAAGGTGCCTTCCTCTACATGTTCTGAGCCTAGTTGCATTCAATATTTTAAGGTACTGCTTTGAGCCAGTGCCCAAGTTTCTTGTGTCATCATTTTTACCATCTAGTAAAGTAGTTCTAATGTATACGCTGTCTCACAAAAAAAAAACAAAAAACAACAACAACAAAAAAACAGGTCAGCTGCTTGAAAGGTCTCAAGAACAAGACCTTGGCCAATTAGGCATAAGGATCTTCTTCCAGGTACTTTCAAAGGCAGCAGCTATTTTTCATCATTGGATAGTGGAAGTACAGGCCCTTATTTTAGGAGGACAACTTAACTAAGCATCTAAATTGCAGATGTTTAAATCAGGAAAGCTGGATTCAATCCCTTGATAATGAAATTGAGCGCACGTCTAGATTTCCTAGATATTTTTAAGTGAGAGTTACAAAGCAGTTGGAGGAATAGAAGTTTAATGATCTAAATTAATTACAGAAATTACTTCAAATCACTAGATGAAATTCAGTAAATGCAACTGTACAGATTACTCTGAGGAAACATACCTCCATTCTACAAATACAAAATAAGAAATATGTTTAATCACCATGCTGCAAAAAGAAAAACAAAAGCGATTCATAGATTGAAATTATGATTCTTACAGAAAAGACAGCTCTTATTGTGATTGTAATGACTAGGTAGACAAACATTTTTCAGGGAGTGTTTGGGTATTTGCTGCTCCAAAGGGGGTTGCTAAAAGACTTTTTAAGATCATTTTGACTTCTGTACTCCTTTGATACAGCAAATACACTAGGAGAAGTAAAGGGTATGAATCAAAAGCTTTACTATTGACATTTGACAGATGGTAAATCAAGCTATATAAATGGAAAGTAACCTACATGTGGCCAGGTAGAAAGTCTATGGCAATGAACCAGTGATGTGATGCAAATCTATTAAGTCATAGTCTGGAATTTAACCACAAAATCATCTTCTCTTTGGCCTTTGTATTCAGTTGAGATATGTATTCAAACATCTGGATGTTTATCCAAAGCCTATCAGGAGTGATCAGATAAGATCCCTTTGCGCGCAACAGGCCCGGCTCCCCTTCCTGCGGGAAGAGCCAGCAAGTCCTGTCTCCTCGCACACCCACAACCTCCTTTCAGACATTCAGTGAAGAGTCTCGCTGCCCCCTTTTAAACCTGCTGGGCCTGACTGTCTCACAAGTTCCTGTGTGAGAATAGAGAAAACCTTTGCATGTTGGACCCCGTTCGCCCCAAGGTGCATTTCAGGTTAGTTGGGAGGGTTAAGGGGGCAGCTCGGGGCACTGGCATGGGCAGGCACAGACCCCGGTGTTTGGAACATGCTCTGCTCATGTTACAAGAAGGCTCTGTGAGATGTAAAAATCTGTGTCTGTCAGAAGCTTCCTGTTCAGACAAAAGCTAACCCAGTTATGTAAGAAGGTGTTAAATGTACACGGAAAAATTATGCTTTTCTAAGAAGCCAGGCAGTGATTATATTTGCTAAATCTGCAGTCATTTTCCAGTAACAAATAAATAATCAAAGGCAGCACATTCTGCGAAAAAATAATAATGTTGAACTAAAGGAGGCAATTGCCATTCCAAATCAATAAAATGTAGTTCCTTGTATTTTCATGTTAAATAAAAACAAAGACTTGCCCAAAGAAAGCAACAGCTAAGCTGTTTGTTTTTATATTCACTTGGATCCTCAGATCTCTTCCAGACAGACTTGTGGATAAACAGGTTTGTTTATGAAAAATATGCTCATTACTGCATTAGCTATATCTATGGCATTTTGGTTTCAGACGAAGTTGCCTTTCAGACACTTGTTTGTTTAAAATTAGGGAGTGCACAGCCTAATGGATAAAAGCAGGGTCTAAAGTGACATAAGGGGGGTTCTAAAGTAATTCTTTCAAATCTGTAGGTTCATCTTGAAGCAATTCATCTTAAAAACCAACCCAACAGAAAAAGTCAATAATCATTAAATATGTAAATCCATTTTGTCTTTGTGCTTCCTGTTGTGTTTGGCACTATTCCAAATGAAGGTTGCTAATATTGTTTACACAGGGCCCCTGAGAACTGGGGAAGACTACCTCTAAATAGCACCCTACTTCCCACCTGTTTTCAAAAAACTTCATTTGTTTCAGGGCACCCAATTCCTCTGTAACACTGGTCTTCCTCTGTGTCAGATTTGTGTGAGTGCATAATTTAACTATTTGGATTAGTTTCTAGGACTGCGTCTGTCTTTGAGAATATCCTGCCCCTATACTTCCGGGTAAATACTAAAACATGTTTTGCATAATGATCCTGTATTTTTATTTCCATCTTCTCAATAAGGGAGTTAATTGGGTGGGAGGGGGTAGAGTTGGCAGACAATAGTACACCGCCATCTACACCCCACTGACAACTGTGTTAATCGGCTTTTTAAAAAATGTGTTACACGTCACTGACTTGACATAGAGCAGCTGTGTCCAGACAGAGAACACTTAAAAATACCACCTGGCAAATGATATATTCTTTATGGATAACAACTAGTCTTTGGAAGACCAGAGATGTCACTTTTTCTGCTTTGTGGAAGACTGATGGCCACCTATTGAATGAGAACGTACTTTTAAATTGGAAAGCATCTTATTCGACTAATGAATACCTTTACCCTTGTGTATGGCATAGGTGGAATTAAAAGTCAGAGGATGTTCTTCAGTTACAGTTCTCTGCATAACTGGTATAGTTGGGGGGGGGATTGTTTTGGGGTTTTTTTTCCTCAGTGGGCAGATTTTACCTCACCTGATAAGCTAAAGTTTCCTTCTTGCAAATGGGTTAATGCAAATTACCTTTTCTCCATGTGGTATTTCTCATCAGTTATAGTGACAAGGGAGAAAATGATCAAAGTATTGCTGAAAAGGAATGTGAGGTTGGCCTGAAAAGCAAAGGTCCTGATGATTTCCGATGAATGTCCTCTCCTCATGACGGGAGGCCTACAGGTTTTCATTTAGGACAGGTTGCTTTTGCGGACTGCAGTGAACAACCTCGATGGAAAAAGAGGTTAAGCTGAAATCTGTCTTATGAAATCTGCAGTCATGTGCTGACACTGAGCAGCAGCTAATCACGACCAAATGTCCTTAGGTTGTACAGCCTACATAAAATCCTCTTTTCTTATGCATAATAAAGATCCTATTATTATTTCCTCCTTTCCTCTTGCATTCTTATTTCCCTAGGCTAGGGGACCACTGTTATTATTTCCCCTTTTGCCATTGTCTGTACAGTTTCTATTGTATTGACTGCCTGGAGCGTCTTCCTTCTTCTTTTCCTTCAATACGGGCTACAAAGCAGCACACTGCTTTGACTTTCTTTTCATTGCTCATTTATAACTTTGTGTTTCGTAGTACAAACTTTAATTAGAAAGCACTGTCCTCTTTAAATAGCAAGGGTGAAAGATAATCCCTTTTCAGTGCACTAGCTCACTGTTTTTTAGAACAGCGAGTGTTTATCTAGTGACACCGCATAGTCCATTAAGCAGCATGTAAATGTTCTCCCATTTTGCTTCTCATTCTCAGAAAGGAGCAAGGAAAGAGTACTCAGAAGAATAATTTCTTTTCCTAGAACTCCAAGATTTGCCAGTTCCCCTAGGGCTACTTTTTTCTCTCAGGAATAAATGTATTACGTGTTATAGAGCCCAGATCCTTAACAGCTATAATTATCAATTCTTTTCATTAATTTGAAAGTAAAATCATATTTATGAATATCCAGCTTGTATAGGACAAGGCTGATGCTGAACTCGCACTAGAGTCATATTATTAACTAGTCTAACATTACAATGACGTCACCACAGGCATTGAGAGCGTATTTCTATGTTTGCATGTGAACAGAACATCCAAATAGAACTCCTGTAAGATTTAAGGTTGGAAAAACACCCATTCCAGTGCTTGTACTAACTTTGTTTTGCTAGTAAAATAATGTGGCCTTCTCCTATGATGCGCTGTGTTTTTTGGTCTACATTAAAAGGGGCCTTTTGTCTGTTTGCTGATTAAGAGAACTGTACTGTAAACTGTGGGGTTTATATTGTGTATGCTATACTTCCCAATAATGTAAAATCATTATAAATTGATATTGCCACTGCAGTTCAACTACAAACACCCCCCCAAACAACAACAACAAACCCACAACATAAATAAAAGTTAAATAGAATAGTATAAATAGAAGACTTGAGAATGCTGTGGTTTAGTTAAGAAAAAAAAAATCACCTTTTGACAATTAAAACAAAGTATGGCATTCTTACTAGTTTTTCATGTAAAAGAAGAGGAGGCTTGGACCAAAACACAGGTATTAACTTCAACCATCTGCATGCTGAGTTTTCTATTCACACATGCATGTACTGCAAATATGCACACAAGTAAGACTGAAGGAAAACATTTTGAACTGCAACCTCTGCATGAAGGCTCCAGCTAGCAAACACAGCCTTGCTTTTCAAGGCAATCAGATCGGTTTAGACCTAATAAAGACGAGTCCAAGAGTGACTAGGCTTTATATCTTACCTATGGTTTGCTGGAAAACTGTAAAAAAAGTGTGGAAAATGTGGTTTTAAATGGGAAAAGTGGGCATACCCATAGGTAATGGGATGATTCTCGATCTGGAGACAAAAATTTTCTTTTGTTATAAATCAAGAACAAACAAAGCAAAACATTATTGTTACCTTATGTTGATGAGGTTAACTACAATGACCACTTTTTACTGTGACAGGCATGATCAAGTTGTCATCATCTGTTAATGAGTTAAAAAAAAAGACTAGGAATCTTTGTAACGTATTTGTGTCTCTGGGCCTGAAGAAACTAAGGAATAAGAGGATTAGAAAAAACAAGGGGGATGTTGGTAGCAGAGCTGGGTGAGGGCACTGACTCTTGGCTCTGGTGTCCTAATGGAAAGATATGCAAGGACAGAGATCACCCATTAGAAATTATTATTGATCCTTTATATTTGTTTGGTTGTCTTAAATCTACAAGTTTACTAAAAGATACTCTCATAAATATGTGTATAAGATAACAAAGGAAGAATATCACTTTTACTATAGTGGGTAGCAATATGCTGGCAAAAAAAAATAAATTTATTAGTCCCTGTACTTTGGTGGTAGCAGGTTTTTTGTGTGGTATTGGTGTACCTGGGTTATACAGACAGGAGACGTGTCATTCTCCTGGTGAGTTACACCTTTAACAAACTCTCAAGACCAGAGCTCATTGTGCTCCTCAAGGGCACGTGAGGAGCCCTCAGCAGCTTGAATTTAGCTACTGAAGCAAGCAGGTCTCATGCAGACACCATTTCTTTGAGGGATCAGCAAACAGCAACAACAAAAAAGAAAACCAGTCTATGTCTGAGGTGGGCATTAATTAGGTGGCCAAAATGTATGATTTTACTCCTCCTTTAAGCCTTAACTAATGTGGATGTGAATGCAATAAGATCATTTTGACCAAGGGCATTAGAGCAAACCTCTAGTTCAGATATACTTGGCTGTATGCATACCATTGGAGTAAGCAGTGTCAGCTGTCATTTCAGCATGCGGGGGGAGCTGCTGGAGACCTGGGTCGTCTGGAAACTTTTGGGGCCGGAAATGCAGATATGTGCACAGGATCTCACCTCTGCCAAGGTAAGCACCTCTGTATCTGCATGGTAGGGTTCTGGAGAAGATGCAATAGCAATGTCTTCTTGCTGAATACAATAGAGCTCCTGTGTTTGCTTCCCAGTGTGTGCTTGAGCCAAGGCCACTCTGGGCTCTGGCACCATCTCAGTATTCAGAAATGGGGCAAAAAAGGGAAGGGAATGGAGTACTGGAGGATAAGGAAGCTTATCAGGTATTAAAATAAATGGTGCTGAGGTGCTAGTTCTTATGACCAGTACAGAGTTCATTACTAGGAGGGTGAGGTTTTAGTTGTAGAGGTGGGCAGGTACAGAGGAGGCAGATGACCCAAGGCAAAACAGCCGGTTGTGGGTAAGAGCCTGTAAAAGAGGGATCATTATCAGAGACTTGGTGGAAGCCTAGGTGTGCACACAGCCTGTGTGAAGGGATGAGGCTACGACAGTGATCAGATGCCTTCCCCCAGCCACCCCCCCGGTCTCCTAGGAGCACATTCTCCAGCTGCCATTCCCAACAACGGCACCTGCCCCACTGCCACTGCTCGTGATGGAAGCTGATCCTGCCGGCACACCAGTCACGAGGCTCGCCCAGACCACGGTTGCCAGGACAGCATCATACAATGTTTGGAAATTTCTCTTCCAGTTTATTGATGGTAATCTGGGATCTCTGATGTCTACTCTAGTCCACCAATACAGGTGTGTATAATAGCTGAGGTACACCATCTTTCAACTATAATTATTTCCCTTTCAAGACTCAAAAAATCATGTTCTTTTGTGACTCTTGAACCTCAGCACAGCTCACTGAAGGTGGTTTCCAAATGGCATTGCTGCAGTTGCCTACTATGATTTACCACACTTCGTTGTCCTGCTCAGCTCTGCTCCCTAGTGAAAGGACTTGATGCGATACAGGTCACCTGTCTGCCACGGGCCACACCTCTGGACTCGGACATTTCTCGCTCATTTGCACTGGGAGGGTGGTTACCAGGCGTACTCGGAAGCATAGATTGTTCTTTCTGTGCAAACAAACCTGCAGGAGTAAACACCATATCCTTGGCTCATGGTGCTTGTGAGTCACTCTTTGTTGACGGGTGGTGGTTTCAAGTGTGGGATTGTAGCAGGGAAACTGCTTTGTTTCTGCTTTGCTTTTATTCCATGAAAAGACTATAACTACCATACTTGGCATTCTCAAAGCTCTGTACAAGCTAATCCTTGTAACATTCCCATGAGGTAGGCAAGTATAATTAACCCTATTTCAAAAGATGTGGAAGCCAGGACATAAAAGGATAAGTCATTTGCCCAGGTCCTAAAGGTAAGACAGGATCTGAATCCAGAAGAGGTATCTTATGCCAGACAAATTGGTAATGGACTAGACAAACTGCTTCTTAAGCCCTTTCTCAATTACCCGGTTAAAAACAAGTAGGATGGTTAAAATAGCAGGAGTAGTACAGGCTGTGGGTCCGACTGAAGCTCCAAATGCAAAAGCAATGCCTGCCCTCGCATTAGGGAACGTTTGGGTCCTACGCATAGAGCACAGTGCAGCTCCGCTTTATGCCTTACTCTGTGTTTATGGTAAGAGTAAGATGCTGTTAAAAATTAGCAATGACCTTATGTAAGGAAACTGCATTGAAACAGCTTACATTTTTTCATTCTGCCCCTGCAGCAGTTGCCACCCCAGTTCCCACCCACCACCATCCTCCTTCACTGCTTTCCCCAGTTCTCCTACCTCCTCCTTCCCTGTTACTCACTCCACCCGTAACATCTCTCTCGGCTACTTACCTTTGTGCTTCCCTAAGAAACTCTTTCTCAACATCACCCATCACCTTTAAGCCACTTAACTGACCTCACAGGTGCCTATTTTCTCCTCTCGCCCTCTTCCCGCTCTGGAAACATTCAGCTGTGATGCATGAGCCATCACAGACCTCTCCCACACTTGCCGCTCGCTCCGCACACACCTGGCAGTGCACGGGCACGCTCTCCGGACCCCAGGGTCTGGGCGCTCCTTCTGCTCGTTTGTCTGCCTGCTTGGCATGTCTTTCCACTTGCGTTCCTACAAATAAGGTCAGGTTGTCTGGGGAAAGAAGGGGAAAGGGACCATTAGTTTTGTCTGAAATTGTTACAAATGCATGAGAGGGAGTTGGGAAATGCAAAGCAGACCATACTGCATCCTAAGAAGAATTAGGGTGCTTTGATTTTGCCGGGGAAAAGACAAGTGAGGTTGGCCAAAAGAAGAACTTGGCCATCTTGACCCAGTTTTAATTAAAACTGATAATATCTTTCTCTGCAGTATGACTCTGCATGTGCATGTCATTTTGGTTTAGAACCAGAGGAGATCATTTTGCCCTTACAACTACTTTGTGCAAGTTTGTTTATCTATCTAATGCCAAAGCAGATTCATTTAAATTTACTATTTACCTCCACACTAATCTTGACAAATTGTAATACATAGGAGGCATAAGAAAACACCGAGCAAAGGTTAAAAGCCATGTTAAGATTACTCAGAGTTTCACGGAATGTTTTGGAGTTTTTCCCTTTTTGTTATACATTTAAGAATGACCACTTCATTTTTTAGAGGGCGAAAACATGTAATATGTGAGCTATCTTTACAAAAACACGTATGTATGCATGTGCATGCATGATTGTCCATCTGCACCTATATGTGTGTATTTCTCTTTGTGTGTGTAGAGACAGATTTAGCTAGACATGACATTTGTGGAAATTACCCTGTTTTCAAAGTCCGCATTGTTTGTATTGCATAATTCATTCTAGAAACCTCTCCTTCACAAAGAGTGAAGTAATTTATCTTTCAGTAGAGTCTTTTCAGCTTTGTCATTTAATTATGAAACTGAAACCTCTCTCTTTCCAGATATTATCCTGGCAAGGAATATCTATTCACTAGTTCCCAGCAAACACCCTATGCCTGAATCAACAAACAGGTTTGGAAGGGCTGATTGCTAAGGAAAGGTCGATGTATCCCTTGACAGCTGGGTTACTGGTTTATACCTAGCTGAGTTTGTTAGCCACTGAATGACATAACATATTGCCAAAGCAGCAGTTTTCGTTGGCACTAAATTTGATTGTTTTGAAACATTGTTAAGGAAAAACAAGACTCTGAACTCTGTCGTATTTTATAGTATTTCAAGGAAACGGTTCTAATGATCTCAGCTTTTATTCTCTTCCATGTTTTCTCTCTCTTCCAGTAATCTCTTAATTAATGGTTTATTTGGCCTAGCTTTGCAAGGCCTTTGCAAATGGAAAACCAAACAGGTTAAAAAAAGTACTTCTGAGAAGTTATAATTCAGAAGAAACTAATTTCACAACTCCCATCTGTGAACTGCTGCTCAGGAAAGAAAGAAGCTGACATTCTGAACGTGAAAAATCCCAAACTTCAGATACTTGCTCCTGAACCTAAATTAATGAGAACTGCTCTAGGAAGAGACCTCGCTATGGCTAGGAGTAGGTCACTGGGAACCTCTTTAACACATCACTCAAAGCAAGCAAACACACAGCTGAGCTGCAGAATCCCTTTCACTGAAATGGTTATAAATACTAGGGATAGTTAGGGATCGGGGGTGTCCGGGCTTGGGGTCCTGCAGCAGCAGGAACAGACAACACGGAGCAGCAGAAGAGGTTGAGACCCAGGACACACCGCTGCCGCCCTGCTAAGGGACCCGAGAACAACCCACTGGTGCTCCAGTAACCTGAGGAAGAGCAGCAGCTCCCCTTTGAACAGACCAGGCTGGAGAGAGAAAGAAAGGAAAATAGGAAAGGGGGATAAAATATGCAACAGACAAAAGCAGAAAGATCAGGGGACTATGGAGATGAGCTGGCCATGACAGCATGGAGGGGAGCTGGGAGTAAGGGAGACTGCTTTTATTTAAGTAATTAAAACTTGGAAAGGTTTTTTTTTTAAAAGAAAAAAAAGAAGAAGAAAAAAGTGACTGGCCAAGTTTCAAGGAATTATTTCAAGTCCACTATCAGGTTTAGGTGATTGAAACAATTCAAAGTTTCTTGCTCTGCTTCCCAGATTGCTCTCTGGAACTGCCGGCTGATCCATTCAGAGGGCTGGTTTTTATTCTCCAGATAGCAGATTTGTAGTAAACAGAAAAACCTTTTGCATAGTAAGGGCTATTTAATTGCAACGTGTCAGTAACAGATAAGTGCCTACACAGAGATTACAATGGTCAAAACACTGTGGAAGCATTAACTAATTATGTTAAGTATGGAGGTGATTACCTCCATTTTGCACTTCAGGACACTGGGCAGAGAGAGGAAATACCACACCCAAGATGACAAAGTTCAAAGGGTTCACAAGCCTTTTGGCCACGCTACCTCTGTGTTTTACAGATCTGTTTACTAAAAATACGGAACATTTCTGTTTATGAAAGATGAGGATTAATAATTTACCTGGGACATTAGGCCCTTTGTACCTGGTGTACAGTAGCACGCGTTCTAAGTGTTTGAACTTTTTACAGAGAACTGACAAAGTTTAAGTTGGCAGGCGATGCCTCCGGCCATGCCAAAGTCAGGCATGACCTCCAGCTGGTAAATGTGTTGAGGGTACTTGCAGGGGGAAGTTAAAGACAGAGGAAGCTCCAGTTGGAGTGTGTCTTCTGTCCGGAGCAGTAACGGTGATCGCAGGCTAAGTCCCTCGGTGATCTGTACCGTGGGAGCTTCAGCTGTGCCTGTCTTATCGGTAAGGAGGATTATGAGTTTAAACATGGAGCATCCTCCTGCTTTCTTCTTCTGCCTTTTTACCGAAATACATGCAGATACCAGTCACAGTATCTATTCCTAGTTACCTGTGTTAAAAGTGCACTTGCATTGTGCATCAACTACATTGAAACAAACTGCTTTATTTCATTACCAGAGGCTTTTCCGTCAATACATTGCAGCTTAGATCAAAAGAACAGGGTTGCCTTCTGTTTTCTAATTCATCTACATCATTTAGGCATTTGCTTTCCTGAAGTCTTAAAGGACTTCAGTAGGGTAAATGATTTGTATACTATTCACTCTTCAAGATGCCAAAATATTCTAGTCAAACAAGGACTTTATATGTGTGTATGTATATTTGTGTGTGTATATACATTCCAAATTTTTTTTTGGTGACTGTCTAACAAGTGATTCCAAAGAGAACATTTTTATTATGGAAAGAAAAACTCAAGCATTTTCTCCATCATCTGCTTTCCTCATCATATTAAAAGCCTGATTTCTCTAAATATTTAGCTGCTTCTCCTCAGAAATTCCAGTTTCCTACAACCTGGAATTTGATGCTTCACCTGAACTCAGCTGCTCCAAATGTGTCTGTTTGAAGTCTTAGGTGCTTTCCAAAATCAGTAGCTTTTAATAGACCTTGCGTATTTTAGTCTGTGTTCCTTGACCTCTAAAAACAAAGAACAGGTGCTACAGACATTTATTATTATATTGCATGTGGGCATTTTCATCAGGCTCACTCTTTCTCTATCGTCTATGTAATTTTTTTTTCTCTCTCTGTTTTTTTTTAAAGAGTTAGAAACATAGAGATGAATGCTGACCTCCTCTATTCTAGCTGTTAGTAAACCAGCACTGGCAGGTTGCTGGATCTATTTTGTGATGAGTCCAATAGTGTGATGGTGATATTTTATCAATAATATCATTCGCATCATTATTTATGCATCACAAAATGCTATTCCAAGGACCTTTCTTAACATCATAGATGTTAGCCATACAATTTAGCTCATGAAATTTCTGAAAGCAAACCCATGTTTAATCTGTAAAGGAGCAGCCCCACATGAATCATGGCACCTTGACCACCACCTCGTGTTTTGTATACACACACATTTATACACATGTATATATAAAAAAACTTCTTGACAGCATATGTTCTTCTCAAAGTCTCAGTTCCTGGAATGAAAGGACTACACAGGCACTTCAGCTTTCATTTCTGACACAGTTGCAAAGGTAGATGCCATGACCAAAATATTTCCTATGACTTTTAGAACCCTTAAGAAAACACAAACTAAAATCAAATAGCATCTCTGGGTTCTTTCCTTAGTCACCCAGTGCAGGAGCCAGTCACGTGATTTAGGGACCTGACTTGAGACTGCGGCCTTTTTAGGGCCAGGTATACAGTGGTGGAACTACTGCTATGCCTGAAGTTAAGTGTACGCGTTAGTATTTTTTAGGTTTACATCTCTACACGTATCTGTACATGGTGCACTGTACTTGGGAATGAGCAGCTGCGCTGCACTCTGGCTATCCTCAGGGAAATAACTTCATTTCCCCTTCTATGTCTATTTTTCACACACAGCCAGCCAGCTGCAACATGCCTGTATACTGGAGGGAAAGCTTGTGTTTTCTTACTGTCCCAGGGATGAGAAGCCAGAGGAAATCCTTGAAAAGCAGGGCTTTTTCCTACTAACCATGTTGGGAAGAGGCAAGGAGTGCTCGTGATGCTGCTGACAGCCACCCCATGCAGCAGCCGCTACTGTGCCGCACATCCTGCTCGCAGCCTCGGCAGCACCGAAAGGAGAAGGCTCAGACGGGCAGAGGAGCAGGATGAGTAGTTAAGGGTAAAACAAACCTTTCTTGTCTCCGTCAGAGTAGGCAGGCTTGAACACACTTGGAATTTGCTTTCCAGAACAAGTGTGTGCTTCTGGCAGAAGCACAGATGGGGAGTGAGGAGTTTTTTTTATTACCTGCTGCTCCGTACAGGGACAGCCCAGATGCGACCGGCTGAGACACGGGTGGAGGAGAGTGTGACACACCAGTGCCCGTACTACGGGTGTTGCAGTAAATCTGGGCTTGTGATTTAACACCTCTGCTAACAATTGCATCAGGTGGGGAACTTCAGACATCTGCATTGTCAATGTCTGCACCCGAGATGGACAATGTAGGCTCCCTTTTGTGCAGTGGAATGCAGTGAGTTGGGTGGCCGTCCCTCTCGCCAGACACCGATGTCTCGCTCTGGAGATGAGCTGCACCCAAAACGCCCCTTCACTGCCTAGTACTTACTCAGAGAAGGTGCCCCAAAGCTGAGGGGCAATGTATAGGCGCAGAAGCTCAAGGCAGACGGCAGGTGGGGTGAAAAGGGTGCCTTGCTGGAGAGGGAACCCAGTCAAACGGCGATGCTGGCGTCCCATCCCACCCTCCTGCCCATCACCAGGCTCCGTGTGCCTGGACCATGAAGCTGCCCAGGAGTCCTCAGCTGCACACCGGGAAGACGTCCCAGCATGTGGTGTATGAAAACGGGTGGGAAGAAAAGCCAACGTCTCCCGGACACTGCAGTGCCTCAGCTGTGACCTTGAAGATGCACGTGAGGTCGTATCTAAGCTTTAGTAACGGCCTATCGGCAGCTGTACTTGTCTGACAGGTCTCGTTATTTTATTCCACAGAGTAAACAGTGAGTTTGTGACTACAGCCTACCAGCATGTTGTAACCTGCAGCGGGATGCTGGAGCTGAGAGCAGACCAGCCTCAGATGGAAGTAAAGCCCACACCGAGCATTAGGAAACAACAGGCGCTGGCTGGCAGAAAGGAGGTCGGGAGGCTGATTCCCATGGAAGGTTTTCAATCCTGGCATGCCTGCACACCCACACAAAGGGCCCCTCTCACTATAACATCAGACTATTACGGATTGCAGACCCGGGAATCACAAGTGGAACTGGCTGAACACTGAAGTAAGTGTGTGTTTGCAGTTCGTGATCAGATGGAAGAGGAGTACAAAATCGTTACCTGAATCTTGATAAAAAAGTCAAATAACATCTACAAGAAGACCGCTGTGGTACATGACTGCCTCAGATGATGAACTGGTGCGGTTGCCTGAACTTTTTAGTTTTATAGTTGATTTCAGTGGAAATATTGGGAGTGTATTCATGTTCATAATACTTTTCCACTATAGTTGATTTTTAAAATCTAAATCTAATTAATAGTGGCAAGAAATATGCCTAATAAAATAGAAAAGCATGTAATTAATCTCTTGCTTATTATAAAGTGAAATTCAGTCAAGTAATGCTATTTTTTTCCATCAGATACCCCTAATTACTTAATGCTCTGTATTACAGAAACAATAGCCTCCCCCTTTACCAAGTTTCTGGTGGTGATACACAGGTAAATATAAAGATAAGTAAACCTCAACTGTTCAGTGCATATGAAAAGTGAGAAAACTCTGTAACACCCAGACTTAGAAGTCACTCATTTTTTAATGAGCTGTGTACATGATGGAAGGATGCTGTCTGAAAACAATGACATTCTTAAGCCTTGGCAACAGCATATTGATATTCTGTACGAGCTACACATGCTGGGTGTTGCAAGAGACAGTCTTCTTTCACCCTGGAAGCAAGTGGTCTTGAATCCAGAGGATTTATATGGAAAAGGGAAAACATGTTAGTTTTTAATTCTTCCATCTATATATGTAGATATTTTAGTGGACTCACACTGATCTTTGTGCAAATGTTTGCTTTCCACAAGCAGCTGTAGACTGAGTAATCTTTGCTCAAGAAGCTGATCTGAGCGTAATAAAGGGAAATATGGTGTTACAGAATAGCATTAATGGAGCTGTATCAAAAGTAAGCATGAATGGATCAATGCCAAAAGAAGACTTGGCTCCTAAAATTGCATTTGCAGCTCAAGCAGATTGGGTGAAAGTTCATTTTAGGTCTTTCCAAAAAAAAGTCAGTATTTTCTTGAAATACTTGAAACATCTCAGACATACTATAATTTCCGTTCTACATCTCAGCAAAACACTTCATTTTTTACAAAAATTATTTTCTATTCTCAAGTAAGGTGGTTCAAGAGGAGATGTGAAAACAGAAATTAATCAAGATTTAGATGAATCTATTAAATGCCTATATCCTTGCACATGAACATAAAAAATGGAGAAATGCAATGAACAAACCATATTATGAGTCTCTGAATGGTGCACATGCTGCAAATACAGCTAGGTTTTTTTCACCTGAATTATTAATATAATTTAGCTTATTTGAATTAGTCAATTTTCACACAAAGATTATCAATGTCGAATGTCCTTTTCATTTCAGTCAGGTTTGTCCAGACAAGTCTGCCCAAATATAAAATCAGGTTTTCAATACTAAGCTGTCCATTATTGAATTGGCCATTTTTTAGGGAACGAGTTCTGTTCCAGCACTTACACAGGTTTAAAACATAAAACAAGAACCTTTCCTTCCAGACTTGTCAATGTATATTTCAGATTCCCAACCTCTTGTGTAGCAGAGGAGCTCAAGTGAGAAAAAGGCTGGAAACAAATGCAATTAGCATTTGCCATTCAGATGGAAGTGTAGCGAAGTGAATGCAGCTTGTGGATGCAGAATTCCTGAGGAGCAGCAGAGAGAGCACAGGCCTCTTTGAGGCCACAGAAGGAAATTAATTCATCTGCTTTATTTGAGGGTACTTGCAAATGAGAGACAAAGATTCCACATAGCAGGCCACCCCAGCCCAGCAAAACAAGACATACTAAGTATAGTACAAGGGTCCAGATAAATACCAGCCCTAAGAAATGGAGCATTACTGAAAAACATGCAAGACGTATTGTCCTGCTGCAGGTATTCTCCTGTTCCCACATGTCTGCTGCATACCATAGCTACAAAATATATGTCTCTATTTCCATGAACCCACTCATAAAGGTTTTTGCTTGGCTGATTTTTCAAGTTAATGATAGTCAAGGCACTTGGGAGAAAGATTTATGTCAGTGATACACAGGTTCAGCAAATTGTCAAAGAGTTCTGCTGTGCAATTAATCTTCTTTTCTCCATTACAATTTATAAGTTCCAAGCATACACACAGAACCATTTTTATAATATAGATATCACAGGTATTTAAGTACTATAGGAATCAGCTATAAAAAAGAATAAAAAAATACAAAGAGTCCTTGCTACCACACAGATTTGTAAATCTTTCTCTGCATAAGACACCCCTCCAAAAATTGTGGAGGCTGTCGCATTTAACCGTCATCATTTTTATGACAGTACTTTAAGCAGATCTGAATCTCAGTTACAGCTATTGCTCCCCAAACTGCTTCATCTAGAATTATGGACATTAGGGTTTTGGTTTTTTTCCAGAGGGAAGCCATTCCTAGTAAAGAAAAACCACCACGAGAAAGGGCATCACCTAAGAGTACTGGCTTGTTGCTGTCATTTTTATTTGACTTTTTGTATAACAGTGCGATTGAGGAAAGAACCTACATAGACTGAGAGATTGATAGTGCCCGTTGGGCCATTAAGAGCAGCTCCGCTCGATCTTCTCCAGCTCACCCATCCGACGTGCTGTCTCCTGGGGTCGAGCGAGGAGGCAGGAGGTTGTCTTCTCCGCAGCCCTGACAGATGCCTTGATTCAGAAGGAGGTGAGCGTTACCTTTTCCAACGGTTTCTTGTGAGATACTTCGGCAACTCAAACTTGTTCTTGGAGAACCAAAAGATCTCCTCCTTTTCAGGGAGAGGTAGTCTTACGGTCCAAGCCCCCAGACTAGACTCCTGAGGGATGCAGATGGAAATTCCTAGGTCGGCCTAAGCCACCTGCCTGCCTCTGTTTCCCCCTCTTTTACATATCCTTAAAGCCAAGCTCCGTATTCCTCTACATCAGTGTAGGCTCAGAATGCAGCTTCTCATTAAGTGTATTAATAAGGAAGTAAAACTGCAGACTGGATGCCCTGACATCCATGGAGGAATGCCAGGGGAAGCAGGCTCATCTCCAGAGGCTCTCCAGTGTGGGGAGTGCCCACATCTTCCTCCCTCCCATCCCTTTCCCTCTTCAGGGGATTCTGTGTGAATTACGATTAATTTTAAAAGTCACACCCTCAATAACCTACAGCAACTCTTCTGCGCAATTTCTTTTTGGAAGTCAAGAATACAAAATATCCACATTATTAGTGTTTAGTACCCCAATAACTTTTGGAAGTCAGTTTTATAACCTGTATACGACAGCATTCCACACAGATCAAAGCAGACAAACTGCTCTAATTGGGTTTTGAGATCAAATATGCCAAGCTTTACATTCACTGAGCTACATGTGGCTTAAATTATCTATATTATACAATCCTGGACTGCATATTTCGTGCTGTACAGTAAAAGGAGCACATGTGGTTTGGAATGTGTCTACTGTATGCATTAGCCCTCGTACTAAACAACAGGGTCACCTAATGCACTGTCAAGAGCCTATAAAAGTTCCTTGTGATATCCAGATTCAGACCTGATGTGGGCAGACACCAATTCATTGATTTCAGTGGGGTCTGCTGGTGCTAAAATTGATGTTGAGCCTTTTATGTGAGGCTTCAAACACACACAGGCAAAGAATCAACACAGCACAGAGCAAATTCTTGCCTCTCTCATTAATGTATTGAACTACTCTATATTTACATGAGCAGAACAGGTATCAGAACATGTGCATGCATCAATATTTAGATTGCAGAATTCTACCCCTTTTTGCTTTTTTGCACAAGAAATACAGTGTTCACATCTAGGTATGAGTGGGGTTTTATGTTAATGCCAATAAAATAAATTTATTCAACCCCACTTCTAAAGACTATGAAAATTTTTGTTGATTCCAGTGGATAAATAGAGAGAGACCAAAAATTATTTTCTTGTGTTTCACTGACATTTTAAAATCATATTTAAAGAAGATGCAAAGAGATCACCTTGGGGGAACTTTGGTGCCAAAAGGTATTTAAGCTACCTAAATACATTAACATTCCTACTTTGATATTTTTTGTAGCTATTTGTGTTCTTCCAGAAACATATCAATTTGCCCACAAAGTTGCAAAGTCATTTTCAAATACTCAAAATTAGTAATATTTCAAATATTACATGAAATTGTTGATTACTAAAGTGTAGCAGAATGTAAAGCCTGGCATAGCCAGATTATATGAGTGCATTTAACCAGTTTTGTCACTTTCCAGCACTTTTGGCATCAATAAACCTGAAGGCACACTTGCTAGAGAGCTGTCACTAACTTGTCTCACAGTAACAACCTTCACAGCTGACTATAGTGAAATCTTTGTCAAAGCTTCTACTGACACATGTGTCTTGATGCTGCACTGTTTGGAAAGAAGTGTAACGGCAACAGAAAGGCTTGGGATGTTTTTGAAGAGGGAATGCGGAGGGGATACACAGCTGTAACTGAACATCTGCTAGCACAGCAGGGTAACATGAATGTAAGAGATGAATTCCTCATTTTACCATGGTGCATTATCCAGGAATTAACCGTACAACCAGCAATGCTAAAGGACAAAATAATATTCTAGGTCAAGATATAAACCATTCTGCTGCCATTCAAATTTAAAAAACAAAAGCCAGAAAAATGGTGAAATCTTTCCTTGAAAGAGCATATTTTTCATGTGTTCTTATTTCTGAGCTAGGCGAAATCCTGGCAAATACCAATTTTCCAGTACTTTCTGCAATCTGAGATGGAGGAGGATATTATGTAGGAGGTTGGTGCCTCTGAAAGAGTTGCAGATATGCTCACCAGCAAGCAGGCTTGATTTTTCACTCAAGGTGATCACTCCCAATACCTACTGATTTCAGCAGAGATGGAGGTGAAATATCTGAATATCCTACAAAGAGGTGAACCTCTTTGTGCCCTTGGACCTGAACCGAGGGAGCACATCAGCACTGCAGCAGAGCCTGAGGGATGTGCCTGGAGAGAACGGATTTAAGCACCTGACCACCTCAACCACTTGCATGAATTAGGGCTGTGCTACGCGGCTGCAGTGCTCGTTTCACTTAATATAACCTGCTGATTGCTTCTCCCCTCTACTGACAAGACTCAGATAAATCATCCTTTCAAACCATGTGGACATGGAAGAGTCAGTAATAGACTTCAGGCTGGAAAAAAGGAAATGGCAGTCATCTTCTGTGGCTGTGCCCATGCTGCCAAATGAAAAGAGGGAGAAATCCACAGCCCTAAAATCCAATGGCATGGGCTGACTCCTGCCCTTGCTGTGCAAGGCAGCATGTCAGACTCCAGACAGCGTGGGAATTGGCCCAGCATCCCTTCTGGCTCCCAAGCGGTATCCCTGGGACCTGAAGGCAGGAACATTACTCTAAATGTGTGTCTATTAAGTCCAAGGTTTCTAAAATGGCGTTGGGGCTGTGTTGCAGCCTGCCAGGGTGAGTGAAGCTCTGGGCAGGATCCATTCTGGGATGGTGCTGAGGGAAGGACTGATCCACGATGCTTTTTTTGAGCAACCCTTGGAGCGCAGTATGGCTGCTGTCATGGGAGAGAGAGCTAGCTAGAGTGGTCCAAACTGGAGCCAGAGGGTGAGCGGACCATTAAGGTGGATGCTCAGAAGGCCTGTGCTCTGGCACGCTGCTTGGCTCTGCTTTTATTCAGTAAATTTACTTCATTCAGTGAAGAGCTATAGGTAGTAGGGAACTATATACCAAATATCATTTAATGACTGTAATGCTAAATGAGGAGGGCAGAAGGGCTCTTCAGTGGCAGGCAGGTGGAAGCATTTGGAATCCACATCCCAAGAATTCAGGCAGAAAGTTACGGCTAAATGTGGTAGCCTTTTTTCTGCTGCTTGCTCGCCAGGGATTTATTCTGTCTCTGGAAACACTTATGTTAATGCATTCTTCTGTAATTTTTTTTTTTATACATTTTCCGTATTTTCTCCCCTATTTTATTTTGTTGCCAAAGGTTACTTACATGGAAACAGAAATATTTTGAGGGTTTCTATTTAAATTTTTCTGCTCTTCCTATGTCAGTTTTGTTGCTTAAACTCAATCTCTTTGGCTATCCAAGCTGGATTGCTTCTGAGACAAGAGCATTCCTCACAGACAACTGTCCAACAAAAAAACCAGGATGGCTGAGCTATGACAGGGACATTTACAGAGGAGAAGCTGTATGCTAGGTAACAGCAACATCAATCCTCATATCAGCTTGGCTTTTCATGCACGTGTCTGAAGCCTTAGAGCTCAAAAGGCACTTGAAATTGCAGAGAATTTGTCTGAGCAATTTCAGCAGATATGGAGTTACCAGGCAGTGCAGACAAGTTTGGGGGTCCCTTGTTTCTGCTCCCTTCTGCTGCAGCTGGAGAGAGGCCAGAGCAATACACAGTCAGGGGGCCTGGGGGGGGACACGGGACGTGGTGGGACGAAGAGAAGGGGAGAGGGAGGATCTGCATGTCTGTCTGTGTGCGTCTGGTTCTGTTCTCCACAGGGTTAATTCTGTATCCCAATAGCAGGCTTTTCCAGCCTCATTCCCCTGCTCAGGTAGAACTGCATCTGCCCCTCATTTCTCTTGTCCCTTAGCAAAAGACAAGAGAAATGGTGATGTTCTTTTCCTGTTACCTGCCTCTTGGCTTGTATTGTATTACAACTCAGTCTTAATATATGTACTTAGTTTTCTTTTCTCTTTTCTAAAGTGAAGATTGAAAGCAGTAAGTGTACTAGGTCAAACGCAGTTGGGAGCGAACAGCAGTGCGGATAGGGGTGGCATCCAGAAAAGCTGCAGGAGTTGTACTCAGACCACCTACCTACCTTATGCGTCAAGACTGCTGCAGCATATAAATTCAAGACAGCAGCGAGTAGTTGCTACAGCCTGCTATCCAGAGCTGCCTACTGTAGGTTGCTCTTGTATGTAATTCCAGGCTAGGCTTAATACAGCTAGGTTTCATACAGACCTCTGAATTTTTGCTGGTGTTGAATTTGTCTTCAATTCTGTACAAGGTAAGACACACTAAGCCTCCAGTTTTCTCCAGTTTATTTTTTCATTTTATTGCTTTATTTCTTCTGGGAGTGAAGAAATGAAAAACACCGCTTAGCTTGCTTTGTTGCAAAGAAAACTAAGAGATAAGTTTTCTTTTTTCTTTTTCTGTTAGCTAAGGTTTAAGCTTAAATGCCTCTTTAACTTTTTTAATAGTTTTTTTTTTATTAAACCTCTTGGTTTTTACTTGAAGAGGTTTTCTGGTTCAGATTTAGAAGTGTGACCATGTCTACCAGTAGTTTATTTTAGGAACTCTAAAGCATAGGTCTCTTCAGTGAATCCTGCTACCTTTGTAGTCAAAAGGCTTAAAAAGCTTAATTTTAGCTGTCTAAAAGCTAGGCATTTAATCTAAGCTAGTTGAATCAACTTCCTTTACAGTCAATGAATAAACAAACAAACAAACAAATAAAAATAAAAATTATAGTCTCTGCTAGAACTATAAACAAAATTTTTAGTTGGCTAAAAGACATCCGTCACTTTGTAAAAATCAGGTAGTGCAGTCATTTTGAGAACAAAGATTAGGAAAAAGGAGGTTGTTTTCTGAAGAAAGGCTTTGGTTTAAAACAGTTGCATAGGATCTGACTGCAGTATTACTACTCATGCATACACATTTCATTAGAAATAAGTGACTTTGTAGGAAGAGAGAGTTTCAGGAAGGAGATATGTGCAAAAGTCTCATGCAGCTCTCTTGTATTCCTGAGATATTTGACTACACACAGAGTATTTTCTCCTCAAACATGTCCCTCTTCTTCCGTTTCCTCTCACAGTACAAGGCAGTAGTCCTAAAGGGGATCATGGCAGCTTGGAAGGTACCAAGACTGATGTTTCATCCAACAGTTATCCTGGGGTTTGGAGGTCATGCCAGATGATCAGTTTCCTACCAGAAACACTTCAGAACTGCTGAAGCAGTTCATTACCCTCATGAGTAGTACAATCAGACCAAGAGAGAGTTTCCACAGAGCAAAAGGCTGTGGAGCAATTGCAGGAGTTTGCTTACTGCTACTACTTTCTTGTTTTCCATCTGGTTTTGACCCTACCTTCCTTCACGCCCTTCCCTCTCCAGCCTTGCCGTGGGCACCGCGTCCGGACGAAGGCGTTGGTGCCTGCCCCGCAAGCGGCATGGTGAGAAGCTCCCTCCTTCCCACCTTCTAGCCCTTCCCGTCTCCGTGCTGCCGCGCCGCGTCTTCCATTGTGCGGAGAACTGTGAAGCAGAAATGACAAACAATGCTTCAGGAAAAACTCGGCACCCAAAAAACCTGCCTATTTATTTATACTTAGCTCAGGGTTAATTCTTGGACTATTCTTACCTACCCCACCATTCACGTCTTCTGACCCCAGAAGCCCTAAACGTACTGCAGCATGATTAATCTTTCTTAAACCCAGAGCTCCACAAGAGCAACATAATCTGTTCCAGAAGCGCTATGGGATGCACCTCGTTCACAATACTTTGCTCCACATAGCATGTCAAGCATAAATACGGGGACAGTGTCCTTAAATACCAGAGAGCGAACATCCTAGAGTCAAATAAACAGAAATTGCCAAAAGAAATCATATGAATGGCACGTGCCTTTGTATTTGAATGTTAATGATTTCATTTCCAGTAGAGGCATTGATTCTGCAGATTTCATTTATTGTTAGCTCAGCTCAATAGCATTGATTTAGATATTGAGCATGATATGTGCCACTGCGGTTACTGTTTCCCTGAAATAATTTGCTTTGATATATATACATTGATTGACTTTTTACTGTTTTAATAGTACCAGTTATTATGGTACTGGCATGACACATGCAAGCACAGTGTACTGGTCTTCATTTCCTGAGCTAGCGATATGACATGGGTCTGTCCCCGGGACCTGCCCATGGTCTTTGTTCGTGTCCCTTTGCCTTCTCAGGGACTGGGGGTGGGGTGGGGTGTGACTTTCCCAGGTGCTTGAATCGCACTGGACACATCATCACTGGACAAGAAACAAACTCTCGACTTCAGTATCTTTTCTTTGTCTTCCCATTATCCCGTCTATGAAAGGAGACAGCAGTTATACATGCATTTTTGGTACCTCGGAGAGAGGTATTGTCTTAATTATCTTAATAGATTGCCAATTACTCTGTCTTTGAAAACTAGTATTGTTTCTAGGTGATCTAGAACTATTAATTCTAGCATGAAGGGCAACCATCTTGTCTAGATATTCCTCAAAGTTATGATTTCCTCACATCGCCAGCTTTTGCAACCACTTTCCTCACAGGGTGGGGAATTGTCAGATACTTTCTCTTTTCAGACAAGTCTCTACACTGATGATCTTTGTGATATTCTGTGTGTGGTGCTCTGGTAGCTTGCTATGTCTTTTCCTTTTTTAAATTAAGAGTCTTCAGGGTTTGCTTGGGATTTGCTGGTTTTTACTTTGCAAAATTTCAGGTTTTATTCAAAATGGAATCACTTCCCGTTGACGGCGTTGTGCACCTGCCCTCACACTTGCTGCAAGCAAGTATTTGCCCTTGTTACCTGACTCTGTCTGTGCGTGTAATTTTCATTAGCTGCACCTTAACTGTTCTTAGGCAGTTTTGCTTTAAAGAATACAATCTTCACTTCTACCTGTTCTGAGCAACATCATGTCCATTTCTCACAGGGAATGCTTTGCTTTCATCTTATTGCCAGCTGTAATGCTTTTAATTTGATCTCTAATTATTCCCTATAATAACTGTTTCAGTTTGTGCCTCAGCTTTAACATAAGGGTGATTAAGTGCTCAGTGATCCTGCTTGGCAGCCACCTTCTAGTAAAGAAACATACCATTCCCTGACAACATTCCTACAGGAGTCCAAGTGCTCTTAAATTTTATAATGATTTTAGGAATATATATCCTTCTTCATGTTCCCAGGGTCTAAGGTAGAGCTCACCACTGTGCTGAGCCACCATAAATACCCGTGTGAAATACTTCTGGGCTTTATAACTGCATTTGCTTTGCAGTGCAGCCACTTTCTCTTGATCTGCTTTTCTGAGCTGTTTTTGAACATTAAGGGATGATTGTGTAACACATAAAAGTGCTCGTTTAGACAGAACTTTATATCCTGTTTTTCCCAACCTTCGATGGACCAAGATTGCAAAAGGTTATGGCCCTCTCACATGGCATGAAATACTCTACTGACTATAGTAACACTATGAAACGTTCGACTACACACATTGTTATAGATGGGAATACCATAATGAACTGAATTAATTATAGCTTGCTAACTTTGTCAGTGCATGTTTCTAGAGCTGTGGCTAATACTTTATTTTTGACATAGAATAAACAACTGTAAGTTACAAATGGGGACTGAATTTATGCAGCTGTTATTAGAAGGCACAGAGCTGTAATTTAGAGACAAAACTGACTCTCCTTTTTTCCTTTTTATCTGGGAAAGTGGTTTCATCTTTCAAAAACAGAGAGAGAATTTCACTTTAAGGATGTTTTCCCTTGCAATATTTAAGAAAATATAAAATTCCTTTACTTCAAATTATAAATTAAAAACACATGTCAATCAAATATGCTTATGCAAATCAGAGGTACCTTTATGCAGAGATATGCCAAAGATATCAATAAGGGTATTGATATACGTATGTATGTTTTAAGAAATCATTTTGTCTTTATAACCATTCTAAGGAGATGTCACTGGATTCATATTAACTCTATACTCTTTACAAAGAAATAATTTTCCCAAAAGCTGCAGATCTATTCATAAACATTTTCAAACACCATCAAAGGAAAAAGTTACACATTCTAACTTTGATAAGACTCTTTTTTTGTTTTTCCAGCTCAGCTGCAGCTTTTAATTCCCTCTGTTGATAATCCCTTTTGTCAAACATATCCAATGGGAATTTAAAACAGACACTTACTTCAGTACAGGTTTATGAGGATGTGATAGGTCAAGGCAAACAGATTATAACAAGAAATAATATTGCGTTAATGGCACCCGTTCTCATAGATGAATTCCATGTTTGCCTCTCAGGGATCAAGAGAAATTAATCACCTCTTTTACATTCTAGACTTTTCTACTTGTTCTTTTCAAGGGAAGACAAGAGTCAACATTTGTCGATATCTAATTGTTTCATTGGTGCTGGATATTTCCCTCTGTCAAGTCTGTACAGCAGGACAGCTGCAAGTGCAGCAACAAGCACTCGCACCTGCTGCTTTACTAAAACCCTTTATTACCTTTATTCTTGGACCTGTGGACAGCAGCCACTGTGCCCTTGGGGGGCTTCTGCCTGTCTCCCCTCTCCGTAGCCGGACGACCTTCTCCTAAGGCAGTGCTCCTTCTCCCACACCCTGCTGCGCTGGGCACGTGCGCTTGACTCAAAGGCACGGGGTGCTTCACAGGTTGCAGCAAATCCCGACCCTCTTTTCCAAGCCTCTGGGAGCTACATCCCAAAGAACACAGATTTCAGTCTCTTGTCAAGGAAAGAGAAACACTGAAACTCAGAATTACAGCCAAGTTAAGCAATCAGTGAAATGCTGGAACACATACGTGCTTTTAAGAGGCGTTTAGATTGTAACTGCTGTGCTACAAGGACCATCTCTATCCTCTGTGTTTGTACGGCTCTCAGCACCGCAAAGTCTCGGCCCATAATAGGAGCCTGGAGATGTACAGTCTGTTGCAATAGACAGGTAATTATTGTCTTAACGACAAGTGCTTGAATTGTCCCATTGACCTTCCTCAGAGCAAATACGCAGCTAATATGCTGCTCCAGCATTTCAGAAGGGATGGTGTCCAGGGAAGTCAGCTCTTGAGAATGAAGTCGAAAACTAGTCCAAGAGGAAAAAGGAGTGTGTAAAAGGAGATGCACAGGCAAATTAAAAGAGTAGGCAAAGGCTGTATTTTGGCCTTGGTTTTTACAATCTCATTCTATACATAAGAGCAGGTATGATGACCACAGAGTTAGCACAGTTTCATAAAGAGTGGTGCGCATGTAAATGTTTCCAGAGAAGAGGACTCAGACCTGGCAATGGCTGCTGCTTAAAGGAATCCTCAGTTAATCTTTAAATTTCACTTTTGCAGTTGCTGTAGCTGACTGGAAATCTTCTCATATCCATTTCTTTGGTGAATAATTGGATTTACAAGAGCAAACTTTTCCACTTTCTTGGGAACTTCCTGGTTGGGCAGGAAATTTTCAGACCCATTATGTTGGGATATGTCTATTATTTTTACTAGTTTTTCTCTTCGTGATAATCTCTCCCCCATTCTTCTGCCTTCAGCTCTTTATAAAGCATATCTTCTCTCCAATGGAAAAGAAAGGAATTCCAGTTGTCTCTCCCAGCTTTGTGCTTCTGCAACCCTTTTGTCCCAGAGTCTTGCACTTCACCTTCCCATTTATGTCCTGTTGCTAGTGTCATAGAGGAGCCTATTCGCCTATTTTCAATACTAATGTGCAGGTTGCTTTCCCAATCTTTTTATAACCTTCCTTCTTTCCACATCAGATTCAGGTTCCTTGCTTCTGTCTTTGAGGTCATATCATTCTGTCCTGTGGCAAGCCTGGTTTTACTTTTTTTCTCCCTTTCCCACTATTTCACTTTCTTAGTCTCCTTCCCATCTGCTTTTCAGCTTGTCCGTGTTATTTTCTCATGTGTTACAATTTAAAATAAATTCAGCTGGACAGGAATTTTATCTTTCTGTGGTTGCACACTGCTCTTTACAGATGGAGATATAAGCAGTGTAAATATTTATTAATACTAGCTGTTACTTATTCATCACCTGCATGACCAAAGTCTTCTGCATTAGCAATACCAGTAGGTCCTGTTCCTCTTACAAGCTGCAAATAATACTAGCTCATGATCAAAAGTTCTCCAAGTTTTGAAAATTTTAATTTCTGATTTTGTCCTAAAATGGCACCTCTACCTTCTGATAGCAGCTTGCGAAGTTCAAACCACAACTGCATTCATATGCAACCTGACTCAAGTTTCACTTGTCATCAATATTCTTGTGTTCTAAATTCATCCAAATAACGTGGCTTTTCAGAGCAACCCAGCAACAGATATCTTTCAAGTGATCCCTAACTGCTGTTCGAGTAAAAATTCCCAAATACTTTTTTACAGTATCTGTCTAATGTCAATGCATTAGATTTAAAATGGAGATAGGTATGAGAAACAGCTACATCTATTTAAAAAGACAGTAATTTGTTTATAATGGCTGGTTTTTGAAAAGGAGTGTTCCCCAAGTCTACACCAGTCTGGCAGAGAAAAATGAATACGTAGGCATCTTCTGGTTAATAATACTTGTTTACCTTTGTATATATATGTACAAACAGACATGTCTGGGGTAAGCTTACAGTGTGCCTGCAAAGCTCATTCCGAAATGTATGGACCCAGCCTGGGATTGCCTAATAGCAAGAGGAATAGTCTTGCAGCTAATATGACATCTCTAGCATTTTGATAGCTATCTTTCTAAATCTGTATTTGGTTGGTACCTATACCCTCTTGAAACTGGCAGAGAGTTTTTTGAGTGGGCGTAGTGCCACCCCAACAGATGGTCATAGGCGAAGGCGTGCCAGAGAACCAGTATGTGCATCACGTTTGAGTATTAAGCAATGGATTTCCATCCAAGAATGTCAAAACAGCAGTCAATGCAGAACATCTGAGCCTATGGTTAAGGGGATATGCTGACTATTCCCTCTCAGAGCTGTATTAACTTTCAAAATTATTTAAAAAAAAAAAAAAAAAAAGAGACAAAAATTTCTCCAGTGGTGAGATTTTGGCTCTAACAAACCGAGAATAGAAGGAAAGAGAAGTATTTAATGAAATACCCACCTTTAACAGCTCCCTACACTTCAGGCACCTGAAATCTCTCCAAGTAAATAAAAATAGGCTTCCATGGCACGGCTTAATATCCTGGTGAATAATCTGACTGACGGCAGAAATTAGACCTGCAGATTACACATCACAGTGGCCTACGTCTGCTTTCTGTTAAACACAGCCCAATCCTGTTCAGGGTGTGTCACACACCATGTCAGTTCAAACCGGCACACACTGGTGAATAACACTATGTTCATGCCAAGGAGGTTTAGTGCATTCTAAATTGCATATTCTACATCTTTCTGTTCATTTCTCATACTGATCTATAGTAGAATTAAAGGCCTGAACAAAAAGAAAGGAACGTATTGAGTAGTTTCGGTTGGGTCAGGGTTAATATTTATTTTCAGAAAATGCAAGACATGCTAATGAACAAGTTGTATGGTTCTAAGGATGGTATTGTGAAGGTAAAAGCTGATGCTGTTTGGGGAGAGAAATATTAAGAAAGTTTGCATATTCTTCTTCCAGGACTTGAAAATGACATTATTTTTGGAATTTTACTTTGAAGTCAAATCGAATTTGTAGATCAGGGAAGACGCTGAGGAGCAGAATGAGAAGAAGCTGCCATTAACTACTGTTGAGGTCTAGAGCCACCAGAGAAGGGCGACTACTGTGCATCCTCTTAAGCTACCAACCCTGCATCTTGCCTGGCTCTTCTTGTCTGGTATCTCTGACATTTTAGGCTGTATCTACACAGGATTATCATGCTTATCTATTTATTTCAATCTAGGTGTGGCAGCTCAACTCTCATAAACCGTTCATTCCACTTTGCTACCTAGCAATCTAATTTCTTTGGTAATCTCAGTGTCAATGAAGCTTTGTGATTATGCTGCTTAATTGCAAGGCCTTTACTAAAAAAAAAAAAAAACATTTTTGGTTGTGCCAAAAATCACTGTTCTGATTTTACTTGCCATCAGCCATAGCATGGGTACCTAAAAATATGCAAAACCTGAGGGAGAAAGGCTAACAAACTGCCTGATTGCTGTTATTTTTGCCAGTATCATTTCTGAACTACTAAAGAATAGTGGAAAACAACATTCTGCTGAATGTCATCATCAGCATAATCATTGTTAAGAACTGGATAAAGCATTTAGGTCTGCTGAGAGCAGATTTTTTCGCTAACAAAAAGCGGAGGTAAAGTATTGCTTTCCCAATGCTAGCCTAAACAATTAAACAAGAACAGGATTCAAGGTTTAAAGCATAGGAGGACTGGGGGCGGGGGGGGGGGGGAAGGAGTACTTGCAAACTCCTGTATATCCTATATCTTTTCCATCGCCCACAGGGTTCATGTTTGGGGTTCATACTAAGATAGACAACCTATAGGACAAATCTATAAGGTGTGATCTCTGTACCATGCAGGTTAAGGGAAAATTAACATTAGGTTTTGTCCATGCAAGAAAAGGTGCTCCAGACCAACCATGTACATAAGTCTCTTCTGCCTCCAGAGTGATGCAGGCATTCTTCACCTTTTCCAAATTCACTGGAAAAGTACCCTTTCACAACTCTGCTTTCTCAGTTGTCTGCCAACATGGCCACCTGAATTCCTAAAACAGCTCTTCAGCTGCTTTTCTTCCATCCCTCCTTCTCTCCCCTACAGTTCATGATGTTTTAGATGCTCTCTACATGGTGCCTGGCTGAGGAATGGCAAGTAAAATGGCAAGGAAACTGGAAAACCAAGTACCCATTCTAACTGCTGTTCCTATGGAACATTTGCCTTACAGTTTAAAGATGCATTTACAGATACACATGGAAGTAGTTAACACAGGTACCAATTTCATTGAAACACTTCATCCCAGCACTTGCTGTAGGAAGGAGACTGACTTTTAGCCAGGGTGCAGATGAGAATTTCAGCTGAGCTGTGTCCTGCCACACAGTGTACCGTTAGCAGTGCTTACGTTAGCTAGGTTACACAAGCTGCTCCAGCACAGACACCTCCTTCATCTTTTTGCTGTGATGACAGTTTTCATTTCTACAGATTTGGAATGATTTTTCCTATGACTCCAGGTGTGATAATTTCCATATTAATTCTCCCAGGATAGGTTAAACATTTGGGAAATTCTGTTGACTTCAGGTAGATGAGATAGTTGGGAAGCAGCTAGACAGTAATTGCATACATAAACATGTAAGTTGTCTTTCTGCAAGGAGATATTTATTACCCAGAAAACATAAAAAGATTCAAACAAGGCTTTCAACTCTCCCCAAAATAGTCCAAATGCTTAACAGAAGTAGTTTTCCTTGCAGTTATACTGTGAAATAGCACATAAATAATGTGCAAAGTTTTCCTTTGCGGCAGTTTCTACAGAATTTTGAATTTTCATATTCACATTATATGAAAACCAGGGGCCAAGCAGCATTTGTCCAGTGGCCTACTGTTGAAGAGAAGGGTGAGAACTGCTGTGTTATAAATGTCTTCTAGAAGAAGAGAACGAAAGAAGCCAGATGAATATGAAGCCATGGGAACTGAGCTGCAAGGAGCAGGAGAACTCTCCTCTGGGTTGAGTGCAATTGCCTGTATGCAACATTTCTGTACTCTCCGGAGTTGCTTGGGATGTAGGTTTTGATTGCCCTGACAAATTCTCTCCCGTTAGATCCCCATATGGAATAAACAACACTGAGAAAGCTCTGGGCAGCTTGTTAAAGGCAGGCACTTTGCATGGGGTGCTGACTACCGTCTCTGTGTCCCTGTCACAGCACTCTGCTTTGCAGATGGCAGTGTTTCCTAAAGAAGGGTCTCCAGTTCCTCGTAACAGGCATGTTGTCAGAGCTGCGTTTCTGCCCTCTTCCTTCCTAATACTCTTTCAGCCTTTCCTTGCTCTCCTTTCAAGCAGTGCCTAGCTCCAGGGGTGCTTCTGCATCTGGATTTGCTTTGATATACCAGCATCGACATCCTGCTGACTCTGGCCTAGATAGGACTGAATGAACAATTCTCAGAAGCCCAGGACTTCCAAAATAGCCTAGGTCAAAGCACACAGGAATTCATTAACACACTCTATCAAAAAAGGGGATTCTGGGAAGCAGCTGGCAGTTGTACACTGTTATCTATGAGTCCTTCTGAGTTCTTTTCCTTCTCACTAGTTCCTACATTGTGCATTTTTTTTCTTATCTTTACTCAAAACTGAGCACCCTGAAGTAAGAAGACACTCGAACAAGCAAACTTTGAAGGTTCAAGAGCTGGTATTAGCCTTCTGAAGCTCTTCCCAGAGGTCTGACTTTTGATAAGGACGTTGTCCTCAAAAGAGGTACCACTCGTCATTTGACCAGTGTCCTAATGTTGAAAAGACAAGAGCCACTCCAGAGAAGTGCCTCTTTCTGGAGGAAAAGGCTGAAAGAAAAAAACAATGAATATGAAAGCGCATTGAGCTGCAAAAGGGCGATTTCAGGATGTGCGTTTATGTTCCTGGGGAGCTCAGAAAACTGGGGAAAGGAGTAATTGAGTAAATGTAACTGCTCTTTTGCTTGGAATAATGGTGGTTCGTTTTTTCCATAAAGAATAAAAAGATCTGATATAATGGAAGCACACATCTGTTTATCTTACTTTCATGGGTTAGATAGAAAATGAACCTGACTCCCTGCTGCAGAGCTCCGGTTTTACAATATACCACCACTGATTATTCAAGCAGTTGGTAACACCCTTGAGTAAAACAGTTGTGGAACAGAACCAGATTATGTATTATTTATTATCCATAAGGGACTGCAAATGGCAGTATATACATATCCTTTAAGAGAGTGGGGCTGTGTAAAGATTTGAATAGTTTTCATAACATTTTCCCAGTTTTGTTTCTCACCTTTCAGGATTTTCGTATTTCACCAAACATTCACAAAACAGTAAACTGCCTGCAAATCCCGGCAAAGTCAAAAAGATCAGTTATAATGATTTAACTTGAGAGCTGACACACCTCTGCTGGAAATGATCCACTTTTAAGATGAAAACTATGCAAAAGTGGAATTCATTTGCAATTTGCAACAAATGCCAGTATTCCCTACATTTAAGGGCTTTGAAACTGAATCTTAGCAAGGACTTTGCAGCAAAATATGCATGTTTACTCATCAAACTATTTACATTATTTCCCTACTCCTTCCTTGCACCTACTAACACTTTTTTTTTTCACTACAAAAATAAGAAAAAAATCTATCTGTGCTTTATTTATAGAAAAAAAGAATATAAAAGCAGGTACGAATCTCTACCAACTACCTCCCCCCTCGCTCCCCAAGAATTTTTGGTTGCTAGTTTCTGAGCCATTTATAGTGTGATCTACTGACAGCACAGAATCACAATATCTAAATCCTGGTATGTGAAAAAAATTCACTTCTGAAGGCTTAAAGTACCAGCATTGCCTGAGGGTGAGGAAAACAGTATGGATCCAGTGATTTAAGGAATAAGAAAGGTTTTTCTGGATTAATATGTAGTGTATGTTTTTTCTTCCAGCATTATATGCCACTTGCCAGAACTGTTTGATGCTGTGAATTGGTTGGGATTTTTAATTTCATAAATAATTCACAACTCACTGCAGTGATTCCAGAAAGTCGTAACACCTTATCATACATTCATATCAGTGCTCAGCACTGAAGGGAATACTGTTTTGTTTCTAGAAAGTGTTGTGATATCTTGGAGAGTAAGTGTAGTTCAGCTAAACAATAAAAATTCTTGTGTGCTTACATATATTTTCTTCCTTCTATTCTTCTGTATAACCCACAGGTAAACATCTGTTTTAACCACAGCACCCAGTCCGAAGCTACTCCATGGCCTGCAACCAGGATTTCATCACCTGTTGTGCATGTCAGTGGCGTCTCATCCATTTTCTTGAGTTATCAGAATTTTGCTTTCAGGGCACCAAATAGTCAGGTACGGTAGTAATTAAAGTAGATTTTGCAGATCCCATCTGAAACTAAAATGAATTTCAAAAAATATTGCTGTCACCTTTCCTCACAGACGTCTACAGAGAACAAGAGACCCAAGTAAGAAGGCAGCATAAATCGGCAGAGAAAACGGTCCTGAAATTGAAGTTTTATCACTGAGAGAGCCAACATTTTATCTCTGATAATGACGGTTTGAGCTAGTAGGGAACAGATCTTCAAATACTTGAACAACGTTTCTAAGCCTTCCTTTGTGAGGTACAGAAAATCCGTGCTGTTCCAGGGTGAGGGGAGATCAGATTCATGCAGGACAGGACAGGAAGCATCATCACAGGGCATGTGCCAAATGAGAACTTAATAAATGTAGTTGCCGACCAAAGAGAGAACCCTAGAAATGTGCAGCCTCACAATTCTTATTTATCCAACATCTTGAACAACTCCCAGAGTAGGGAAGCAGAAATGTACTAACTTAGAACAACTCCAAACTGATGGCTTCAGGGAGCACAGATGGGGCTTATCCTCATGTGTTGTGACAGATCAGTTCCCCACCACAGATGACTTGCTAAGTTCACAGTAGGTCTCAGAAGTCTGAAAGTGAGAAAGTCAGCTTTCAGCATTCCAAGAAAGACTTGTTTTTAACTGCGCACAGAGGAAGGAACATGTATCTGTCCTTCTGCCACCATACCTGCAAATCAGGGTCAATGGGAAAAGTACAGAGGCCGGATTATCTGCATTTTGCTGAATCATGTACAACTCAGCGAAAGGAGGGTAAAATGCAACTAAATTGGAATGGCAGCATTTCATGCTCTTTTTGCATTGGTGCCAAAACAAAGTACAAAGGAATAAAGGTTTTAGTCCAAGATACCTAGCTAAAGACATGAAATTATTGCTACAGAGTCTCAGAACTTCTTAGTTATTCTTAAGTTACTGTCGTGAATAGCCTTTTGACCGTTTTCCATAAAGTCCCCTGTGTTCAGGGGTCTTTCAGCAGTTAAAATACTTCTAAAGTGGCATGTTGTTAACATGATAAAATAAGGAAAGTTAATGGAATTATTTGCCATTGATGACTATGAATAAATTAGGTGCTATTTGGAGTAATAAATATCCATACTGGTGGGTAAATGGTAGTGAGTTTCAGGGTCCATGTAAATTATTCAATGAATAAGTTAGATCACATTTTTAGTCAAAGCAGACACAGGTTTGCTTAAGAAATTCAGAAACGCTAGGAGAAATCTACCTATAGCACTGCAAAACTGTTAATTGGAGCTAGTAAGATTGACTCAAACCAGCGGACAATTGAACTATTATTCCTTTGAAAATAAAGGCTTAGAAATGTGTGCACCCAGGTGTGGGTTTGGATGAAACAGAGACAGAATTTGGTTTGATAAACAGGGAAGGGATTCCCTCTCTGTTCCTGACTCTAAGAAGTTAAATAAGCTCCTAGAAGAGCATTCACGGCAGGTTTTCTCTGTGTCTAAGGCAGTGATAACGATGAGAATAATACATTTCCCTGGTAGGGTTCCACTTAGAACACAGTGTTCTGTTCTTGTCAATTCAGATTAAACAAGATATTGCAGGATTTGAAAAGTATAGAGGGAAAGTGCAGTGAACTATAAAGACAGAAATGTACAAAAACAAGTAAACATGTATGTCTTAGAGGTTCAGGGAAAGCTAAACAGATAACATCTTGAACATGTGTACAATAAATCTGACAGGTGTGACAATACAGCTCCTGCAGCCACGTGCAAATGTACCCGTCCATAACAGTGTCCTATAAATATTATAGATGGAAACTGAATACAAATTATGTTTAAGGTTGCCCAAATACCCATTACAAGATAATGTTTTCAGTGAATTACTACATGAGCCATTCAGCTCTACAGTTTTATGTTTTTTATTTTTCAGGTACACATTATACACTTGCCCCATTAAAGTGTTGGGGCACATTTCTGCTAAGGGTTTGACAGTTTCCGAGAACAATGTCATGGAAATACACATTTTTCCCTATTTAGAAAATAATTTAAAAGTCATTTTACTGTCAATCTCTAGTCTTTTTCTTGTACTTCAGAGTGAAGGCTTGAAATGCATTTGAGTTGAGTTGTTCTACTGTCTTTTGCTGTCCTCAAGAAAACCTTGTGTCATAAAAGAATCTGGGAAATTTTGATCTAATGAGGACTGCACCGAGTTGATGAGGATTGCGATGGGGTTCAGCAGCTTTGGATGGACTGAAGAGTCCGTTTTCAACACAGGTCCTCCACGTATCCAAACTGTGTTTGCACATCTTCGCAGAGCAGTGTAACCTCTGGCATCACTACTAGACCTTGACCTGCAAGGAGGGTTGCTGCACTCAGCTGGAAGAGGCAGTCCCTGGTACAGAGTGAGCTCCCGTTCCTCCTTCTCTTGGCGGCCCAAGGAGATGGGGCTGGAGGAGTCACAGACCAGAAGAAGATCTGCACCTGGAGATGTGAGCTGGGGCTGGGAAACATAGCTGGGCAGAGAGGCAGGGAGGCAGAGTGGAAGAAGGTGGCAAAAGGTGGTCCAACAGGCAGTCTGATCTGGAGAGCAGGAAACTGAGGCGGAGAACAGGAGCAGTGTTGTGCGACCACGGGGCTGGCAGAGAAGAGGGATGGAGACGTGCTGTTTGCTTAGGGAGGACTGCCTACAGCATGCTTTTTCAGAACTAGAAACTGAGCCCAGAGGACATGTCTGTGCAGCGTGTGGCAAAACACATTGTCCTATCCTATGCCAGTCTCACCAGCCTAAATGCCTAAACAGCCATTAAGGGCTCACAGTTGCCACCAGCTTTTTCATTAGATGATACAACAGAAACCTAGGGAGCCAGGAGTCTGAACCCTGCTTAGTAAATTCCAGATCAGAACCCAGTATTATTCTGTCTGATTAGATATCTACGGGAAAGGGGCTAGTTTTTCCTATGGGTGTTTTATCTACATATTTTTAGGTAAAAAACCCTTACGCCTTTTAAAGAATATTAAGCTTGCAAATGCAATTCAAATGTTGAGAAAGACCAGAACTAACATGGCTTGTGCAGTCTGATTTTTACAATATCTTTAATTACAGGGTCATATATTACCTTCTACAGAGCCCTTGCCTCAGTCAGGATGGACATGATATGCGGATGAACCGGGATGTGTGGGGATTGAGTTATGGTGCCTTTAGTGCCTGAGTGTGGATTCAGGCCACCCTGATTGCAAAGCGAAGTACATGCATTTCAGACACTTGCTCTTGGATCTTAAAGATACTCGCTGATGAAGGTTAAAGGGTGAAGATTCAGCCAGCAATGTATAGTAGATACCTTTACTTAACAGCAAATATTCCCATATTTGAATTAAATTAATGGTGTATGTTTCAATTCTATCTACAGGCTGCCTTCCTAACTGTCATTTCCAGAGTCAGGCCAGCAATTGTTCCGGTGATGAACTTTTAAGAGGATATCCCATTATATGCAATAGCAAATGTCCATTAAGTCACTAATTGAGAAGACCTCTATCCAAATTGCTCATTTCTCTTGAATGAACTGTTTTACCTAACAGATCCAGAAATCTTTACCCAAGACCTGCATGTATAAAATGCATTTTCTTTTAATTTGAAAGGGAATACTAAACTCCAGGAGCTGAGTTCAGCTTCCAGGGGTTTTTTTTAAATTAAAAGAAATCACAAATTAAAGAGAGACCCAGAAAAAAACATAGAAACTAATTTCTATTTTCTGTCCCTTTCTATCCACACAGCTGTATTCACAAATCCAGCTGGTACAGAGCCCAGATAAATGTTGCCGCAGAGAAATGTATCCATTTTAGTGGAGTAGCTTGTGTGATTTCTCATAAATGCTTTACAATAATGACAGCCACAGCTCGGAAGCTATCATGGTCTTTTCCCCTGGGGAGCAATATGTGAACCATACTTAGTGTTTAACCTTTTCTGAGAGGGCAAATGAAGCAGGAGTCAGGCATAATCAAGAACTAGAGGGGGAAAACTATGTAATCAAACATGTTTTTCAATAATGTCATGCAAATAGTTTGTTCTGGTTTGTTTCAACGGGTCCTTTGCTTGGATGGGGGGGGGGCAGGGAGGTTCAAGAAAGGGGTGCTAGTTGTAAACACATTTCATGATAGAGCTGAAAAAATAAAGCTTTTCCACATTAATTTCCATATTGACCAGACAGTTACCTCACTCAACTGAATCAGGGACCTCCCTTTGGAAGGTCTTTTCCCCACACGGGGCAAAGCGGGAATACTGGTATTGTACAGGCACATGCTCTCCACCCACATGAGTCCATGACGCTGGGGGCTGCTCCTGCGCTCAGCCTTGCAACGCTGAAATCTTCAGTAGCTCTTGCAGCTGATTTCAGCACCTGCAAGATGAAACCACTGGCAAGTATGCAAAATACCATGGACATCTCTCAACGGGAAGAAAGTGCTCAGCCCCTAACAAGTGGTCTTAGGTTCATTTGCAGTATACTGTAGTATACTATGTTAATGGCAGTCTGTCTTTAATGCTAAAGAGCACATCCAAGTCTCTAATCTGAATACAGAACCTTTATTAACTCACTACTGAGCATGAGCCTTTGTGTCTGGAACAAAGTGTTGCTGCGGCAGCCAGATATATATGAAAGACCTGTAATGGCCACTGCTAGTGTGTTTTACCCTCTCAAAAATCAGAGCTATTGCTATATATTTAGCATGTTACAAATACATATCTCACATCTAATTTGACATTAAAATTGTTGTAGTCGTTTGTACTGGGGGGGGATTTATTTGTTTGGGTTTTTTGTTTTTGGTTTTTTTTTTTTTTTCCTTAAGTGCTAGGGAGGTAAATGAGAACATAATTACATTGTCAAAGTCAATAATAGCAAGCAGCCTCTGTCAGGTCTTGCTGTGCTCAGCACTGTTTCACAGGAACTGCTGGGAAGCTCTTCCGCCACCAATCCATTTGGCTCCATTTAAGAACTGAGTACAGGAAGGTAGTTATTGTACAAGATTAGTTTCCTGTATGCTGCAAATTGGCAGTAGCAGAGAAATACAGGATGAATTTATTAGCTTGCAAGGTCAGCTAATAAAAAAAACCCTATGTAACTCGGACTGTTGTTTACTTTAAGTCGGATTGCTTATTAGACTTCATGCAAAATCTAAACTAGTTAACCCCTGCATTTCTGGCCTGCAAAATCATCACAGAAGAAAAGCAGAAAAAAGCTTTAACACAAAACCTAGTCTGGATGTTCATATTCAAGGAGTTTAGCAGGGTTAGAATGCCCTGCTCTTTAAAAAAAATTGCTCAGTATAGAGACCTTCAGATCCAGTGGCAACTGTATTAGCTGTGTCTTGTTGCCACAGCAGAAAGAACATGATGATAAAGATGATCTTCTAATACTTCATTTGTGCAATAAGCACTAGTATCAAGTTTTGGGAGAGATCGCTGTTGCTAATGAGATTGAGATGTTGGCCTAAAAAACATTTTTTACTTGAAGTTCAAGGGGAAAAAACCCATAATTTTTGGACAAAAGATAGTATTTGAAGATGACAGTAACCTCGTGATTTTCCTGGGAAACAACATACAATGTAAATTTGATTTATCAGTGCCTTTTCTTGCCACAGACTGCAAATGGACCCATAAAACACTACCACCATTTCAGAAAAAAAGTAACTCTAAGCTTCAAACACCAGATAATTGGGGTCAGTTCAGCTTGACTTTTCTGCAGAATCTGAACACACACATACACACTCATTCCCACAAGTGGAAACCTGGATAAAAAGAGGGATTTTGAACTCTATTGTAATACCTGTACAATAAACTTACTCCAGACTAGCAGTCTGAAATTCCAAGTACTTAAATTGTTTCATTTCTTTTAAAGCTCCTAAATATGTTAGGTAGTCATAGCAGTTAAGTGCCCAACTTACTTTGAAGCACTTTGAGGTATATGAGACACCTATTCCCATCACTCATTTCCTAGGGAAAAGATTTAGGCTGAAGCCTTTAGGCTCACTAATGTGGGCACTTTTCAGCAGCTCAGCACACCTGACCTGTGCTCCTCACCCAGGCATAGTTTCACCTGCTCCGAGGACAGGAGGACCCCAGGACTTAAACTTTCCATACAGCCAAGGGAGCATCAGCAAGTGCTTCTGAAGAGCACCAAAGGGAGATACAACCTGCTGATGTTAACCACTGGCTCCTTGCTGCTGCTTATAAGGTGCAACAATGGGACACGTTGCTTGCCTCCCTTTACGGAGTCCTTCCCTCCCTTATCCAGGGATCAGCACTCAGACTTGTCCCTTTGAAGTAGGTCAGTGTCTCTGCCTCCTCCGCCTTGTACAGGCATATATGCCTCTGCCTGTCATGGATGCATCCCTGGAAAGTGCAGTGGTTAGAGTTTTGACAGACAGCAAACCATTAATATTTTTGAAATAAGAATTAATGTAATAGAGGGGATGCATGCAGGAATTTAATACACAGTTTAAATATACATGCGATGGAGAGGCAGGATCAGGATCATCAAGACTGTCAACTGCCAACTCAACATCTGATAACAACACAAGCATTGTTAGAGGTGCTGGTTTGTGGTGACTAGCTTTGTGGTGGCCAAAGGCACTGACTGCTTTTCAAATGAAAAGACAAGGAACAACTGCTTGCAGGCCTAAAATGTTGACTGGTAGAAGTCTTAACAGCATGAGATCAAATTTTGCTATGCCCTGATGATCTTGTTCAAATGACCCTGCATCAGATGGTTGTTCTGAAAGGCCTCCTGAGCCACTGCACACATGACACCAAACACCCAAAGCCAGTCTTCAAGAGCAAGCATTTTCTCCGCCTCTTTCTAAACAGGACCATGCAGTTTGTCAATGACCTCAGCAGCTCACTGCTCATCAGATTCAGTCAAGTCAACGAGGGTGAAGGATGGAAAAAGAGGGTTATGATGACAGTTGGCAGATCAGAGTACTAAATGAAAGCAGTAGATGGTATGGGTTGTACTTGGCATACTCTTTAGCACTGTGGGAGACTGAGCTTTCCACTTCTTGGGGTCCCATGTCCCAGCAGGGTGTTAGAACAGGACCCAGAGCACACGGAACCTTCTTTGGGAGTGGAAGGCTGGGCCACACTCTGGCCAAGAAAGTGAGACACAAGCCAGAGCGGGCAAAGATGATGTTGACTTTCAGTGGGAACGGGTAAAACCAGGCAACTAGCCTCTGCCTTCTGGGCATTAACATCAAAATAATACAGAAAAACAAACCCAGACATTTTCCTGGGAGTAGGAACCATCTCCCTTTCTGGCTGAGGAAAGGTGAGATTTCCATTGCTTACACTGCTGTCTGCTGTTCTGTTGGGTGCCTACCCTTAGGAAAAAAACCAAAACTATTAGTATCATGAAATGCAGGAGGGTGAGGGCACAAATTCCTCTGTCTTGTTTAAACACACTCCTAGGCTGAATTCCCACAGCTGATGAAGGCACATAGTCTTCCTCTAAGGTAAATGTACAGCTTCATTGTCCAGGCACAGGCGAAGGACCTCCTGTGTGCCCAGGTGGAGGGCTGTGCCTGACCTCATCCCTGCATAACACCCACCTTGTATTGACACCAGCCTGCACTCAGGAGAAGGAAACGCAGGTGGGAGCCACATCATCAGGGAAACAGGACTTTGATATGCACTGTGGTAGAGCCCTGCAAGTAAATCACAACTCGCCCTCAGGAACCCCACTAACCCAGTCCAGAGACTAACCCTCCCTGCTCACCACCACTGGCATTCCTTGGTGAAGCCTCCATGCCTCACTCGGAGGTGCTCCGAGTCACCTTCCCCACCTGGGCCAGCCCCAGGGTGGGATCCAGACCTCTTAAACTGGGACTGGAATTGACTTCATCTCCTTTCCAGCACTGCCCTGTTCCCCACAGACACCCCACTCGCAGAGAGGCAGGGCAAGGGGGAGGGTATTTTCCATCCTTCTAAGCCTGGGTACGCAGTGATGAGAGTGGCAAGGGCCAGTGACAGAGTAAAAGAGGCACTGTTCCCAGCACTGCTTATACATTTCTTAATTAAATGTCGTCAGATAAAGAGCATCAGGAGCAGGGACAAGAACCCAGCCCCTCCCTTCTCCCAGAGGAGCACCTTCATGGCTACAGTCTCAGATGCCGTCTTGTTTATTAATCTCCCCCTTTGACTCTTACAGTCCCTGGCTGGCTCAACCCTGAAGCCCCAGCCATGCCTCATGCACTTTGTGTGCCCACCCTGTACGATTTAGTCGTGAAGACTTGGCCAGGCAGTTTCAGATTTGCTGATCTCCTGCGGCAAATGAATCAGAGCCAGAGCGGAATGCAAATCTGTGGAAATAAATCACCAAAAATGCAGTTCTTTGAAAGTCATAAGCCACCTCTAAAAAAGGCAGGGAAGACGAATGCAAACTCTTTTGAGAGTAAGGAGTGTAATGTACAGCATCAGACAGGGGGGCGAGAGCAATTTGCAGCACGGAAGAGTTCAGTGCTGAGCCTCTATTATCTGTAGTCAGCAGAGGCAAATGCTGTGCCCTTAGCACTATCATGCTGTGAAACTAGAGATTAAATGTAATGCTGTCAGAACCAAACACTGACCCAGGGTGTCAAACTATTCAGCAGACCAAAAGCACCAGCCACCCAGGGTTTCTCATCGGGAATCAACAACTACCTTAATTCAGGATCCAAAGATTACAGTCTTTAGCAAAATGCAGCTTTTCCTTGTCCAAGTCATCTCTAGGAAAGGAAAAATAAAGAGGGAAATACTGTTTGGTGTCACATAGTTACCATAGATCAGATGCAAATTCACTGACGTAATAAGATTATTCACCAATGCCAGTTCATACTACCTGATTTGGGCTGGGTTCATGGGATGTCCAACGCCTTCTGGAAGATCTTGAGTGAGTCACAATGGGTCAAGAAGATTTAACTGAAAAGGATTTGGGGGGTTACATTTTTAATGTAAGCTAAGCAGATTTAGGGGCTTTGTTAAGTGAGGGCAGTCAAGAAATCAGAGATAACTTTCATTTTCATGTGCGTCACTCTGGGAGCAGTATTGAAGAGTGTTTTGCAAATGCTGGTCCTGAGCCAGAAAGCTTTTACTTACATACAGAGCCTCGCTCACTGAGGTTCCCCACCAAAATAAATTAAAACCCTCATTTGAGAGTTACCTCTCAGAACGAGAGGCGCCCACAGACTGCTGTCTGCCGGAGCCTCTGCCTGCTCCTCTCCAACCCGCAGAGTGGGAGCCTTGGAGCAGGATGGGAGCCAGCAAGCGTGCCATTCCCTTCCCCAGTCTCTCCCAGAGGGGAGTGAGATGGTATCTTGAAACCCTGTTGTAGTGACCCACTAAGGCATATAGGATTTTAACCTGTAATTTAATCTGGGTAAGGCTTAACAATGTAGCCGAGCTGGTCTATGGCAGGAAGTAGGGTAAGTCTTCCTTGAGCCATGGTGCACAACAAAGTGCTTCCCTGTTCAGGTAAGAGGAGTTGTTGTAGGTCTGCCTCTGTCGGAGAGGAGAGTCACAAAAGAAGTGGTCTTGCCTGGTCTCCAGGATGGTCAAGTAATTGTGAGCGAGCCATGGCATGATGCTGAGCAAGTCAGATAAGCAGGAAAGCGTTTGTGTTCACCTGAATGACAATTGCACAAAGCTTCCTTTCTACTGTTTCGCTATCTTGGTCTTTACAACTAAGGGAAGTGAAAATGCAAACTCTGAGGGAACAAGAATTTGATTCAGTTTTTAATCCTAACACAACCTGCCTTTTAAATTACAAACTAAATCCAAGTTTTATCAATCTCTGCCCCACAGTCTTGCTGAGATTTTTCACATTCCTTTGCCAGCCAGTTTAATTAGAATTGTAAGGCTTTCATGTTCAAAGTGTCCACTTCGAACTGATGGGGTCAGCAGAGTTCAAAGCAAAGGATGAAAAACTCCAAAGTCTGAAACAGAAACAAGCCCTAAGCCTTATCCCAGCTTCACAAATGCTGAGAAAGTTTGGATCTGGAGGCAGAGATTGCAGCTTGAGTTTGCAGGCAGAAGGGAAAGTTATGTTTTTCGCACCACGGGGCATCTCCACATGTTGTGAAGCTCATCAACCTTTCCACAAATCCTGAGCCAACAGGGCTGCTCCGGAGACATTTGGTCTGGAAAAGAGAATATAGCCACTTCTCTCTCTTGCTTGGTCCACCACTAGGCTAAAGATTTACACCTGGAGAATTTTTTTAGCTCTGCTGAGGTACACATATTTATGAGGGGGTGCTTGAATAGAGAGGCATCACATGTGAGAAATATAAGCGCTAACTTCTTGTTTGTAATTATGACTTGTCACGCTTCCCACAAAAATTCCACACACACACAAAACAGTATAAGAAATCATTAAAAAGCAGAATATAAATATAAAAATTAGCTTTTACAATGTAGTGCATGTTCAGTGACCTGTTTGCACATACATACCCAAATTGTTACACACTGCATGTCTGGTTTTGAAATTCCTTATGTTTATAGAGTAATAAGGGACGTGATAAACTCGGGTGACAGCATTTCTAGTAGTATTCAAAGAATACAATATAAAGATTTATTCCTACCCACTAGTGCAGAAACACAGAGCTAAATGAATAAAAGAATGAATACACACACTGTAGAAAACACTCTTCCCTCCAGGCGAGATTAGATGTCTGGTTAAACTGTTCTGCATGAAGTCCATCATGCGTAGCTGTGCACACTTTGCATACAAAGAAAACACTCTCCCCATCCCAGCAAAGAAGGGGCTGACCACACCAAGAGGGTCAGTCAGGTTTGGGAGTTTTTTACTCATTCCCAATTTACAATTCCCTGCCAACTAGAAGTGGATATACCTCCTGTTTACCCTGAACCAAAGTACATGAAGCAAAGTACAAAGTGCCATTGGTACATAAAGGCCAATGTGTTACATCAGCATACACTTTCTGTAAACACTGCTGTAGGAGCCAATGTTACAGTGGAATAGTAGGGCTACGTCCCACATCTGGGGTCAGAGCAAGTTTAGCCAGGATCACTGTGCGTGCACCAAGGCTTTTCAGCTTTTCCTGGCATGGCTGTGTCCATCACATACAAGGCTTGTTGCTGCCACAGGTGTTTATCTGGCTGGGGTCCACAGTTTTACCTGGCTTGAGAACAGGAGAACAGCCCCATTAAGGTCATCTATCTGGAGACAGACGACACCCAGAAAGTTGCAGTACAATTACTGTCATCCCAGGTGGTCTGATCAAAGCCAAATATAAATTCTCCCAGTTTGTGAGAAGGAGGACACTCAGAGGAATGCATCTTCTGGCCCTGAAAACATACACGGCAGCCAAAGCCCAACAAAAGGAGTTGAAAGGCTAAGGAAAGATGTTGATTGCAAGAGCTACTGAGGAGTATTTGGAGCAGGGGAAGACTGGTAGAAGGGAAGTAGAAAAACTCTTGCCACAGTCCAGACTAGTCACATAAGACCAGCAAAAGGGTTGAGGGAAAGATGTAAATGGTATGGGGGGAAAGGGATGTGGTTTTCTTTCTCCCTTTGGATCTCCTCTTCCTTCCTGTGTCCCTTTTTTTTCTCCTTTTTTTTTCCAAATAGACTGCTCTATGGATATAATGTCACAGATGTAAATTTAAATAAAAAGCCAAATCAAAACAAGGTTTCAGTAACTGTAGAGCTGGTACATCCTGCTCTGGTGATAACTCTACAGCAAGCTGGCCCCTAAAAATACTACAGAGAGCTGTGACTCATGCTTACAAGCATTGGCTGATCAATGGAAACTTTGAGGAGTCTTTTGTAGGTATTTGTGTATGAGAACATGCACATAAGCGAGACAAAGAGCAGGAATGTGTTGCTATTAGATACCTCACTGTGTCCTGATGAATCCAATGTGTGAAGGTAGCACTTACTCTGCACTCCAGAAGGCATGCTGTGTTATTCCTCTGGTACAATTGTTTTGGTCCTCTTATCAGAGCATATGTTAATAGCTTTACGCTACTTACACTGAGAGCTGGAAATTGCTAAGAATTTCAAAGCTCCATCAGGGAGGAAGTAAGAATGGTAGATGCCCCAGAAGCACCCTACAGAGAGATTTAGCTCCTAGCTGCATTTTTACCTTTAGAGTGTTTTTAGGCACTTACTGTTCTCCCTCAACCTGCAGAGATACCTATTTTCAGTAACATCTCCCAGTGCAGGAAAAAAAGGCTATTCGTATTCACTTACATTAATTAACTGAGAGAAAAATCTGCTTCTGAAATAACATCAAATTAGTAGAGCAGAATAGCATATTAGCTTGAACACATCAAAGTGCTGAATGAAGCTGCTCAGCATCTGTAGTAAAGCATCTTATATGCTGGCTTTGTAAATCACAATAAAGAAAAAAGTGATTTGTACAGTACTTCTGGCAGCTTTTGTGGTTTCTGTCATATATGTCACCTCTTTGTTCCTGCCACAGAATATTTATATTATTAAAGCCTTTAGAATAATGAAATATGCATCAGGAAATATCAGTAAATACAATTAAACACTACACAGTTGCATTAGAGCACTTTCTCAGAGAATTAATGAAATAATGTGATCTGCAATGGCATATTTCTTTCTGCCCTTTCTTTTCAGCATTTCATGCTTCTTGATCAGCCACTGCAAAAATCATCATTGGGAGGAAAAGAGAAAATAAAAAGCTTCTTCAAAAAGTGATTAACTTGTGAGACATAACCTCTCTGAGAAATTTCATGGTCATGCATTTAGAAACACAGCACAGGCTAACAATGTCAGCTGATGTGATAAGGAAAACAAAATAGTTAATGATGTCAATTCTATCAGGTTTTAGGAAAAACTGGGAGGCATATGAATGCTGTGCAAGAGCATCATTTGTGACTGTGGTGGACAGAACAACCTCACATGCAGCTTCCTTGCATGGATTACTTCTTCTCAGTGCAGAGCGGACTTTGTTAGGTCAGGAAAGCAGTTGTCTTCTCAGGCAGCCCATTTCTCTGTTCCCTTAGCTGCCCTTCACAATCTCCTGCTTTGGCTTTGGTTTTGAGGGCATGGCAGGGAGCTGGGGGGGGCGGAATCCACCCTCCTGAAAGGCAAAAACTGGGGTGAGTTGCCAGCTCTGCTGAGGTCATGTTATTTTGCCAGAAATCTTCTTTGACCAGGGTCAGCAGCAGGAGCAATTTGCTCTCTTAGGAAATGCCTACATAAGCTATCAAATGAACCCTACTGGGGCCAGGTTCAGACAGTTGTGGCTTTGCTTCGCTCTCTGTATTGTTTGATGCAAGAAAGCAAAAGCCACATCAAGAAGCGCTACAGCAGAGGGATGGGTAATAAATGAAAAGAAATGGGTTGCTGACATGCCCTCAGGTAAATCTGCACCTGATAATTGATTATGGAAGCTCCATGCAATTGCAGGCCATTGCCCTGAGAAAGGATGAGGTGGCCCAGGAAAGGCTTGCAGAAGGGAGATAGGGAGTGGCAGAGTGTGGAAGGGCTGCTCTGCAGGAGGGAATTAAGTTGCCTGTGACCTCTCAGCCTGGGAAGGAGGCAGAAGAATACAACAGGAGTCTAAGGAGACAGGAATGTCATAGAGCATTGAAGAGGTAATGTTATAGTACAAAAGCTACTATTTCTTCAAAACAAGCAACTTGTTTTTTTTTTTCATGTGGCATGTAATTAAACTATGGGACTTTTGGCTGCTGCAGGATGGTAGAAAGCCAAAAATATACATAGCTTTAAAACCAGCTTTGCAGACTCACAGAAGGAAAATCTATTGTGAGCTACTAAAAGGCAAGATACCACCTTTGTGCCAGGTGGACTCTAGCCCACTGCTGATGAAAGGCATAGCTAAGGAGCATTCATTATACTTTGCTTGTTCTTATACCCTCCCCTCATCATCAGTTACGGGACTGTGTCAGAGAGAGGATAGGGAGCCTGTTGGACCCCTATGGTCTGTCTCAGTACAGCTCCTTCCTTACAGCCTTACATGAACTGTATTTACAATGCAGGAGCTCTGTTCCAGCCAGCTCCTGTACCAGCAAAGACTGACTGTTGCTCGCACAGTAAATGACCAGGAGGCACGGTTACACCTAAAAAGCCGGTTCTTTGGCTCCCATAGCATCAGAAATTTCTGGTACTGAGAAATATCTGTATATATACACCACATATATTCAGTATATATATATCTATCTACCAGTTACACCTTCGGCTCAGAGCAGCCGACCAGTGTGTATGTAGCTCCAGGCCAAGCACTGATGCCTCTAGTCCATTCAGCAGCAAGCTAGATCATGTAAGTGAGCACTGAGAATGAGAAGACAGTAGGTGATGTAGTCACAGCAAAGCAAGGGAAAGGGTATGTGCAGGAGCTATGGAGCTGCATTTTGAGGAGGGCAGGTGTTTGATGAGAGTTTGAGGTCTTGTGGGAGGAGAAGGAGCTACACCTCAGAGCTTGTAAATCATTTCATTAACTAATTCCTTTTCATGAGTTGGAGGGTTCAGTTTGTTGAATTAGTGTATTTTCAATCAGTATTGATATTACCATTACTAAGAAAACAGGACCAAATCCTAAGAACATGGAGTTTATCACCAAAACATTGACTAATGTAAGTCCATTTAACATCTATCTTCATCAATTACTCCATCTGCAAAACCAAAAGAATTACTGTACTTCACTGTGGTATCATCCTGCTCAGCTCATATCTGTTTTAAATAATTTTAAGATTTCTTGTGTTTATCAACACTGAAAGAAGCAAGTGTAAAATAACTAAGAAAGAAGATAGTTCAGAACTTCAGAAAAGAGTACGTACTTTACTTTGTGCAAATAAATACTTTGATAGATTTCACATAAAAAATAGCTTAGTAATTTCCCTGTTCAGCTCAATTTTCTCTGAAATTAAAAAGCACCAGAATACAGCTGAGAAAATAAGCTTTGGCTAGCTGTACTTTGTTTACACTTTATTTATGTGGATCAGCTGCAAAACAGACTGTTAATGCTATCCATCTTTAATGAACCTTTGTACTAAGGACAGGGAGTTTATGAGGACTAAACCCTGCAAAATAATATTGGACTTCATAACTAAGTCAGCACAGTTGAACTAAAATGCTTTATTGGATCTTGCTCACAAAAGGTTTATCCTATATCACTGATATCTTTCATTTCACTTAATCACTTTTATGAACACGAGCCAAGCCCCTACTGCAAATTGCCACCAGAGAGCTTAGAAGTCTAAATGATACTTCACTGAAGCTTCAGAAAGTCTCTTTGTTCTGGAGAAAACATACTAAATCACAGCAACCTAACCCTCTCAGTTTCTTATTTGCTTTAGAACGTATTTGTCTCCACTCTTTCTTGGTGGGATCATATGCATGAACAGAGACATTATTGAAATGTATCTGCCATCCATCTGTATTGCCACAGCCTGCATTGTCTTTAGGTAACTCAGTGAACTCAAGGTCATTTATTTGCATTTCCTCAGGGCAAGAAGTTTAGTAATGAGGTTTTGTAACCTAGGTGACTTTATATTAGTAATATTATTACATTACTTTTATATTCTATAGACACCATTATGGCACTTGTCATAAGTGTCAATAGTTATCTCCCAATTTATGACAGTAGTTGGACCTTTAAAGTAGTTTTTATGTACCCAAACACTCCTTTACATCAGTAGCCACTCGTATCCTCATGTGAGCAGGGGTCTGAGGGATTCGACAGGACACCACATCTGTACTAGGGAATTAAACATGCCATGAGCTGTGCTCTGGCATTGAGACCTACAACTGATGGTGTTCATACACCTGAATGCTCTTGGCCTCCAGAGGAGCTTGCTTACACCCAGACTGCCTATGGGAAGTGACCCCAGCCCCATAAAGCTCCCAAGCCGTTCCCAGCGACTGGAGAGCACCAGTTGATTTAGGCCAGAAGCAGGGCAGGAAGCACCCTAGCAATTCCCCAGGACAAGCAGGCTTTGGACTACTCATATAGTCATGGACTTTGGTTGCTCGGAGCTTGTGCCTCAGCTCTCTGTCAGGTATTGTGGTACTTCACTGGAACATTTTGAACATCCAGATAATGAAGATCATAAGGTGCTTGAATGCAATAGTAATGAGAAGAGGCAGCAGGGGCATAGATGTACCAAAAAACTAAACCACTCTTTCCATACTGACAACAGACACACTATGCCTTGTAAAAGTAATTGAGAATAGCAATACTATCAGCTTAGAGCTTCTTGGTGGTATAGTGAAAAGCATGAGCATGCTTTAACTTGCACGAGGGTGCAGGAATGCATCTCTAAGGAGCTACAGAGCATTCAGATCACAAAGGGAATACCCCATGCAGTGTACCACTGAAGAGATTTCATTGCCTGTTGAAGGGCAAGGAGAAAAAAATGGGTACACTATCATGAAGAGAACCTTCTTCACAGAAGTATTCATTTTAATTGGCTTTTCCTCTTCAAACAACACTGAAAGTGTCTTCCGACAGTAGCAAAACTGCTCCTGCATTTATTAATTGATGATAGTATAAAAGAAAGTAATTAAAAATTCCATGAAGCCATGCATTCTGATTGTCCTATGTGTAGCAAGACATTCTTTCCCACTGTGCTAAAATTAACTGTTTCGGAGAAATGTATAAACAACATGAACTACAATCAATAACATCCTCATCTGCCAGCAGCATTGCTAAGTGACAGCTGATCTAGCCAGCACTGGGATTGACTGCCCCGATTACTTTCAGCAGATTGGGTCCTGGTGATCAATACCAAATATTTAACACTTGTACCTCCTGCCTTCCTCTTGCTTTTTACTCAAGCACTAGGAGGAAAGACTGAAACCAGTTTTCTGTACAGTGCTCTCTCATCACTGGATTTAGTCACAAATATACATTATTGGTTCCCAAGAACTTCCCAGGTTTGGTCCCCACATTCCACAGATTTTACAGGGAAATAGCTAGTGAAATCTCTAAAAAACCAATCTGTGTGATTATTATCATATATTCCCAAAGCCTGACATCTGCTTTTGCAGGCACTGTGACTAGCCGGCTCTTTTTTATTTATTTATTTTTTGCTAGTAATCCCATTACCTTTTCTACTGATCAGGGCAGTCTGAGTCTGCCCAGCTGATTAGCTATTATTATGTCAAAATACTTTGTAATCCTCTTTGATCTCTTCTTAACAGCAATGCCAGGGCAGTGATACTCTCGCTTGAATATGCTCAAACACGCAATCATAGGAAAAATGCAGCATGCTTAGGAGTTTTCTATTTCAATTTCTCTATGTCCAGAATCACAGGCCAGTCTAGAAAATAGTATTTGCTGCTTCTGACCTTCCACAGGGGCAAGACAGACTGGGAGGCTGCTCCAGAGCTACCTGGGGCAGAGGGAGAGGGGACTCAGAGCTCAAGTCACTGGTCCTCGGCTGCCCACACATTTCCTTTCCGTGGCTAACAACGTACAGGAGATGCTACCCATTCATATCGTCCCTTGGTGAGAAGCTGGGATCCTGCTCTTGGATCTGGGATGCAGGAGGCAAGCTCTGATTCCCTAATCCTCAGCATTTATATTTCTTGTGTTTCTGTGCATCAGAATAAGTAAATCAGCAGCTGTCCTGCCTGGAAGTTACTGTTGGATAGCTGCATCCCAGGTCTTCACTCAGCCACAACAGACAAAAGATGTAACACAAGGAGAAGAAAACAAACAAAAATTAATATTAAATCTAGGAACACAAAAACACTGCAGTGCCAAATTCTCCTTTGGTAAATCAGCACAGATTCATTGTTGTTTACATCAGCTAAGCGGAAGAATGGAAACTGCTGACAGAATGGGAGCTCAGAGGCACATGAGTCACCACTCATTGAATTTCCATACTCTCGTGACCTAGTAATGTTGTTGGGGCATTCAGCAGAAGATGCTGCTTAAGATGTTTTTTCTTCCCAATAAATGAATTTTTGCATTCAGAGTGCATACAGGAGGTTTCCAGAAAGCTTTCTAATAGTGAAGAAACAATTCAGACTATCAGCTTGAAATCAGTCAGCCTGCATCTCAGGCAAAAACTACTCACCAGGGAGATCTGCTAGGGTAAAACAGACTCCTCAGGGAAGCAGTGGAGATTTCATATCTTGACACATCACAAGCTACCCTGGATAAAGCACTAGTACATGCATAAGAAGAAACAATCTTGCTTTTCACAGCAAGATAAGTTCAAACATTGAGCTTCTGAGATACTTCGGAGACAAGTGTGACGCGAGGTCTAAAATAAACAGAGCACTTCATTGCACTATCAGTAATGAACTGTAGAGAACTAGCCTGGTTGTTGTACTCTGCCAGTAGGGCTCTATCCTGTAAAATACTGAACTCTGTAAATTCTCCTTACAGAGAACATACAGTATTTTCGAGGGGAAAGGAAGAAATATTTCTGCAATTTAAAAAACCACAAACAAAAATAATCACTTAATCACACTTCTGAAAAATAACTAAAGAGCCAACACATGCATTGAAAATCCACCACAAAAACTGTGTTACTTTAAGACACGCTTCTCTTTAGTGTACATTTCGGTTGCCTTCATATATACAATTCAATTACCCTTGGTTTCAGCATGTTACTTAAAATGGGATTTATGGTCAGTATGAATACAATTCAATACCTCACTTTAACGGATTAATGAAAATTCTTTCAATGTGCAGAAAGTTTGCTCTAATTTGGGCTCAGCATCCACCCTTTTTAGTAGGCCTGACTGTAAGTACCTAAAAAAAAAAAATTTCTTCCGCTGCAGAGGTTGGAATAAACGTTCCAGCTGTTTCAAAAAATTAATTGAATAGAATTTGAAGGTGGCATATTGCACTGACTCCTGAAGTACTTACACATAGTTTGCACAATTTTTCAATATAGAACATTTATCCTAAAATCCAGAAATCCATACCAAGTCCTCTGTTATTTTCTAATCCTTCAGGAATGCTTATGGTTGCCTGAAAAGCCTTTCAAGGATCATGGGCAAGACAGAATAACATAACTTTTGCTTTAATTAAATGTGAAATCAGGAACTTAAGAACTAAAATACACACAGGAGAGAAATCCCTTCCCATTTGTTCTTCTTTGTGACCATTTTTCTTCAGATGAGAGCAACCTTTCTTACCAAATAATTTATCAATGATTCTTTACTTAAGCTTATACTTCCTGTCACAGACTTTGGCACATAAAAAGCATATTGTTCCAGCTTAAAGTTATAACATAATAACTTTGAGCATTTTGTGAAATAAACAGAAGTAGCAGTTAGAATTCTCCTTCACATCATTCATACAGAATAGAGAACTTGGCAGTTCTCTGCTAAGGAACGGGAGAGACTGAAATGGAAAATATTTCTGAGATCCTTTCAGCTGCAGCATATATGGGTACAAGCCTTAAAATTTCTATGCAGTCACAACAACAAATTGAAACAGCCTCTGAAATCTTTCAGCCTTGCTAAAATTGGCTTAAGCAGTCCTTGCCTTCCCTGTCCCAGACCATAGTTCCCAGCCTTGCACTAAAGTTCATTAAGCTCCTGGTTGTGTCTACAGGACTGTTCCTGTGAGGACATGGTACTGCAGTTGCATCAGTAGCCTAAGGACAAGAACTATCAGTAGGGGTTGTGTATTTCCATGGCTTGAGGCATCCATGGCCACAGGAAGAAAAGTATTATTTCAAGTAAATTTTTTTTTTAATTCAAAGAATACTAATATAATGTTTGCAATACATAAAGCCTTGTCCCCAAAAGATGTATCATTCTAGCTATACATGAAGCGGGGAAGCTAGTGCTTATTTCCCATCACAGTGGATGAAAATATTTTTGTTGCCTTTGCAGCAAATAAATGGTATTTACTGTATTTTCACATTTCTTACTATAATTTTTTTCTTGGAGTCACATTAAACTTACTTTAATCATCTGCTCCATTTGCATGCAGGCCTCCATCTGACAGTCTGCTGTAACCAACAAGAGACACTTCTGTATATACTGTGATATGTCTCATGGTAGTCACTGCTATCTGATCCATGCAAAATCATTTCTCTGCACCTCACATGAAGTGACAGCTTCTACCTGGTAGTGGGTATACCGGCTTCTCACCAGAACATGGCCACTGAGTCAGCGGCCAGTCACAGTCCACAAGAGATTCTAAGTCAGGCAACTGCAAAAACAGAAACCGTGCCTCAGCCCAGCCTCAGATCCCTGAGGTTTTGCATTGCATAGGACCAATTTATCCCAGATACTACGTCTTCAGCAAGCAGCAAGTACTGTCCCCATCCAGCAAGTCTTTACCCAGTGTTAGAGATATGGGAAGTGGCAACCTCCATGTACCAGAAGTTGTTGAGCACAGAGGGCAACCTAGTTAGAGTTCTCCTGGGCAATACATTTCTAGTTTAGCTTTTCATGTTTCGGCAATGATTTGATCATTTCTGTATAAAGTCTTGAAAGATATTGCCGTGGTTTCAGCCCGGCCGGTCACAAAGCACCAGGCAGCCGCTCGCTCCCTCCCCCCGTCCCGCCCGCGGCGGGATGAGGAGAAAATGTGAAGAAACGCGGGTGGGTCGAGCCCGGGACGGGCGGGATCCC
>JANZLQ010000060.1:579411-591903 GCA_026212715.1 Elanus axillaris
GGGGAGGAGGGGGTGTCGGGGTAAGAAGAGAAAGTAACACAGCTGGAGAGATTTTGCTCTGGTGTCATTGATACCACCTTGTCACCCCTTCATCTAAAAGAAAGGGGAGATCCAGGTACTTAAGAATGTATTTTTAAAATTAAATGCGGTTCCCAGGTTGAGGTTTACTTCACCCAGGGCTTAGCCCAAGGACAGGTCTGAAAATAAAGTTATTACATCCTCCCCCCCCAAAAATAAGAAAAATTGATAGAAACATATCTAGTCTGGCATAAAAGCCGTATCCTACTGATGGATCATACTAGGCTACGATGTATGATGAAGCTGCTAAAAAAGAAATATGTACTGAAGACATAAACCTGTCAAAGTAGAAATTTTGTGTTAAATATTCATTTATTGCATTTCCCTTGTACTTGTTACAGTACCTGCACAGCCCCAAATTCTAAAAATATATTTGAATGCCTGATTCCTACTGAAACCAGTAGGAGTTAAGCACTTAAATGTCTCTGAGGGCTTGAGTTCTGGTTCACTAATATCATAAATTTAACAGTGCTCTACCTATTTTCTCCTAATGATGCTTCATCTAGTTCCTGATTGTTTATTTTGTTTCACAGCACTGCTAGCGCATTAATAATAGATATTCACATACAGGAGCTATCAAGAATGTTTTCCAGTGAAAAAGATTTTCACTTCCAAAACCTTTGGACGGTGTAATAAGTTACATACACATTAGTTACTGCAAAAAACGGTATTTATGGCAACTGTATGTTCTCTAGGGCTATAGATCTGTATTTGTTATTAGGTGCTAAGGTGCTCCTGTCCTTGATGACATAAAAGGTTACTTTACCGGCCCTTAGAGAAAAAGCAAAATGGTAGATGCAATGTCTTCTATTCTATTGCATAACCCACTGCTAATCACAGAGCAGCTTAATTGCCACAGTGAGAAAGCTGATGCTTTTAGCTCTAGCATTATAGACACTGATGTTCTTCACAAAGGGCTAGGGAAAGGATTTCTAGAAATTTAAAATTTAAAGAATAAAATTATACAGAGTTTTTTTTGTAACAAAAAAAGTGAAAGTTGCTTAATTTGACTATAGGGTCTACTGTGCAAAAATATACCTATGCTGAAACAATTGCAGTCACTTGCTGACATGCAATCAGAAGAAAGGCTGACAGAATAAAACTGTATGTTCTGTTTGTAAGTCTGGGAAATAAGGAATATTCACTTCTAATCCTTTCCCTGTTGTAGGCAGGTAGGAAGGTGGACAGAAAAACAGGAAAACATGGGTAGGTGACAATAATGGTTTTTTTTAAGGTCCTGAGCAGTATAAAATAGATATTTTTTTTCCACATGTAAGTTCAGTTTGAGAGAGAAATAGCTCAATAATGACATCATGCCAGAGAAGTCTGTCCTTTCACCACTTGAAGCATAGTTTAATCTGTCTAAGGCCGTAAGGATCAGATCTATTTTTAGTAGACATAATGCTAAATAACTTTCTTTGCTTTAATTGAGCTCACTGGACTAACCACTAAAGATAGGAGATCAAGGCACAGTTCCTTAAGAACTATGACTGTAGTAAATAATGACAGTATTGGCAATCTTTTCTAAAATAGACAAGTTTAGTATTATTGATTCTGATCTCTCAGTAAAGAAATTTAGTGAAGAAAAATCTCTTTACTGAGAGGGTTGTCAGACATTGGAACAGGCTGCCCAGGGAAGTGGTGGAGTCGCCATCCCTGGAGGTGTTCAAAAAGCGCGTAGACAAGGCGCTCCAAGACATGGTCTAGTGGGCATGGACGATGGTTGGACTGGATGATCTTGAAGGTCTTTTCCAACCTAAATGATGCTATGATTCTCTCCCTGGTTTTGCATGAATGTAAATGTAATTCTGTGGCCTCACTAGATTTTCTCCACATTTACCCCAGCATCAGTAAGATCAGAGACTCATTTATTCACCATTCTGAAGGAAAATATCTGGCTTTTCATAATGGCAGAATTTTTTTTTAACCAATATTTTTGTTGACCAAATTTCTTTCATGAAACATTTAGGGTCATACCAGGATGTACAAAGTGAAACCCTAAGACACAGTCCTCACTAAGTTCCCAGAGCTAGAATCATATATAAGAATCATGTCATTTCCTGTTACTAATATGAATAAATACTTGGATTTCTTTTCTGTTATAAGGTTTTGACTATTCAGACTCAAGATTGTCTAAATACATGAAGTCTGAAAAAAGCACGAATCAAATTTTGACACATTTCCTTCCCCATATCAAAAATTCTTGTCATGAGGTGTTTTTTTCTTAAGCTATATTTTGGAGGTTTTCCCCACCTCAGCTATCTACCTTCCCTTTAACTCTTGTCAATAACTAAAATACTTTCCAAAGGCTCTATAGGGCACTTGCTCACGAGTCCTCCAATTTATCAAAGGGTGCCCATCACATAACTAAAGGACAACGAGTACTTGCAAAAGATGCTCTCAGAGTAGCAAGTAGGAGTGGGTACAGGGTAAAGGGATGGTAAGGGGTAAGGTAGGGCCACTGTAAGAGAGCAGCTTGCTGCTTAATTTCTGTGGAGGCGTATCCTGGCATTCAAAGGGAGTTGTGGCTCCGGAAGCCCTTGCCATGGTCACTATCAACACCGCCTTCAGCACCAGCTGGTGGCACAGAGCCGATCTCCACATTATTGCCACCAGAAACAGGCACACCAATAGCACCTCTTCCTTTTCTGTTGCGTAAAAAGCAGGACACAAGATGACAAAATCAGTGAGTTTTGCATATGCAGAAGAGTTGCCCGTTGCCGGTCATGTTGCAGGTGAGGTGAAGTACAAAATTGCAAATTAGGCCTAAAAAGCAAGTAAGAAAATTGTGCTTTGACGGTCAGTATAGTGACCCACTGTGCACCTAAGACAAGTGCTGAGAACACCCACATTTGCTGGTAAAAGCTTATGCAGATATCTGCAATGTTGCTGTTGCCTATGTCTATAGAGGGGCCAGCGCTGTGGTGGTGACTGGCACCTTCTCGAAAACTCTTTGGAGGTCACTTGACTAAGCACCAAGGTCTTCTCTGGCACCCAGGCCAACCCCTGCCCACAAGTCCCTCCTTGACTACTCAGAAGAAGAAAGGATGGTCCCCAGGTTTGTTTTCTTTTTAATAGCCAAGCAGTTAGACCATTCAGCCTTGCGGGAGGAGATTTGGTATTCTCAGGCCCTACTTAATCAGTACAGTTTTTCGAACTTATTAGAAGAAGCTCATTGTGATGAAATGACAGAGAAGGAATTACAATGAGCAAGTCTCCACCTCAAATTAAAAATATCTCATTCTGTGTGCTGTGTAAATCCGGCGTGTATTTTTGAAATACCTAGTATGTGTCAGTTCCAGCTGAAGCTTATAACGTAAATAGGCATAAGAACATTTGGCAGATAACCCAAATTACAGCTTCGCCACTGCAATTTCATTAGAAAACAGATACATGAGAAAACTAATCTGCTAGGAGGTGTGGAACAAACTGACACTTGCCTTTAAGCTCTTACAATGCCTGAATTATAGAATTTATTATTATTATTATCTCAACATATTTAAAGTCAATCAAGTATGTATCTGAACTCTAGAATGAATTATTATCACTGTGTCACTGGCTTGAAATCTGTTAATTATCTAGGAAGGATCCATTTGGAGACTTGCTGCACAGATAGATATATGTATCATATGCCTGATCTGAAGACTTTCACCTGTCATTTAAAATAAGATTAATCTCTTGAATATCAATACATGAGTGCAGGGTCATGAATCTGAATGAAATGATTCTAAGGCAAGCTCGTAATAAAATTGAATTCCAGTTTCTTTTTCTGGAGGCTAAAATGATAAATAGACTTTGCTGTCAGGTCTGATGTTTGATGTAATTGGTAGCAAACAAACAGCCCCTATCACAAGAAGGCTGCCAGCTCCGTCTCTGCGTCAGCCTAACACCTGTGTGGAGAGTACACCTGTTTTCAAAGTAGTTTTCAAAGAAGGTAGCTTATAGGACATGTGACAAAGAGGGATAGGGAATTAAAGTCTTGCGGGGATCTACAAGATCTGGGGACATGAGCCGCTAGAGAAAGACTGGGAAGCATCTGCTCTATAGTGGAATTTCGGACATTCAACAGGCTGAATGTTCAGGGTGAAATCCTGACTCCAGTCAAGTCAGCAGCAAAGCTCCCTTAGACTTTTAACGGCCAAGATTTTCCCTTATCTCATTACAAGTATCTGAGCCCAGCTTTGTGAGATGATGAGCACCCAGAAGTAATGACTATTCACAGCGACTGCCAGGGTTACGACTTGGTTTCAGCTCAGGCATATCCGATACATTCTTCATACCTCATCGGAGAGGAAATTCTCTGTACATGTGGGAACAGGTCCTTCACAAACTAGCAGTAAAATCTGTCTTCCTTATCAGGGCATTGTTTAGGTATCCGGAGAGAGGAACAAAGCCTCAAAGGAAGGAAAATCCCCTGCACTCATTTCTTCCATCCACCCTCCTCTACCCAGGAGCAATGAAAGAAGTTCTTTTTGTTACCTGCACAAAGCAATTCTCCTAAGAACCTGTATTTTGAATTTTCCTCTGACTAGGTGGAAAAGGAACCAACAAAACAATTTATGTTGTTGGTTACTTGTCTCCTGATTAAAAAAAAAAAAATCATAGGACAGCAGCACAGTAAGGAACAAGGAAATAAAGCAGGCCTGCAAGGAAAACAAGCAATAAAACATTCCTATTGATTTCGTAAAACAGTCCCAATTGTTCTTGGAACCTGATTCAGGGTCAATTGTGAGTTATGGGAAAGGGAAAAAGGACAAAGTCCTAGTAACAGATAGAAAACTGTTTCAAATACGGTCTTTAGACCCTGAGAGGGAGAAAAGAAAAAAAAAAAGTAAAGGATATTATGCAAGCTGAGAAATTATGGTTTTTATTTAAAGGAGAAATATGACGGATCAGTTTCATTCATTGTTTACATCCCTGGATTAAGCCAGCAGGATTCTATAGCTATTAATTCGAACCCACACGGAACCCAGTTTCAAAATCCATTAATTTTTTTGGACTGGTTAAAAAAATTTCCTAGTAATACTGTAATTGTCTGCTAACTCTCTCCTCAACAACTTCTTCAGGAAGATGATATGGAAACGGGGTACATTTTTTCTGCGTTCCTACTCTCACATCTTCATCTGCTCTCATTTCCTGAATGTTCAGTCTTACCTCTATTTGTTAAATCTTTTTATCCCTATCTTATCTGGGGATTTATATTCACCAACACAAAAGCTTTCAGTTATAACAAGGTGCCTAATGTGGAATACTTATAAACACAGGAAGATCTCAGCTAGAACAAACCAGAAGGCAGTGGTAGAACCTGTTCTGACCGGCCATCAGCAAAACATCTCTCCCAGTCACCACTAAAACAGCTTTCTATCACCTCCCCCCTACAAAATTACCTCCAGTTACAGACCGTGCTAAAATTCTGTAGTACACTAGGTATCACCCAAAGTAACTAGGCAATACCCGTGTGTCCCCACATGGTTAATATCCCACTTGCCTTACAACAAAATGTTGACTCTATGACAATTCTGCAGGGGGTTGGCTAACGTGACCTGGTAATCCTGTAGTAAGAACACACATCGCTGTCAGCGGCGACAGCCTCAGTGTTTTATGCTGTTTCCCATCATGGCAGCATCTGAGCGCTCTCCTTGTCAGATCAGTCACATTAGGAAAATAAATCTCCTGTGAACCACACAGTTGCAGCTGCTTTTTTTTTTCTCCTGGCTTTGAAGTTTTGATAGCACATGCTTTGTATCTTTGCTAGCTTTTGGTGATGTCTTGCATGTTTCTTTGGGCTTGAAAAATAAGTCTTCATAGCCCAAAATGCCTACAAATAGTTGAAAGCGGCAGACCATACTCATCTTTGGAAATAGCCAAAGAAATTCTTCTGAGCACTTTTAAGACAGATGAAATAACCTTGCAAACACTGTTTTTTTCTGAATTCCACCTAGATAACAGTGATCCTAAAGCATTTAGGGTGTGTATCTTTGATATTTTTTTAGCCTTTACAATGTCACTACCATGGTTCTATTATTCATAAAAATTACAAACCTTATTATGACTCCTTGGAAGCTCTTGGTTTCTACAAGAAAGAGCTAGGCAGACCTATTCAAACAGAGAGAAAATTAATTCCAGCCTCCACAGAAGCTTTCCAGAAGGATTTTGCTAAGGTTCAGGTACAGATCAAAAATTTAATCTTAACTCTTTTAATAGACCTTAGTATATGGAATAGTGTATGTAAGATAGCATTAGAAATGGTCTGAGATAACAATATCAGTACCAGCTTAGCAAACCATGAGTAGCGATTGTAAACAGTGTGTGCCTTGCTTGGCTTTAGTCATGGTAACAAGAAATAAGATGTTGGGAAAGCATCAGTAGTGAGAACATTCAGATTTTTAAAGCTGAATGAGAGCTGTCAATAGGTGAAGGTCAGAAAGCAGCTCTGATTGTAAACAAAGGAGAGTTCTGTCCCCTCTGGCACTGAACCTGTGTTCCTGATTAGATTCCCATCTGCACAGGACCTAAAACCTTCTTGAAACTCAAATGCTGAGCTGAGGTTAAGTTAGGTTGAATGGGTCCTAGATGTCATTCACCTGCAGCAATTTCTAGAATAAATATTATTCCTTTTTCTTTATTATTCAGACAGTTACAGACCTAGTATGTTCCATATTACTGTTACATATGCTAATAACTGGCTTGCACTGCATTGCTCTTTATTTGCTTATTTAATCATGCATTTGAGATTTTAAACAAATTTATTTTAATCTCTTACTATGAGAATATGGTTCATCTATGACTAGTTCTTTGAAGCACCTTTGTTTCCAGTTATCTCTAGGGTTCGGCACAAGCAATCTCTTATATCAGTGCAAGACTTTGAGACTCTGGCTAACACTGTTTATTGAAAAAGATTTTGTTTGCAGTGATGCTCTATATTTCAAATTATTTTAATACATTAGAGAAGAAACACTAACTCTTCAGTGGTCCAAAACGTTCACTGTGGCAATAGCACAGAAAAGTGATAAAGAATGCAAGATTTAAGGGTCACCGCATCCAGAGGGAAAAAAAGCCTTGTTATTTGAATTGCCTTCAGATCAACTTTATCCCAAGACATTAAGAAATCAGTACAGAAGTAGATGCAGGAACAGTTATGGAAAACAACTATTTACTATTGCTCAAATAGTTATAGGCTGATTGCTTAGGTTCAATTCAAATTTAAAGAAATAAAAGGGAGCAATGATTATATATGTCTGCACTTTAGATCCACTCAGATACATTTTTGTCCTTTGCTTCAAATACTGCTAAGATGCTCCCATGCACACTATTCTTAGGATGAAACTCTTATCTTTCACTCTCAGAAGAAAATCTTGTTGAAGGCAAAGACCCCCACTGAGGTCATATTCAAACTCAAACCTTTACCCCGCCGCAGGCACCTGTGAACTGCAGTTTAATCAGAGTGAAAGTTTTGGCACTTCTCCTGAAGGGTTATTGGCCCTCCCCATCCAACTTTGAGACTCTACTAAGATCCCTTTCAGGCGGAGTCATCTCCCTGTAAACAGAAACTTGCCAGGGACTATTTCTGTATTTAATATAAACAAGTCATTAACCCCCTGGGGAGACAATGTTCCCTCCTGCCTGGTGTTCAGTGAATTCAGCTCTCAGTGTCTATATTCTTTACAAACAAAAATCTGTCTCTCATGTAAACATCTAAGCTGACAACTATATTTTATACAAGCACGTAAATTATAGTGTGAGGTGGCTCATTACGCATTCTTGATCGAGGGTGGACGTAACACTAGACAAGGAACTATGAGAGGAGACAGTAGGTTTGAAGGTTTCCTTAATCTGGATTTTGCAGAGTATCCTACCGTACTTCACATTCTCCTGTGCCAAGCAATCACGGCTATGGTGATGAGCACTTCTTCATTCGAAACCTAGAAAATGGCCTTTATTATGTGTTTGCTAAGTACAGGTCAGACAGGTGTAACAAATAAGGCCCACAAGCTCCCACAGCAAAATTGCTTCTTTGTTAGAGCTGGATCCCAGGACAGGCTGAACTGTTCCCAGCTGGCACCAGTTCTCAGTTTATGTGATCAAAGCTGAAAACACAGCTGCCACCTTGATGTTCTGAGCCTTTTGTTGTCACTGGAAAAATTTGTACTTACATCAGTGGTTAGAAGTTCTGTTTCATCTGTTGCTGGACGTTACCCCGTTGTGCTCACTGCAGCCTTTCCTGAAAATAGAAACTAAATCCCGTTTTCTCTACTGGCAAAGCAGTGTGGAATAGTTTGTCGCTCCCCTGTACCAGCACTGCTAAGAAAGTAGTAAGAGAAACATTGCAGAGAGTGGGAACAGGTAGAGGAACAGGAACAATCAGAACCTGTTAAACTGGCTTTGCTGATGGGAAAAATGTTACTGGAAAAATGTTACTGGGATGAAGATTTCAGGTTATGGCTTTGTTCAGCGGGACGAGCCCAACAACTGTTTGGCTGCAGGAAAAGAGGAAGCAACCGAGAACACTAGAATTCAGTGGACCAGAAAAAGCTGGGTTGTTGGGAGGGTTTTTCCCCCAGCTGAGGGAGTTAGCCTAAAGAGGAAGGGAAGGGAATTATGCTAATGAGTGGAAAAAGAAATGAGAAGATGTGGGAAAGAGTCAGGGCAGGGAAAGAAAGAAGTGGAGAAGGAAGAGGGCGAAACACTCTCTGCCCCTTCAGGGATAGCAGTTATTCATTTGGCTCAGCTGCGTCAGGAAAATTTGCCATTCCTCTCTGAAAAAATAGCAGCACTAATAAGAAGATAGCCATTGCAACCAATAAAAATGACTCACTCGTAGTCAGGCTTCTTGTTATAACGACAGAAGTGGAGTGTGGCTACTCAGCAGAACTCCCCTGGTGACGTTATTTCCACAGACGCATGTGTTCACGCTGCTGGCACGTCAGCGGGAGGAGGTGAGGGGCTGCACCCGGCCCAGCCAGGCTGGACTTTGGAGCAGGGGATGCCACAAAGCCGTAAACGCATCCATTGTCCGACATAATTTTAAAATGCATCAGAGAGGCAAATTTAGGACGCTGAGCCATCCGTCAGGGACTCATCTTCCTCCCAGAACTTCCCAGCATACAACCTGAATTGCCTTCAAGTCCTCCTAACCCTCACTTAAGCCAGCAGTGTTTGTTGCACGTGGCTCTGAAGCAAAAGCAAATAGCAGGATGCCGCTGCCAGAAATCACTGCAATGCTGCTGTTCAGACAGGTTTTGTCTCCTCTGCATTACCTACACGATTCAAAATAAGGATAGACCAGGCTCTTTTCTTTGCAATAGTAATAGCCTTGCTTAGGAAAAAGGAGTAAGAAGCCCGAAATCACTGATTTCTCACTGAAAAGATGATGTTATCTTTGATAAGTTACTAAAATTCCTGTCTGATACATACCTGCCATTATATGAAAACACAATTCTTTTTGATTTTTGCCATTTTCATAGAAGAGGCTTTGTTTTTCATTGGCACGCTCCATTTTTGTACTCCCTTGCATTGGAATTAACCCCAGGTGGAGCAAACAGTAGTCAGACACACAGTAATGTAGCATGGGATTAAGAAACCCCAAACAGGTGACAGAATCCAGGCAGCCTGAGGAATTAAACTGAAGCTTTGTTTCCACAAAGAAGCAAAGTAAACAGCAGCAGGGCCAGCAAGATACTGTCCTTTAGTATGACTGTGCAAAATAGCTTTACCTATTGGCAAAATTGTGCGTGGGTTTGGAGTTCCTTGCCTACGGCTTAGTAATGATAATGCCAGGAGTCATTCCCCAAAGCACTGCCTCACCCCGCCATTGGGCTTGATTCTGAGAGCATCACCTAATTTTCTACTGATGTCTTTGAATTTGGGGAGCTCAGCACTTTTCCAAGCAGGGCCATAAGCTGGATAATAATGTTCAATGGTTTTACTGCAAAAAAGTCTGCCTTGTGGTGGATTATTATTATTATTATTATTATTATTATTATTATTATTATTAAAGATCAGCCTGCATCCTTTAAAAAGATCATTTTCTCCCTGGCAAAAGTAAACAAACCCCAATAATTTCCTCTGTTAGGAAATATTTCTTCACTCTCTTTCTTTTGTCAGCACACACCTGACTGGCTGACACCGGTAGCCTGGTAGCCTTTGCTCTGTTTACTTTAAAGAATAAGCCACTGCTGTTTGATTTAGTTTTTCATTTTTAATGCGTAAGCCCTCTCTTGATCCTGCATTCCAGAGAAAAGGAATCAGAGTTCCTTTAAATATCATGTGGGGTGCCTCTGAAGCCAGAGTTGTAGATGTAGATCTCCCTTGCAAGTTTATAAAACTGAGATTTTGGGGGGGGACGGACCAAACAAACATGCAAGCACCAAGCTCCCCTGTCAGCTTTAACATGGCAGGTGTACCTCACCCAGCCAGTCACTTTTCACTTAACTGTCAGTACACTTGTTTAACACTTCTAGCTGCATTGCACCAGTATAGCTTTTTATTCTAAAGGTCAGCCACCTACACCAAAGTTCAAAAAGACATGTAATGCAAACAAAAAATTAAATCAAAGGAGGCTTTCGTCAGACCTGACTTGAACTAGCTAGGCAAGATGAGATTCATTAACACAAATTGTAAAGAAAAGATTCTTGTCAGAGCCATATGAATTGCAAAATGAGTAAGATATAAAGAGCTATGTTCTTCCTTATGCCTCTATCTCTTTAAAGTACTCAGGCTATCAGAGTTACACAAGGAGGGATTTGTACATTTGTGTATGGAAAGAAAAACCCCTGAAGAATGGGACTTAACATTTCATTCTTCAAGGAGAAATAAGGATCCTGACCTTCTCGCAGGAAAATCAGTGCAGTTGATTAGGGTGGCCAGAAACTGGTTTTAAATTATCAGTTATGAACCCCCAACCCCAGGTCCCCGATCTTGAAGGCACTCTCCAAGGCATGGTACTGGAGGTGCCTAAGGAGGCTGTGCTGGCTGCTCCGGCATTTAATGTCAAGGGAGTGATGGTGGACGCCGAGCCCTGCTATCGGAGGCTGCCAGCCCCTTCCTCTGTGTCACTGGAGTCGGATGCCAACAGAAGATGTCTTTATACAGCTCACATCCTTCAGACTCTGTCTGCGAAGACTTCCTGATGAATTCCTTGCGTCAGAAGCAGGTTACTCATCTATTTTTAAGTGCCTTCATCTGATACAAATATTTACAGTTCTTCATTAGGCAGCTCCAGTCCTTGGGCCTCTTAACCAATTTCATGATATCCTGCGCACACGGTAATCCTGGAAACACCTCTAGGGATGTACAGCAATCCCTGACACGTATCTGACTATGCTAAGGTACAAGGAACAGATTTTCAGGTGGGCTTTCCAGTACTTCAAAGACCATGCAGTCATTTACAGCCCCAGAAAGCAGGGATTGCAAACTGTCCTGCCGAAGAAGAGAACAAACCTGACAGTCGAACTCAGCTATGCTGAACAGGGGGAATTGGACTCTGCCTCAGGAATCACCATATGTAATCTTCAAACCTTCCAGCCTGGTTTGTATACCACAAAGCAGGAAAAAGAAACAAACAAAAACTCAACAGATAATTTTTCTCTTCGTTTTCTTGTCATTTTTTTTGGTTTAAAACTAGGGTCGATGGTCTTCTTTTTTTTCCTCCTTGGGTAAAAAAAAGAGTTCAGCTACAATCGGCTTAATTTTTCATGTTTTGTGACAATGGGAAAAAAATATATTCCAGTTGGAAGCTGGCTCTGAGGAGTTTATTGTTTTTCTTCTTGTGGAATGTCTAATGATGTGAAATTTTGCTATCAATTGAAAAGCCATTTCAAGTGAAAAGCAAGTTCCAGTGTAAAAAATTCATCCGTTCCCTTTTGAATGCAAATCTTCAGAATGTTTATACAAAAATTCTGTGCATTTCAAGGTACATTCATACTTCTTCACCTCCTTCAATAAGGCTATGCAGAGGCTTAACTTTAAGTGTTTGTTCAAGTGTTTTGCTGCAGAGGAGCCTCTGAGACCTTGATGGCAGCAGGCATTGTTGTGGTGATTTCAGACCTGGAGGCAGGAAGGCAATTGCACATGTGGCATCTTGCAAAGGACAGAAAATAACACTGGCTTTTTCGGAAAATATAAAAGCAGGCTTTTCCTTGGATTCAAATGGACAAATTAATGGTCATCAGCAAAGGCAAGGAGGGAACAAGAAAAATGATAGAGAAAGCGAATAATGGAAGAATAGATGTCTTTCTTCTTACAGGCTTTACTGAGATGCTTTCAAACAATTGCCTTTGGATCAAGAAGAATTCCTGAATGATTTTGCAAAACAAAGTAGAACTGCAAATGAAAGCAACACTCTGACAACCAAAGGAGATGTTTCCCAACTCAAATATAGTAAAACAAAAGGTCAGCCTTGGGAGCGATGGGGGG
>JANZLQ010000060.1:595229-620255 GCA_026212715.1 Elanus axillaris
GGGGGGGATTGTTGCTATTGTTTGGGATTTTTACTGTGTTCTAACTGGATTTTATCTTCCCTTGTAGTAAGCAAGAAGAGTGGTTGCTGCATACCATAAGGCTGACTATTAACTGACAAGTAGGCACGCTAAATCTGCTTCTTGTCCCCTCAGGCAGTGGTCCCTAACTCTTGGCTCAGAGACAACATATTGAGCACCAGATTCCTCAGCATTACTTGCAGCCATCGGGGAAAGCGGAGTATGGCATCAGACATCACTTGCCGTGCATTGCTTCTTCAGTACGCAAGCCCAGGCTTGTGAAAGTTGGGGTTCCCTGCTTGGGATTAGACAAAGGTCAAAAGACATCAGAAAGAGAAAATAACAGAAGATGGAAGAGGAGTCAAGTGATAACAAAACCAATCTTGCCCAGTACCTGAAAGCTCATCTTTTCACTGCAGCAAGCCCTCAAAAAGAAGACTGGGCAATTCTTTGCTTTCGGTGCCTTCCACAAACTCCTTCCTGAGGTTCATGAGAAGAGAGACATCATCTCTGCACTAGTTAGGGGCTCCTGGTGCCACACTGCATTTCATGGGGTAGCTAGGAAAGCCACATCTTTGTTTATAACAAATAAACCCCAAACAGCCAAACAAAAAAGGCCTGGAAACATAAGAAAGTAATTCAGATCACACAGAGCCATTTACCTGGTTTGGGATGATTGTTTTCTTCAGTTCATAAAGAATTATTTAAAACATTCTGGAGTGCAGACTGGCCCCACATGTCTATTTATGTTTTGAGTTTGAGCAAAAAAGAAATGAAATACTAGTTAGGTTACAGTGTACTGCTGACCCACAGCCACTGATATGACAAATTCCCACTGACCAACTCTGAAGGTATTTTTCTCTTCTACATCCAAGTATAATAATGATGATGGAAAGAGGCCACTTGTTCCTCTGGTGTAAAGGACAGAAGCAGTAATGCCTATTCAGCAGAAATGAAGGGCTGTCCAAGCAAAGACAGCTATACAAGCTGGCCTTGCAGAGAGAGTAATCCTGCTCAGCCAGACTCGAAGTGAAACATGTATTTATGGACTGTATTGCGAGCATGCAAACTCTCTGGGTTTGGATTATAAAGGTTACACACAGATGAGTTAATCCTCTTTGCTGCACAACCCGACTGTGGCCAAGAGAGAGATGATCTGTCTTAAGGGATCTTCTCTTTGGACCTCTACTCTGCCTTCAGGAGCACTACCCAAGCAGGGCTAACACTCTCGTACGGATCTCCTACCTGGACGAGGAGGAGAAATACCTTTACTGGCCTCTTGCAGCTGTCTCAGCTGGGTCAATGGCTCTCTGCTCAAGCATAACGGGCTCCCTCAGGTTCACCCTACTACACTGACGACGTCCTCGCCTTCCTACTGAGTAACTTTTTAATACCCCACATGCTTCACGCGTCTCCTAGCTGTGCTGCGAGCCGAGTACCTGCAGCGGCACAGCTTGCCTTGCAAGTTGCCAAGGCTACCCCGAAAACTCTTCCCTCCTTTTCTCTGCTTCGTGTATCCTTTTCTCGGTACGCAAATGTCGGCAGTTGTAACCTGCTGCAGGGAGGCATCTGGCAGAGATGGCTGCCACAAAGGAGGAGGCTCTTGCTGAAGATGCTCTGCCAGCAGCATTACGCAGACTCCCCTTCTCAATTCACATTTTCTTGGCGCCTACACCCCTGTCTGACTGACTTTCAAACAGGCAAAGAGTCAACCCAACAGATGGGCTGGGTGGCAGGCAACCAAGACGCTATGAATGTACATTGTCTGGGCGTGGAGAGTCAAACTGGCAGTGGGGAGTATCCAAGTAGCTGCCCGTCACACAGCTATGTGACAGCAGCGCAGAGATATGCCGTGAATGGCCAAGTTTGAACGTCTTCCATAACAGCAGCATTCGTAGACAGAAAAAGTACAGTAAAGTGGTGCTGCAGCTGACCGTGCTTGGGAGGAATCCAGGAAGGAATTGCGATGGAGAGGCACGTCCAGCGGAAGAACGACTTTCCTCTTGCGAAGGGACCGTTGCCGTCACGATACCTCGGATCCAGCAGTGCAGGGGAAGATTTTATACAGGGCAAGGCAAGCAGCGGAGAAGGTTTATCTTTTGTGCCTCAGGAGCCCTTCAACATTAGTACAAAAATCCAATGTATTAAATGTTTTCGCTAAACGGCTCAATGAGCTTTGTGCAGTCTGCGGTGGCCCCTGCATGCGTGGTGTGAGCAGACTAGCCTAGCAAGTCTAGTTACCAAGGAAACAGGTTTTAAACTTGAAACATAGGTAGTCAGGATGACAAAGAGATCTTACACTTTTTTGGAACGTGTCTCTCCTCTGAGGAGGGAAAGTGGAAGCTGGCTTTCCAAATCCTTCTCATGGCGGTCACAGGGCCAGTGGAAGATGTTGCTGCGTGGCTGACCCTGCCTCGCTGGTCTAGCAGAAGGGGAAACAGAATACGTAACGAAAGATCATTACGTAGCATCGCCTAATGCTTTACCTTAAAAGAAGGCAAATGGGGGGTCTTAATTAGGCAAGGATTTCCTTTCTCTGAGGGAGCCAATCAATCACATTTTTTTCCTGTCCTGAAATGAGGAGATTTTTTTTTTAACGTAAATCTTTTAAGCCCCAGTGCTACAGCTTTATAGGAAGAGGAAATTGATCTCAGCTATTCCCCAACAGAGTGGCACTGAACATAAAGTGTCTTTCTTCCAGCATGTATTCATTAGTTCCTTCTCTCAACCTGACCTTGAAAGCATTTGATTAAATGATTAAAATAGCTCCATCCCAAAACGACAGTTTGTAGGACAAACTTAATTAAGCCCTGGGACTGAGGAATGGAAAAGCGTGTGCTACGCTTCTCGCTTTGTATGAACACCTGTGCTTAAATAACCACGTGAGGGCTGTTGTAAGCCCCTGCGATACGTGGGGCGTCCCTGACTCCCCTCCACCCCATGGGCTCCCAAGCCAGGTCCCTGCTCCCTGCCCACCCACCGCTCCCTTCCCGACGGCCGCAGCTCTACCCGCACCACAAGCAGCGTCGCTCCTTGGCACCTTCCCATCTCACAGCCCCTCGGAATATGCAAACTGGCCACAGAGAGCTTGAAAACTCAGGTGGTGCGTGTAAGAAAAAGGGAAGGAATTCTGCTAACTTCTTTGTCATCTCATCATTTAAAAATACAAAAAAAAGTTACACCCTCTGTAGGATAGCACAGTGAAAGTGGTGAAATTATTACTTTCTCGCCACTTTGTTTGATCAGCCTGTCTACACCGTCAAAAACCTGAATCTGATTTCTCTGCTAAAATAGCACTACTGCTTTTGGCAGCGGTGTAATATTAATGCAGATTGAGATCTTCAGCATTGTTTCTTTTAAATTTCTCAGGTTATCTTATTCTGGCAGTTTAGAAATATGGGGCTTCATTTGCTAACGTCCACATTGCATCTAGTCCTTTTGCGGGGCCATCGGTGCTAGCAGTGGTGGATATACCACATAAATACACCCTTTTAAACAAGGCTTGAGAGAAAATTACAGCGGGCTTAATAGGGTGCTCAGTCATAACCAAGCAATTCTATTGACTTCAGTGGGGCTGCATAAAAATAAGTGCTAGCAAAACTTGGCTCAGAAACTTGAAAAAAAAAAAAAAAAGAAGAAATCCTTGAACCACAAACAGTATGTGGTTCAGTTTGCAAACAATTCCTTAACTCTCCAATATATCAATGATAAAAACAAACCTCTCCCATTCCCTAGCCAACAACAAATCCCATTAGCTCGCCCCGTCCCAGCAGCCGGCATCCTTTTCTGTGCTGTTTCCGCACCCACCACCGTAAAGGCTACGGTGTTTCTGTATAATGATGCACGCTGCTCTCTGCTTCGCTGGAAGTGTTTTTTTCTTCCCTTGAAAGGCTCCTGAAAAACCTGAAATGCAGAAGGAAGTACGAAAAGTCTCACTTCTCTTTTCCTCCAGCCAGTCATCTTCCAGGGCTGCCCGGCAGATTATCGCAGTGAGACCGAGGTTCAAAATGAGCTTTGCAGAGCCCTCGCCCTCCCCACGTCTCACTCCCGTGGATCAATGTGACTATTTAAATGGATGCGCTCGGAGAGGCACGCAGCCGGCGGTTCGGGCTCGCAGGCAGGAAGGTGAAGTCTGGTGGCTGACAAAAGTTGGAGGTCTGGTTGAAATTTCTGGTTTCATTCAGGGGGAAATACATCTTTGCCTGGTGGATATTCTGTGCTAGGGGACAAGCGCAATCAGTGACCCACTCATTAGCAAAACAAAGCAAGCAACCAAACCAACATCCTCCAAATACATGTCAGTACACTGACATCTGTCAAGCTATATTTGAACGCACACAAATCCTGAGATTTCTTCTGCAGTAGCAATTATAATTAGGCCTTTATCAGAGTATCCGTTGATAAAAATGGAGTGCTGCGTCCGCGGAAAACCAGAGCATTTCCCTGAACAGCCTGGGAGAACTTCACCCACAGAGTGACGATGCACCTCACACACCAGAAAGGTACAGCACCGCTTTAGACATCAAATTGAGGACAATCACAGTGTAAAACGACAGGATTGGTGGGTCTGATAATTTGCCACAGGGCAGGCAGTTCAGCGGCTGGAGAGTGTAAAGGCAAGTCCAAACCTAAATGAGGTTCTTCTGACCGTGACCCCTGGATGTTTCTCCTAATCTGCACGTCTGTAAATGAAGATACAAGCCGGCAATGGAGTTCTCCAGGTACGTCACGTAACAACTGTGCTTGTTAAACAACAAAAGAGCAGGTTTCCAAAAGGAAAATGACGCTGTCTTGAATTTCTTTGCAGTAAGGCTTTTCTGGTTTTGAAGGCATTGGACTACAGCTGCTGGGTTAGAAATCTCATTTTCTTTATTCCTTTAGAATAGAAAAATCCTGGGATCTGTTACCTTCTGAGAAACACAGACAAAGTCAATAAAGTAATGAAATGTTTATGTTGCCCAAGTATTTTGTGTCAAATAGTAAAACCATTATTTGATTAAAATAATACAGAATCCAGCACTGGGATATTAATCACGCTGCATCAGAGAGGGAAAATATTATTCCTTTTGTAAAATCTGTTCCTAAGAAAAGACTCTACTCAAAGTAGAAACACTTCAATATTTGTTCTTTAGATAAATAAGATTAAATTTTAAACTTTACTCTTCTGAAACCCTTAGAGAAATGTTCATTTATCTGCAGCTGAAATTAATATTGGATTGCTTTATTGATTTATTGGCTAAAGGCACAGACTAGCCGTGAAAATTCCTCTCTGCTTGCACTGACATATTGAACAGGAACAAAAATATATGTCATTTAAAAGCAGTTTAGCCTTGAGAAAATGGGCAGTCATTGTGAGGTTTGGCATTCTAGAACTTCCCCCCCCTTCTTTGTGTATCCCACTTAAGAATCAAGATATTTATATAGAACAGCTTGATAGAAATGATAAATAACTGACTCTAATTACATTGCTTGAGGTACTGCTCAAACGCAATGTCCTGGGTTTGGCCGGGATAGAGTCAATTTTCTTCCTAGTAGCTGGTACAGTGTGTTTTGGGTTCGGTGTGAGAATAATGTTGATAACACACGGATGTCTTGGTCTTTGCTAAGTAGTGCTTATCCCAAGTTGAGGATTTTTCAGTTTCCCGTGCTCTCCCAGCAAGCAGGTGCACGAGAAGCTGGGAGGGAGCCTGGCCAGGAGAGCTGACCCAAACTAGCCAAAGGGGTATTCCATACCATAGGATGTCGTGCCCAGTATAGAAACGGGGGGAGTTGGCCGGGAGGGGCCGATCGCTGCACGGGCATCGGTCAGCGGGTGGTGAGCAACTGCCTTGTGCATCCCTTGTCTTTTCTTGGGTGTTATTCCTCTCTCCTTTTGTTATTTTCCTTTTCATTACCATTATTAGTGTTGTTATTATTATGGTTTTTTTTCCAATTATTACACTGTTCCTATCTTGACCCATGAGTTTTACTTGTTTGATTCTCTCCCCACCCCACCAGGGAGGGGGGAAGCGGGTGCCTGGCTGTCACCGTGGTGCTTCGTTGCTGGCTGCGGTGAAACCGCAACAGGCAATCTTATACCACAACACCGAAAAGCCTTCAGAGGACATAAGGCTTAAAACCCCCAAAATATCAAAATATATATACACAACCTCCCAAAGGACTGTGCGTCAGAGCTTCAGCTGCAGTAAGTCACCAGGGATGCGATGGTAGCATACGCCTCACCTGCAGCCGCTGAGACCGGGGCTTATCTTGGCACAACAGCTTGTGATACTTAGACTGAAAATTGGCAGCAGCAAAAGGGCAATCGGTAGGTACGCTGTAGGTGATGCGGGTGACCCTACTAAGGGGGAGCTCGGGGAGAACTTACTGTCCAGTCTCTGTGTTTATACCCTTATCCTGGCGGGGTAATTTGAGGCAATCACTGTTCCATAGGGAAAGGGGTAAACAGCTCACAGTGACCTGTGGGTCAGATTAAGTAAAATGATAGAAATGGCAGCATAGTTGCAATATCCCTCATTTCTCCCCTATCCCCGCAGCCTGTTTAAGTATATACACGTTTACGTGAACCACGAGAGCTTCACCCAGGTTCATCTGCCACACACCGGATGGCTCCTCTCCCCACATGTGGAAAGCATCCGTGTCTCCCAGTACGGAATGATGCCACCCACAACCGCCAGAGAAGTCGATCCTGGCGTCGCTTTGGGTTTTTTTTTGATTCATCATGTTGAATAAGGAGTTTCATCTGCAGTTGGGTAAGGGCACTTGAGCAAATGATCTTCAGTTGTAATTGAGCGTAACCAGTCTCACCAGTTCCTTTCTCTTCAACATCTGCATCTAAATCAGGTCAATTGCCAGTAAAAGGCTGATGTTACAGAAATTACCATTATTTTTTTCCAGGAATAACTGCCCTCTCAAATAGGGTTGCAATGTACCGAAGCACCACAAATTTAGACTGTTTCTTGGAGACCTCATAAGGGATAGCTGGGAGACCTTCCCACAGTCATTTAGTGTACAAATTTGTCCAAAAAGCCATTATGCTTGGGTGAAAGGAAACTTTTTAAAGGAATTAGGAGCATATATTAACTGTAGTGTTTTAAGGTCAGGCTTTTCACAGAAAAATCTTCTAGTGGAGATGTAGTAAATTCATCCCTTTATACACCAGTTTCGTAATTTGATCTGGTATTTTGAATTAAGGGTATACTTCAGTTCACTTTTTTTGGGGAAAATCTAAATAATACTACAAGATCTAAGTCTGGACCCTTTTACTTGGGTGGAATTTCCACGTCTGAGTGTGTCCAAGGTGGAATGCTGGGCCTGGATGTTCACCTCTGCAATACAGCTTACTCAGGCTAAGGAATGAATGGGGAAGTAATAACTGCTTTGTCGGGTACACCCACATTTTCAGACAGGATCCTTACTTAATGACAAGAAAAACTATTTTTAGGAGCAGTAGCATAAATTTCAAAGGTCGAGACAGAATAATAAATGAATTTATGTTTAATTCCTGTCAAATGTGGGAGTTCCATTTGACTGGTCCGTCTGCAGCAAGCATGTTTCCAAGTAAGGGAATACTGTTCCTTTCTCTAGATCCTCCTGTATTCCTATTAATGGATATTTCAAGGTGTCTCTAATTCCATCTTTTGCCTCCTCCTTTTACAATACGTGAACACAGCCTGAAGTTTATATCCTCTTCCTTGTGCAAGAGCCAGTATTTTGGCAGCATTGCTCCTCGTCTTCTAGACAGACCTTCTGCATTCAGTTTAGCACTTACTGACGCGTTCTTTGATTGCTCGCTTTAAGCAGAGGGGAAAAGAGAAGATGCAAAGAGGCCCTGTAACGAGACACTGAGGATCAAGTAGACTTTTCAAAAACTTTTGGCAGCCACACATTTCACACGAGACTCCGTGTTGCGCAATCATATGAAAAAAAACGGTGAGGCCGTGGCTCATGTGAAGCGATGTCATGTGTCACATCCATCCCACAGGCCACAGCTTCCCCATCCCTCGCCTCAACGTTGTGAAGTGTACGTTTAGCCTTACGTCTCTACGTCCCTACTCAGAGCGTTGACGTCTCCTCCTGCCCCTCGCCACCCCAGTCCCTGCCGTGAGTTGTTTCCATGGGCGGCAGGGACATTCCCACTGCCCGGGATGGGCTCAGGCTGCCATGACCCCCCCGGCATCCAGGACTGCGCCCCAGGGCCCCCACACGCCAGCCAGCGGACGGAGAGACCTGCCCGGAGCACCAGGATCCCCTTCCCCTCGGACCGCGAGAAGCGACTCACAGCACGCACAGGGCAAGCCCAGGGCAAGCCCAGGGCTGAGCAGACGGCCAGGAGGACCCCCATAGCATCCCCACTCACTCTTAAAACCAGAATTAAAAATTAAGACCAAGTCCTGCTCCTAGTTATTTCCTCAAATACACAAACTTTGCCTTTCTAATACTGATCTTTTTAGTCTTAAACAAGATTTAAAATGATTTAATGATTTTTTTCAGGAGTGTTATTTATATGCGTTAAAAGGAAGGCAGGTAAGTATGCGCAGAGCAGCAAGACTGATTCAGAGAAAGTGTGTTTCCATTTAAAAGAGAATAAACTGATTTCATGTAAACTACCAGAAAAACCACCCCACCCCTAGAGAAAACAGGCACACAAATACTTTACTCCTTTCATAAATAATGTATTTTATTGCATATGGCTATTAAGGAGAGCATCCATGATCAATACAGACTAAATACAATACACTACTCTAGTTCCATTTATTCTGGTCTCCAGCAGCATCACATTTATCCTTATATACAGCGTGTACATTGGAAGACACAGCAAGATAAGTTAAGTCTCTTGTCATATCACAATAGCAAGAAATATATTTAACATCTTGATATCCAGAAACAATACGTACCCAAAAAGAAAACACTGCTTAATAACTGTTAAGGTTATATAGCAAAAAATATTTTAAATTTAAGGTAAGTCAGGCAAAATGTACAAAGACCCAATATACATTGTGAAGTTTTAGCAAACATAACATTTATACATTTTGGTTCCATTCTGTAAACTAAATTAAGAATGTAAGTATTGCATATGCCTTTGTGAAATATACAGGATACAGAAGAATTTACTATATTGTCAAGTTTTTGTTTTGAAGTTGCTGTATGCATTTTAGCCATTTGTTTTAGTGGCATGATTTCTTAATTGGTACAGAGGGCTACTTCAAAATAGAAGCTCAAAACATTGAATTCAGCAGGTACCACACTCAGTGCTATGGGGAGGTTCAGACAGAAAATGTCAAAGGTATTTGTTTTTTTTAGTTCCAGGCTTGAACGAGCAGCATTTTAGAATGTCTCAGAACCACTTATAGTATTATTATTTAAAAAAAACCACCTTCAAACAGATAGATCAGATATTTAAATTGATTTTAGATCTAGTATTGTATTAGCCTATGCATTGCTGTGATTTAAGACCCCCAAAATTACACTGAAAAATAACCTGTGTCATGGAGTAGGGAAGGAATTGGTTTACATTCATCTTTGTCTCGTAATACAATCCTCAGTTCTAAAAATTCAGCACGTAAGCAGGAAGACCGCATTGCCATTCACTGTATGTGTAAGACATTGACTCTCGTCTTCCTCAGAAAAAAAAAAATCCCAAAAGATAATGCATCGTTAATAGTGAAGTACAGGTTCCACCTAGCACAATGATTTAAAAAAAGAAAAAAAGTCTCGTGTAACTCAAATAACTTAGTAATACTTACATGTCTATCAGAGCAGGCACTGGGGAGGTACCCTTAAAATGTATACGAACTCTTCAACAAATTTATCGAAGGAGAAACAAGGTGGCATGACGTTCCGCTAGTCTGGTGCGATAGTTGTACGTGACATTTGTGACGGCATCCGCCACATCACTCAGGATTTTGAGGCTACCGGAAATGTGATGCACAGGTAGCCTTGAAAAGAACTCAGGATAAGTGACTGCAATGGTTCTTCTTCCCTGTAATAATGCCTGCAGCTGCAATGGTGCTTTCCTGGTAAAAGGCAAATATCAGGACTTTCTAGATGGCGAGATAATACTGTGTTAATATTAGCGCTTAAATCTGCCCAATACCCATTATCATCCCTGCATTCCTAGCATGCCTACGTGGATTTTTGGTTACAAGAAACGCAGCTAAGAACAGAGTTAGCTGACAAAAGTGAGCTTGTAAATAGGAGAAAAGGCTTTTGCAATCTGAAGTACCTACATAAACACCTACATAGAGAGGATTAAACAAGTGTCTCAAAGGTACAGAGAGATACCCCCAATACAGTTTGATGTTTTTAACTCACGTTGCTTCAGTTACACATCTTGTATTTCTTAACTACTCTGAATCCTCTGTCCGAGTCCAATTCACAGAGTTTCATCCCATTTTAGACTTTTCAGTGCCCTGGTTAGGCTTTGTCTGAGAAGTAAACCCTGCGGCTAGTGATTCACTACCCAGCAGCAGCAGCTGTACGCGTTGCAAGTTCAGTAAGGCTGACGACCGTTCTTGAGAGAGACTCAGCATAGAGATAGAGGAGGTCCTGTCGTACACCAACACCGCAAATCCGGCTTTACTTTGAACTGAGGTAGTACTGTGGTAGGCTTGAAATTATGCCAGTAAATACCAGATCTTACTGCTTCAGCGGGTGTTACAGAATCCCCTAATATGACGAAGAATAAATACAGTTTGTCTTTGCAGAAAAAAGGAAATGAAGGCATTGGCCGTTAGTTAAAGAGGCCGGCAGAAAAGTTCCTACGATCTAAAGAGCATCTCCAACTTCTGTCGAATCAGCAGCAAAACGATTCCGTAGATGCCGTGGACAGGGAATGAGTTAGGCAGGTTGCTTTCCCTTCCTCCCAGATTTGTTGCACAGTTTAGCCCACAACAGTTAAGTAACTGTCCGGACCAACAATAACAACAACGACAAAAAGTAAACCGTAAGCAGCTTCAGTTACAAAAAAACCCAAACCCCAACAACAAGAAAACCAAACCAAAACAAAAAGGTGTATGCCGAGCAGCTTCTTTGAATGTTGTACTCTGTTGTTTGAGGTCATGGTGAGAAAACTAACTCCTTCACTCTGAAAAGAAAAATGAAAGAAAGTCAATGAAAGCTGCAAAAAAAAAAACCCCAAACATATCTATGTTTTAAACAACACAAAAAAATACCATAGAAAGATTATTCACAATGGGTTTTCATGGAAAACATGAGCCAAGTACAGAAAGAACCTTCTAATTTAGTTATTTGATTTACTAAGTAACTACTATTCCAGAAGTAAAATGTGGGTAGGTATGCAAATGGAAGGAATCTTCTCCAGATTACTGACTACAAAGCCGCTTTAAACAGTCAAGGTGAATTACGCAGTAAAACAGAAACTGATTACAAAATGACCCATCCTATTCTAAAGAACGCAGCTGACTTTTTGTGGTTTTTCCACTGCAAAGAATTAAAGGATAGTATGTGCCACTGCTATAAAGGCACATTATTATATCGGCTAACTCACAACATTAAGACGATTTGTTAATGTGGTCATGAAAAAAATCAAACTTTCCTTAGTATGTTGCTTATTGTGTAGATTTTTCCTGTTTGCTATGATATTTGGAAAGCAGCAATGCACAAACAGTAGTGATTAAACCACCGAGACTGTAAACTTCACATGACAAATCACTGACACCTTGTTTTGAAAGGTGCCGACTAAGTGGTAAATCCTAATACAATGTTAGGCTGCAACATTACCTTCACACTAAGTGCTATTAACAGTGTCTAGTTCATTTAACAGTTTATAGCAATCTTTTTTTTTTGTATGTTGTTATCCCCAAATTTAAAAGTTAGACGAAAATTTTAGTTTGAAGATGTATTACACAAGTTTTCCTAAAACATTAAGCTATTTGGAATGCTTGGGGAAACAACATTGTTACTTAGAAAAGTCTATAAAAGACATAACCCATTAATTTTGACCGTATTGACACAGGAAGTCAGTACTACTGTATATTTTTAATACCTTTGGGACCATAAAACCAAAGTAAATTATATATGAAACCTGGATGTCAAAGTAAGCATAGTGCTTATCTGTGCAAGTTTCAACCTATATAAGCTTCCGATAAACCAATACAAAGGCTTTTCCTTCAAGTCTACACAAAACCACAGGTTGTCACATCTTCGCATATATATGTAAGAATTGCTAAATTGCTATTGAATCTGTCAGAGCTAAGGTTTACTTAAGGAATTAGTCCTGCTGGAGTCAACTGGAGCTGCTGCATGATCAGATACTTACGATATTAGGATTTTATTTCATGACACAGCTCGAGATGGATTAATAGCTTGCCAAGACCAAAAGGAGAGCATCTCATTCCCCCCACCCGTTGCCATTTATTTGCCGCCAATCTTCTGACCAGAAGCTAAGTCGTATCTACCCATCCAGTCTTCAGAAAACGAGCCCTCCTTCTTTCAGCTGGGAGGGTGTTTCAAATTACGAACTTGAACTTGCTTATGATGCAGTCAAGGGAGCCCCAAAACTGCCATCACCATCTGGTAAGGCTGCACGGGAGAAGGGGCAGCAGGATGGATGGCTCTCAGAAGGGAGCAGAGATCCCTCATTTGAGGAAGAGCTGCCTAACAGACCACTTGGTTCTGACGTTTGTTTGGGGAAGCAGGATAAATGCATCATGTAGGCAAACAAGTGAGTGTTTAAAGATACCTGCTGACTCTGTGTTATTGCCTTCCTCCTCCAAATGGAAACCAACCTGACAACCAAATTTAGGTTCCCAAAAGTGGCCATGTGATAGCAAAAGCCAAATAAATGAGGAAAAAAAAAAATCAAAATAAATCATGTGTTTAGATAGGGCGATCAGAGGAAGATATTTGTGTACATGCAAAGAACACAAGGATGTTTCCAGAAGTATCTCAGCCGAGGGCAGTCACCAGGGAAGATTATTACCAACTGATTAAACCTGCCGCTGTTCTTACAGCACAACAGGTACTTTGCAGCCAGGATTAAACCGGAGCAGTTGAAGTGGCCGATGCTTCAAAGCATTTCCAAACTTGGTTCATAGGGTTTTGTAGGTGGTTGATGGGACGGTGGGCACAAGCCTAAGAGCCTATGGTGCAATAAACACATGACCAAATGAGTCTGTAAGGCTGACTTATAACTCAAATACTAACCCAAACATCGTCTTCAATAATGAAACTATTTCCTGACATCATTAAGCTTTGAATCAGGTTTCAAATAAGCTTTGAATCAAGAAGGGAAAAATAAGTACTGCCACCACTTGGTCCGCAGAAGAGCAACGTCAGCTTCAGAGGAAGCCTACTTGCAAGAAATAAGTTGCAAGTTCTATGCTAAAGTTAAAAAAAAAAACCCCAAACCAAAAACTAAAGCCCAAACCACATCAATATCATTGTTAATTTTTACTTCAGTCATTACTATCTTTTACTTATTTCAAGTCTCAGGTCAACATTCCACTTACACAGCAAGCCACACCAACGTACATTGCCTTTATCCAGGAACTAAACAAGGTTCCTACAGGACACAAATACATTCTTTAATAACCTCATTCCCCATGGACACACACAAATCGGAATATGTGTCAATACTGAAGTCTCCTCTTAGTTTTAGGCTTTATTAAGAAAAGCATCCATGATCACTGCTGAGTTTCCAAAACTAAAGTCACCTGATTTCACCAGTGCTTCCTGGGGAATAAATCAAATAATCAACACAAGTGCACAAATTGTGGGGAAACTACCAAATACTCAAAGACTTGTTAAATCTACTGCGACGAGAATACGATGGTGAGTCAATTAAAGAAGATCTAGCCTGCTTATTAACTTTCGAAGACAGCAAGCAACAAATAAAAATTTTCTTACTTCCTAAAACTAATTCTCATCTGCTAAGAAGCACGCAGACAGAAACAGCTCTTCCCGTGGCTCATGGCAAAACACGTTGCTGGTTCTTCACAACCAGTAAATTTATTCCACCGGCAGCGTGACTGCCAGAGCGGATTGGGCATCGGGCGCAGAACCCCCAGCTCCGCCATGGGCTTCTGCCCTGACCCCAGGCACATCACTCGTTGGCTTTGTCCCTTTGTCTCCCCTCCCCACACTGCCTGCAAAATCGATTAAGGCTCTGATCCCGCTGACTTAACTTTTCCTGGAAGAGCCATCCTGTTGATACAACCAAATCTGGAGGTCAACACCATGCCCACCTGCAGGCATCGGGCCAGCCCACGGGTCGACACAGCCCGAGGAACCAAGTCCCACCGGCACGGAGAGGCCTTTGGCCCCCTGATGCCCGGTCGGAGACGCAGGGCCCCGGCCGAGGCGGCTGGACGGCCAGAAAAGGCAGGCGGCCGCCCCACACCCGCCAAGCCACACCGTCCCGCCCGAGGGGCTGGCGGGCACCACACGGCAGCGGGGCCTTCCCTGCGGCCGCCACAGGCCGCGCCAGCCGGCGAGCGGAGCGGGGAGGCCGGGAAGGGACAGCGAGGGTCCTGGTGGCCGCTGACGCAGGCCGAGCCGGCACCGAGGGCGATGGGAGCGGGTCTGCGTCTGAGGGCTCCTTCACGGGAGGGCTGCGGGATGGACGCTCACGCCTCGCACGGTCACAGCTTCGGCCGAGCGGCCCAACGCCAGCGCAGCCTGCCCGGTCCCGGGATGCTACCGGGGAGGTGTGCGGCAGGAGCCACGTCCTGGCCTGGCTCTGACTCCTTCGGCAATTTCGTGAGTACTGTACTTCACATCAGGTAGAGAGGTAACCCCGCGGAAGGCAACAGGACAACTCATGTGCTGAGCCACAGCTCTCTCCACAAGTAATTCCACGGAATCTGGGCTCCGCTCGCACCACACGAAGCCGAGCTCGGCCGTCCTCATGGCAAAAGGTTTCTGTCAGAGCATCAACACCCGCCTCACCAACACTTCGCCGGAGAACGTAAAGTAGCTCTAACAAGTTTACCAAGCCCATGTATAATATCCATCCAAGGTAAGATCTTCCCACGTTTGATGGGGAAAACCAGTTAAACCATGAAATGAAAACGCCATGTTATTATTGTTTTTTGAAACAAGTCATGGTTGATCGTAATTGGAGACATGCTGCCCCAAGTAACTGGGCTCTTTTGGTGGGTTATTCCACTAAGAAACAGCACGTGGTGTCATTCAGATATGTCTCTGTTGTTTTATGAATTTAGAAAAGCAAGCATCGGGTCAACATAGATTCTTCATGACTGATAATAATAATAAAAAAAAAAAAAACACTGGATCTCTCTGAAGTAGTAAAGTAGGGATCTTGCAGCCACAGTTATCTATATTAAAGCAAGCTTTATAGTACTTTTGCCTCTTGTGTCAAATAGTAAAAATTGTAACATCTTGAACTGCATTAAGGTAACCATAGGGAAAGAGAAAACGCTAGATTATCTGGAAAAAGATGCTGCATGTTAGCACCCGTGAATACTTTTGTGTGTGTGTGTGTATCCCAGCATACACGAGAGGCTAAATGTTCATCTGATGGCATCGACAAATCCCCACAATTTATAATGAGTGTCAACTTTTATCCAAAGGTACTGAAAATCAAGGTAGTCTGTATTTAATACCATATATTTACATGACTAACACTTATTTTACCTGCAATCTTACACTAGAGTTTAAGCAGCTGAGTCTACAGTAGAAGTGCAGATGATGATAAGGGCTATGCTTAGTTGATTTCAGAATTTGATGTAATTCATGTCATTTTGTCAACGTTCTTATAGATATTGTAGTATGAATAACTAAACATTAAAATGTAATTATGTGGAAAATAAAGGATTAAACCTACAAATGTCATTATAATGAATTTATAGCTATAGTGCTGGTCCAGAAATACATTTCCCATATCAATTATAATAAAAATAGGCACTTCAAATTTAAAATTAAGAAACTAGACATGCTCATTTTTTCCAGGATTAATTTAATACAGTTGCTATCATATCTCTTAATTTCAGAGCTACAGCCACTGTGTACTATTAAACAAATTTGTATAGATGTGCTTTAATCCCATGATTAGGGATAAAATAAATTAAAAAAAAAAACACCTCAGCATAGTACTATCCGAAATTTGTCCAATTATTCTCTCCCTTCCAAGTTGGGTATAAAACCATTCAGAAACTTTACATGAAATTAAACAAAATCAACCTGCTTTCTCTGAGCAAACAAAACGCTAGAAAAAAACATTCAGTCCTTTTGTCCTTCTGTTGGGAGTTTGTGAGAGGGACAGAAAAGCACATGCAGAAGCAGATGTGGAAACTACATAGAAAATTTGCCACTGAAAAGATTAGTCTGTGGCAGCCGGCCAAAGAGCCACACGACAGTTCACATGCACGGGATTTAACCATCACGGAACAAGAAGTCACGTTCTTGGTTGATGACCATTATCATGCAGCTGGCACTGCCTCCCACCTTACAACCATCACAGCATTCCTTTTTCAGCACAGATTCAAAACCCAACACTGCAAACGTGGCCTCAATTAGGCGGTTGGCTTGATTTTCACAGCTCCTTCCACCACACTAAGGAGAGAGCACAGCTCTTCCCAGGAACAGACTGATGGCAACACGCAAACTCCAGTGACCCCACTTTGCATACAAAGCAAGGCTGGAAGTTTCTTAAGACACAGAATTTTTGCAAAACAACATGCTCACCTTCCAAGTGATGAAGGGCGAGGGAGGAAGGGATTAGTGACTAATACACTGAACTACCTACCAACCCCATCTTCAGAGACGCAACAAAACCAGCTGAATTGGGATATCTGCCGCTATGGCATACACTGGGCAATACCCAGTGCACACCTCTGCATCTCTGACCTACTCACTCTATGAGGAGCTAGTCATTCTAGCTCCTTATAATCAAAGAGAAGAAACAGGCACCTCTAAGCAACAATTCTCCTGCCCTATTTCAAGTTAGGCTCAGATGAGTAAGAGTTATGCAAGATCTCCAAGTCTGTGAGGTGTATGACTCGGTATTCATTTTAGGAGCAGAGACCATACCCTTTTACACACCTTTACAACTGCTGGGAAGTTTGCTCAGCTGGGAGGTCAGAGGCATATTTTTCCATCTTCTAATACATGGCAGTAGTCATTGACAAGGGCAACAAGGTCCCACAAGAAAGAAGAGCTCTTGGAAATAGAGCTTGATATTGTCACACAGCCGCTGACTGAAATGCCGTTGATGCTGGTGGACCTATTTCAGGCAGGTAACAGTGGGGGGAGTACGAGCAGACTTCTGGTTAGATCCACAAGCGAGAACCTGACTGCCGTTTGAGGTAGCAGTGGCCAACAGCAAAGTCCAAGCCTTTCCCTGAGCCCCTAGGTTACCTCCATCCACACGCTGGAGCTCACCATGTGAGAGTGCTCTCAAAGAGCTTAAAAGCATGCTTTTTCTCTCTCTCACTTGGGAGAAAAAGCAATCTTTTCCAGTGATTAAATTGAAGAATTATTCATATTAAAGATTTAAATATTCATGAGAACAGGGATAAGGACTCATGTAAGTTGTGGGAAGTCATGTTCACTCTCTCTTTCCATTACAGTGGGTATCTAATTATTCCATGAAAACAGCTTCAGTAAGAACGAACGAGAGCACTCTACCAAGGAATATTTGGCTACGATGCACTAGGGATGGGGAGGGGCAGGAAGAGGATTGAGATTTTCTTTCAGCCAGAAAGGTCCTGGGTGCCGGTCAGTCCTGGGTGACTGCTCTAGCCATGTAAACATTGTGGGCAGGGGCACAGAAATACTTCATCCAGGCCCTCTTTGAAAGACTGATCCCTGCCTCCATCACGGCCAAAAGGGCTTAGGCACCCAACGCCAAAAGAGGTTTCAGGCTTACAAAGTCTTCATGGAGACTGGAGCATTGCTCCATCCTAGAGGAAGACATTTGTCTTCCTTCTGCTAAAACACAAGGCTCTCCTCGACTTTCACAGTCAACTACCCGCCTGTTTTGCAAACCGACTTTCAGACTGCTTACCAAGGAGACCGAAATGCCCCTGGCGTTACGTACGTTCATTTACGCATCTAACCTGGCACCTAAACCCACTGGATGCTCATGCTCTAAACGCTGGGCTGGCTGCTGCCGCTTTTGGACCTTCAAGTTCAGAGATGCGGCCAGAGAGATGCCGGTTCTCGCAGCAGGGACGAGGGGAGTGAAGGGAGAGAAGCAGCAAGCAGGGAAGGGCTGAGAGGAACAACCTGGCACACGCGGGAGGGCAATCTTTTCCCTCCTGCTTTCTCTTGTTGTCACACCCTCACTTAAAACGCTGAGCATCTGGTAATAGGATAGAAAAAGATTTTAAAGGATGATTTTCAATTTCTGTCAATGCTTTTCTAGGAATCTTTTGTGTTCTCACTGTTGTCACAGTGTGAATCAGTCAGTAGTAAAGGAGTGAGGGAAAGATGAAGCTAGGCAAGAAGTTGCATACTCCACGTTCTGTGACGAGAAGATACCACCCTCCCCAAAACCATGTAGTGAAAGGAGCAATACCGTACAGAACAGCTGCACCGAAGCAGGCTAAAGGCTCCTCTAATCCAGTTTCTTCTCCCTGCCAGTGGGTCAAACCCAGCTCGTTTTTATAGTCTTGCTAAAGCAAGACTAGCATATGGAGAAACCTCCCCAGATTCCCATCTACCTTCTGGTGACTTACCTGTCAAGGACCTCCTGCACTTCACCTCCCTTCACGGAACCCTTCAGTACCCTCTAGCTTCACACATGAACTCCAGGCTGCAAGGAGAATGACTTCCTTCTGCTTATTCTGAACCTGCCACGCGTTATTAGCTTAATGCCCCAAATAGAGCTGAAGTCTTACTTCCCACGTACAGTTAAGACTCACAGTCCATCTATCATCACACGTTGTCCTTCTTTTACTCTATAGGTGGATAGACGCAGCAACAGAACCGCAGTTCCCCCGTATGGACGTTTCCTATCTACAACCTGAGAGCACAATAGAAATGCTGAAAACCATAGTGCCCAATCATTTCTATACAACCCTACAAAACCGGGATGGAAAGCCCTGTGCGGCTGGGGAACGCCTTCTGCAGGATTCCTGGGAGAAGAAAAACTATGCTATATGTTACCTGAAAAGGTTCCTCACACTTTGATGGGAAATCAGTCGCACCGTGTACGTGGACTGCGGTAGAGGGAGGGAAAAGAAATTCTCTGTGAGAAGAGAAAAAAAGCACGCACAGATGTACAGTGTTTCTCAAGAAAGGTCACTATTTTATTTTGGCCGTTTACTTCAAGTCTGCTCTTTAGGACAAAAGGAGAGGAGAAAAAGAGAGACTCTCTTTTTACGTAATTTCCTAATAGGTTCTCAATATTTGACAGAGATAGCTCCAACTTATTTTCATTTTAACCAAACCTTTCTCAGTAGGTTTACACAAAGAAGATTTTTTTCCCCTCTGGGTTTTTTTTTTTTTTTTTTTTTTTTTTTAGGTTTGTGCTGTTCAAGTTTGAAGAGCTTTTTTTCACGAGACCAGGTTGGGATCCTTTTCTCACACAGAAAGAAGAATGAGCTGATGCATTTTGGGTAGTATTGCTTAGAAAATGTAAGAACAGCTTACTTTCTCAATTTTGTATCTTTTGAAGTATCATTACTGAGTCATTAAACAGCAACATATTTCACTTCCGCTATTAATCTTGTTGCATATAATATTACCTCTGTTCTTTTAAAACTATGCCTTGTAGTTCAGAGTTGTTAATACACTAGCACATACCAGGTTAAGCCCTTAACCTTTTTGCTTTATTAATTCCACTTAAACAATAATTCAAGCTTCTATATACAAACATTTGGATTAAAAAAAAAAAGTTAAAATATTTCCATGAATAAGGCCAGAGTCTCCTTATTTTAAAGCCTTTTTTATTCTGTAAACTTTGGGGTTTTTATATTGCTGTTGTTAGAAACCTCTATTAATAGAGCCTATAGTTCCAGGCACCATATAAGCTCGTAGGCACAATATATTTTTCTACTAACCACAGTAAATTAACTGAATAGAATTGTGAGTATGATTTACCAAATGTATCGCTGCTGTTAGCAACACATAAAAGAACTCAAAAAAAACCCCAACCCAAACCAAAAAAACAACAACCACCCCCCTAAATTTGTGGAAAAAGCTACTACACCACCACCTTGTGAAAAGATGAACTCGAACTTCCCCACACCACCAGACCACTTACAAACTGTTGACGATGAGGGGGAGCTAATTCTAACGCACAGCCGTACCGGTTTGCCACGCAGTAGGGACGCGGCTCCCAGCTGCCGCTCAAGCCGTAACCAGCGGTTTTTCCTCCAAGCAGAGCGAGCTGCTCCTCCCCGCATCCCCCGAGAATGTTCCTTCTTCACCGCGTCGCCAGCACACCTCGGCACTTACTCTGCGCGCGGCACCAGCCACCGCCGGCTTCGGAATGCTGCGATGGACACGCCGCACAGCACAAAGATGGGAAACCACCTGTTTGCGGCGAATATTTTTTTTTTTTAAGCCTTAAAAGTATTTCTGCAGGAACGTTACGTCTGACTGTTTGAATTACAAGTTTAGCTTATCACTGGTCAGAACCCTTTGCAGATCTGTTTCTGCTCGGTAGAGTACTACTCCTTTCCCCCGGTGGCATCTGGTCCCACAGTTCAGACAGGGTATTTGGGAGACAGATTCTGCCCAGAACCGAGTGCCAAGTTTAAGCAAATGCTTTATAACACCTCCACAGAGAACGACCAGGACACCTCACCCTTTTCTCAGGTACGCAGTGGGATTATGATCCCCTCTGCAGATAAAGTTTATAAAAGTACTCCTAGCCAGCTCGCTAACGACCATGAGCTGAGCTCTCCTTAACTTCCTTGGGACTACAGGCTCGGAACCCACACCTGGCACAGCAGGTATGTCCGAAAGCCAGACTCACGCTCTTCGCAAGGTGCCCGCCCCATCCCTGCCCATTTCCACACTTCCGTCCGCTTCAGCCCCAACACTCATCGCTCCACAGCAACCCACTACGTCTCCTTGGGAGCAGCCACTCTAACGGAATCCCCCAGCAGACGCTTCCTACTACTCCTTCAATAAACAGACAAACGCCCTAGCAATCAAAGCAAGATAATGTCTCAAAGGACGTTATTTGCAGACTTCTTATTTGCAAACTGGATTGTGTTCTCACTTGCAACAAATGCATTTCTGAGCAATGCTAGAAAACATTTTAATGTTGCATTTTTAAAACAAACAGGGGCACCTGTAACTTCCTGTTCCAAATTTAATCCTGAGATGAACTGGCATTTCTTTCTGAAGCTGATATGGATTGCATTGCCTACAGAGGCTAGTTATTATGTTAAGACATGAAAGGAGAGGATATGCTTTTGTCACGCGGGCATCATAAATGTCATCCATGTATCACTCCTGGAGGGTAAGGGACACTCTGTCGGAAAGCATAGGCAAAAAGCTTAGTAAACTGTTTAGAAAAGTGATTTTGCTGGTTAAAATTTATCTTCTGAGAACACCAGTTTCAGAAAGCTCTTATGAAAGCTGGTCATAAAATAACTTGCGATAGCAGAAAGCATACAGAGTGACTACCTCCTCTTCCTCAGATAACACTTACATTCTCAAGCAAGAAACACAAATTGTACTGAATGAATGAGGTTGTTCCCACCCCCACTGGATGCGCCTTGAATCCTCCCCATCTAACAGTTTACTGCATTCATTAGCTCTGCAAGACCAAAGAGATGCTAAAGCTTCACTTTTCAGAAAGGCAGCTAAAGAAGGTGAATGCAAAATGCCAAGTTTTACCCACCCTAAGGAACAAGAATATCTCAGACATGCGATGAATCTCAGCTTAGGAAATGGCATTTATTTCATTGTTGTTCAGCCAGACCTGCAGTACAAAATATTACCTTCCCCAAGAAAAAACATAAGTTGTTAATATATCAGAAAATACTGTGCCGCCAGAGCACAGTGTGCTTTCACAGCACTTCCCTCTCAGCTTCAAAGAGACTTTTCAGAAAAGGACCAAAAAAATTAGCATCATTCATGTGCGATATTGCTAACACCAGACAGAGCAAGATGCACTTTCTTCTAGAATCTCAAGAGCTCTCAGTAAATATTTACATGAACAGAGCTGTACTCTACTCTTTCACCAGTTCTGTTTTCTCCTCCTCTCCCAAGTGCTCTCACACAGGTGGCTTTGTTTTGTTTCATTTTACGGCTCCCCGATTTGTTGCCAGTAAATATGTTTATAAGCAACCACTGACACTTAATTTGCTTAAAAAGGCTCAGCTGTACCTCACATAGCATTTTTGAAAAACACATTTTACTTACAGCCATTTACCTGACCACCTGAGTACATAACTGACACTGTCATCTTTCTGAAATTGTATTATGTTGCTGGGACTGTTTCTATAAAACAGATGAAACCCCGTCTTTGTCACTTAAGACACAATACGTAAGAGTTTGGCTCTACTCTACTCTAGTCCCACGATGCTCAGCAGAGAATTCCAATAGACTTCAGGGACGTTTTCCCGTGCATAAAGACCTGCGTGTGTTTTCTCCCGCTGCCAGCATCCCAGCTCTTTGAAGGTGCTCAGGACATCTCAAGCAGGTGTGACGAACGCCTCCGAACATCCCATTGAGGAGCTCCGGCCTCCGTGCCGCAGGTGAGACTTTAGAAAGCGAAGATGCTGTTCCAGAAGGAAGCTCCACGAAGAACGAAAAAGGAAAGATCACAGGCAACGCGTGTGAAGAAATACTTCGCAAAAACACCATTATTTCCCCCGAGGTGCCTGTGCCTTCAGAGCCCCAGCTCGTTCCCAAGCGCTAAGGAAGGGCCCAACCCTGCTGCCTATTTCACGTATTGTGGCTGAGCGGGACATATAGTGAAAAGCCTTCAGCCAACAGTGCAGCAGCTGCACAGCTAGAGAAAACACAAATCCCTTTTAATTTCACATTTACTGAACAAGTACAATACATCATCAACTAGCTGGAATACAGGCCAGGTCAGGCAGGAACACTTCGCTACGCCAGCTGATCCACATAGGAATATCCGTCTCATTTCAAGTCCTTCTGCTTAAAATAGACTCCATGCAGCAAGGTTGATTTCACAGCCCGCAGACCTCTGGAAGGTAGATGTTCCGTTCATGCCAAGGATATAGGCTCCCTCTATAGTCAGGGAAGACGGGCTGTGCCAATCTCCGGGTCTGGCTCTGACCAGCCTCTTCAATACCGGAGAGGCACCTGCATCCTTCCAGTCGCTGCCTATGGGAGCCAGGTCCTTATTTTAAGAGGACTGTTCCCATAGGCTCCTATTAAGGTGCAAATGGGGTGTCTACCGACCGGGCCAAACCTCTCGGTCTTACGTGAAGTGCACGAACACCGGCTAGACCAAAAAAACCACCATATACGTGGAAATCTAAAACATGGACATGGACCCTCAGGACACACTGGAGACAGCTGAGCTGGAATCTGCAACACGTAAAAAACCAACCAACCCAATAATAAGGCACTAATAAAAGGCACAACAATTTTGACAGTGTCCTCCACTTTGATGCCTCAGCCTCTCCAACTGCTGTCAAAAAAGTCTCTTACGTGGAGAAATAAAGGAAAAAAAAAAAGCCAAATGTGTTTGAGACAAGAGACCACAGACACTTTCCTATACAGCAGGAGTAAGACTTGGGCAAAGTCAATTAAACATTTCCATAAAACACATATAAAATAAACCCAACATGAACAGGCTGTAAAGGACTGGCTCCTCCACATCACAGCTTTCCAAATTACAGTCCACAGACTGCTTCATACTGCATCAGGGGTCCTTATTTCCAGTAGCTATTTTTAATTAAAGGACATTGAAAAAATTAATAGAAGTAATTAATTATTACTATTCTAGAAAGACATTATGTGGCCACAAATGGCCCCAAAAAGGGACCTAAGACAATCCATGAGAAAGAAGAGAAACGGTTCCAAGCCTCCCTATTCATATCTCGTCACTGCTATGAAAAATCTTGGAAAGCTCTGTCAAATTAATAACTGTCACATTACAGAAGCAGAGGAGAAGTTTAAGAAAGGTGCCACCATATACACCAAGACAAACACATACACCAGGAAAAAAAACCCTCCAGCAGCATCTGATCCAATGAAGAAATAGAATTTCAGCCCTGAAAGACAGATGGCAATGCTGCTCATTCCGACAGTTACAGTCACAGCCCCACTATGCCACATCCTGTACTAACGTGGGTACCGCTTATCTCCAGCGTTTCTCCTAAACTAAATCATGGAATTTGGACAAGAGTTTCCTGCTCCTGGATTAACTGACAATTAGCAAATATAATTCTTTTTAGCACAGAGCTTTTTTTTTTTTTTTAACTGACGAGATAACAGGCTTTTATGTATCAAATACACTTTATTCCCTTCTTCCAGGTAAGGTTTTGCTTTGTTTGTATCTGATGCAAATAACGAGTTAACATATTTTGAGATGTACCAAGATGTGAAATGCTTCTTTGACTACAGAAGCAAAATGGAGATCTTAATTCAGGTACACACACACACACACACAACCACAGCTACTCTAGTGAGTACGATAAAGCCACTTCACAGTCCAATAAAACAATGGTTTTACATGATAAAAAAATTTTATAAGATTGCAAAGAAGAAATTTAATATACAGTTTCAGTAACGGATTTATTTGTCTACTGTTTTGCCATCTTCAGCAGAACTTAAACAGAACTTTGCCTCCAGCGTGGAACGAAGAAGAGTAGGTTGCTCAGGTAGCCCATTACAAACGGTATGGGAAAATGCTTCAAAAAGACAAGCTAAAAATCAATGCCTGATAAAGGGGCTGGGATCTAAAGCAAACTCACAGGAAATACTGAGAACATCTTCAGAGTTAAGATACCTGACTAAGGACGAGATGTGTACACTTCATTCTGCTCAGGGCGGAGAGTCTGAAGTTGTCTTCTACACATCAACCCTCAAAAGAGCTCACTATTTCCCAGGTACATGTTCTAAAGTCCCAGCACCTTTCCCCCC
>JANZLQ010000060.1:620355-633536 GCA_026212715.1 Elanus axillaris
CCCCAAACTTTAGCACTCTGCTTCTCCTATGCTTAATTAAGGAAACAGAGCAAGCTGTACCACAACATTATGGAAATCATTAGTAAAAATCAATGCAACCATATTCTTTGACAAAGTAAAAATAAGTAGAATACAAGCCTGAGTCTACATGACCAAAAATATCATGTAAATAGCTCTCTGTACGTTATTTTTAAAATAGCATCTTTGAAATGTTACCACCTTGTAAAAGTGTCAACAGCCAATCTATGAGTACAAAGAAAACGGGGAATATCTCCTGAGGAGTGAGAGGAATAGAAAAAGTTGCAGTATTTTCTCTTACTATGACAACATAGCATCCACCTGGCCAGCGTGGCACATTAAAGCTTGCCATGTCCCTGACCGATGAAGCAGACACAAGTCTTGGGGAACAATTTCGTGCTCGTAGAAGACTCTCTAGATGACCTCTCGTGACAACTCCATCGAAGAGCAGCGTGGTACCTGAACATCCCATGTAGCTCATTCCCAGCACAGACCTGCCTGCGTTCAGGCACACCAGTGTGACTGTGCCCACTCAAGCTGCAAGACCGAAGTCTACCTTCTCCCACTTCCTAGCATAGTCAAGTATACGTTTCTTAAAATAAAAGTCCATCAGTTTATTTCCTGAAGGGCTGAATTCTAGTTCTACTAAAAATCAGTAACAAAAAAGTCCAGCTATTTCACTACTATGAAGTAGGTTCGGTTTTGGTTGTCTGTTGGTTGGTTTTTTTGGTTTGTTTTTTTTTTTTTTTTAAATAACAGATGGACTATCTCACATTACCAAATCTTACAAAGCTTTTAGTATACTGTCACTTGAACATTCATACTAACAGAAAAAAATTAAGAGACGACCTGGACTAGAAATCGCTTACAGTGCTGAAATACATTGGTGCCTTTGTATCTGGAAATCACCCTATTGGCTAACACTCAACAACAGAGTACTACCAATTTATTTATTTAGAACCCACGCAGTCTACTATTTATTTAAAAATACACCTGTTACAGTTAAAGGTAAAAGCTTATCATGACGGGATTTTCATGTGATATTTAAAGATTAAACCAGAACAGTGTAGTAAGTTACCTTTCTGTAGATACCCAAAAGAAAGCAGTATTATCCTAGCACTCACTGGTGCACGTCAGAACCTCTCGCTGGTATTTGTGAGAGTAACTGCTAGACTATTGGGATTATGAAGTTGTTAAGTACCAACCATTTTAAGTTTACGGCCAATTCTCTCAAGTATTCTGTGCCTCAGGATCGTATATATATGTGCTTATTCCTAATGCTCCTCCACAGAGTCTTTTCTCCATAACTATTGTTAAAGTCATGAGCACTAATTCTGGAACTTCACCACTGAGGGGAACTGATGTACCCTTGCATTAAGTTAGACAAGTCTGACTCCAAATCCAAACATAAATGTTCAAAGTTTTTATGCTAGATCAAAACTAATTAGTGGTAAATAATTTTATTATCGAGGGACTTTTTATAGTTCACAAACAACTTTAATATTAATCACCATCACAAATCTTTATCAACAGTTTCTGTACAAGATCGGTACAAACACGTAACTTTCTGTTATGTTAAAGAGACAGTACTATTATACTTGCGTGTCATCAATTTTGGCAGAAATAATTGCTCGGGACTGAAATCTGTCATAAAAGATGAATGTCTACCCCCCTGTAAACTTTTCCAAATGTTTACGTTGTAAAAATGAGGGATGTTACAACACAACCAAGTGCAACTGCCTTGCATAAGAATTTTACCTCCACCTCACAGATGCAAAGCTCGTAATTCCCTCACAAGAAGTCTTTTTTGGCTATCAGTGAAAATTTTGGTCAAGACACGTCACCTGACATTTAGTCTGCCTTTTAAAGTAAATTAAAACGACTCACTGGAGCTTCTGAAAAAACTCAGTATCAGAGAAACTGGGAAAAAGACTACAAGGAGAAAGTCACACCACAACTTCTCAATAGCTCGCGCCCTGGAGAGACCGCAGCAGTTGAAGCAGTCAACTCGGTGATGTAAAAGGGTTTTGCATTGACTAGAAAACTGATGGGGTTCGCATCCATTCATTAATTCCCCTCTTATTTCTTTCAAATAATGCCAAAACGTAGCATTAGCAGTTATTGCAAATAACGTTCTATAGCCTCAGTTATCTCCGTCAGTGAAGGCAGACTAAGCCAGCACACCATCATTATTTTCTTGTTCTTGAGTAACGGTTCAACCCTACTGTCTCCTACGTACGTAAGAGTTAAGCCTCACTCTCCCTGCAAAAGACTGTCAGACGTCTTGTTCAATCAATCTGATGACTTCTGGTCAGCAAAAGCCTAGATCCGAAGGGGGTGGGTGGGGTGGATAAAAAAAATCTTCCAAATTCTCATTCCATGCATTAGTTTGACAATGCTACCCAGTGTAATGAGGGGTTAAATTGGACAGGAGGACTGTCTTAAAAACTGTTTTTCAATAATATACTGCCTGGGGGGACACAACGCAAGAGGCAAATCTAAAACTGCTTAGATCTTATTTCATTGACATGATTTTCCCACTGCTACTGGAATGATTTATTGATTTCTCTTTGACTGAAGAGAAGCAAAGTCCTCTGCTTCAAGCAGCACGGACAGTGTTGCTCTCAGCCTACTTCGCAGTACCTGTGAAACACTCCTGGAAATTGAGACCCAATGGAACAACGAGTTTCATACCTCATGCTCATCGTCACGGCACGTATCAAACAGACTTTACTAAAGCATCACCCGGAAAAGCTTGGGAAATTCTCCACTGTGCTCTACTGTTTCTAAGAAACTTCTGCCGCTTCTGGTATCAGCAAGTTTGCTATTTTGGCGTCTCACTGAAGCCCCAGTGCCTCCATTTCTGACCCCTTCAAACAAAAACAAGCTGCTCAACAATGTCTAATCCGTGCGTCATGTAATCCTGCTTAATACTCTACAAACTCTGGGTAATATTTGGGTAGTTTTTAAATTTAGCAAAGAACATCCTGGCCTACTTCAAAGTTACCCTCGCCTTGGGTAGCGTCCCCTAGAAACATCGCCCACGCTTATTTCGAAGAAAAGCAAACACGCATCAACGCGCGAGAGGAATGAACAAAAGACAGAATAAGAGATCCCGGTCTAATGACATGATAAAAACATGCAATATTACAAATGGAATGACTGAAACAGGAACGCATCATGCAAGCACCAGCCACCCCACTCGAACAATTAGAGGGACATTCTGATTTTCTGACGCCGCTTTGGCCCCATTCACCAGCAGAAGACGGAGCCCCGTGCCAGCGCATCCCACCCCGTCCCAGCGCATCCCACCCCGCGCTTCCAGTGAGGGCAGGTTCTGCCGCAGAGGACCGCGGCACGGCCAGCTCAATCCCGCAAGCCTTCCTCCCGTCGACACCGAGCTCTTTACATAAAGTCGGCTATCGCTCCGCCGGAGAAACAGAAAATCCCTTCTTTGAGACGCTGTTCGCTTTCTGCAGCGTCATTATCTTAAAAGCGGCTCGCAGTGCAAACACTGCCAAAGAGGTCCAAATTAAATTCCACGGTAATTCTTCAGAACACCATTCTGACTCTCCTTCCCAAGATCTCTCAGACCCTCGCTGAAGGACAAAAATATGTTCCTATTTTGTTTAGGCTGTCAGGCAGACAGTCTCCAATCATTAGCCTCTTGTCAACAGCGATGCTGGGGTAGATTACCAGTGCGCAGCGCTTGTAATGGCAGGTGCATGGCCCTGGGGCTGCCATCTGCCAGGAAGGAAGCGTTCTCCTCTAGGATGCTGAAGAGATTGACAAATAATGTAAACAAAACACTGAATCCCTTCCTAATCTATGGAATCAAGCTATGGCATTACTCTTCTGCAATGTAGATGTTACTATCGGAGGTGGGGGCTTAGGTTGGGTGGGGTTTTTTCCCCTCTTAACTATTGCTGTGATTGATTTGCTGAGATAAAAGGCACACTCTAAAATAACTTCTCTTTAGCCGAGACAGGCAAATCTGGATTTGAAAACAAACAAAAAACCACCCTAGTATCAAAGATGTTTGTTTTGGAAAGTGTTTCCCCACTGTTCACTTGTAATGTACCTCTTCTCAGAGTGTGTTGCCCTTCACTGTGCAGAAGAACTGCATTTTTTTACTTACTATTTTTGATACACCTATACACAGTTTTGGGCCATCGTCACTGGTAAAAAAATTGAGAACATCTGTTCTGACATTTTTTTTCCAAAGTAAAAAAAAAAAAACCTGGACAGTAAGTAACAGAACTCTGAGTATTGTCTCTGGTCTTGTATATTCATTTGCAAAGGGATTTCTCATGATCAGACTGAACATCCTTCCTAAACAGTGCTAGTTTAGCAGCCCATTTTTCACCTCAGCTACCAAGCACCAGCACAGCTCCGTGCAAATGTGCACACACTTACCAGACTAGTTGCTGCGATCATACCCGTTCTTCAGCAAAGTTATTCCTTGCCGTCTAACCAGCCACACAAAGGAGATTACACACCACCCCCATCTTTGAGTGAGCCTCAAATGCTTCTGTAGGTGCTAGCGCTTTTAACGCTCCATGAAGTGTATTTTTAGGGGAGCCTCTGTAAAGATGTAAGCAATCTTTACATTGATTTCTCTGCGGTTTGGATCAGGCTTATAATACCTAAGCCTTAAAACCTTGCTTTAAATACAAACACTTACGACCCTACAACTAAGGGATTCATCCTACCTAAATTAGTGTGGAAACCGCAAATACAATCTAAACCAGTAATCCTGGTTTCCTCTATAGCTGACACGAGATGCAGGGGAAAATCCACGCTACTTTATAACTTGCATTTCAAAGAGGTGGTGGGAGCAGTCGCCCGCGCTGGCTCTGTTCACTGCTGCTGGTTCTTGAGAGCGCCTGATGGACTGACCGACCCAAGGTACCCACGTGCTGGGCAGCTAGAGGCAGCTGAGACAAACACGAACGTAAAAAAAAAAAAAAAAAAAACCAGGAGAAATTTTCCTTTGGAAAGGCTGCAGGAGGAAAACCAGCCTTTTCAACAAGAGGCAGCAAGGGGACCACTCAGCTGAACTTGGCTTTTCAAGGCTGCCACTCTTGACCCTCTGCATCTATATGCGCAAAAACTTTAAAAATAACTACGTGCCAGGCAACAGACACACAAGCAAAACATATCTGAATTCCGGGGTCACTACACCGTTTCCTAGAAACTCAAGGGATGCTACAGATTTCCACATATACATTGACAGCTTCTAAGCAATCACTGTAAGAAACTACAACAAAAACCGAAGAGTTGGGAAACCCTCATAACTGCACGCCCCGATTTATCACATCAGTTGCTATATGCACTTCAAATTACTGTTGCACACACTGCGGCAACACAACGTTCAAACTTCCACAAACTCTGCTGAAGCTATCACGACGGACAGACGACACACCTAGACACAAAGAGAAAACGTATGGATGACCAGTACAAAAGCAGACTACACCTCAACAAATTGGGAAAAAAAGACCCCAGATACAGGCATTTCTTTATGTGCTTATTACTTTAATAAGAAACATATTAACGGTGCTTTAGAGAAAATCTGACAGAAACAGAAAATACCTGGATGTACCTATGTTGCCCTTTAACTGCTGAATAGGGAGGAAAGTTTGACTACATACACTAACTCTAGCTTAATTCTCCTGTGGACACTTGCTGTGTTTCAACTTTTAAACCACTTCAGCATTCCGATATAATTAATGCTATTTAAAAATAATAGTAAATCAAGTGTAAAGAAACCCATGTTATTCTCTCCTTATTAAAAAAAAAAACCAACCAAACCACCACCACCATATAAAACACGTCCTAATGCTCTTTCTGTTCAAACATTCCTTTATCCATTTTACTTACAAGCGAACGTTAGTCTCTGTAGCTATCTTGAAAGAAATCAAGTAATCAGAAGCAATCATCAACCTAAGCATTTCCTCTGCCTTGAGCAATGACTGTACTGGTTCATTTTAGAACAAACCCACCATTCAACTTGGTCTATAACAATTTATCTTAAATGACTCCAAGTAACCATGACATTCTTTCTAGGAGCAGTATGGCTAAACATAATTTAAAGTATAAAGCAAAATAGAAGTCTAATAGGTGTTGCGCATTTTAATATTCTATCTGCCTGTAAAAAGCTGACATCCGTATAATCAACACAATTTAAAATATCAAAGGCTTCATTTAATCTCAGATAACCTCAGTTTACATTTTGTGTTTCACAAGTGGCACTGCTAGGTACAGACCTAACCATTTTCGTTTGGGCAGCTGTGACATTATTTTATATGATAAAAATCACCTAGTAATAATCACGTCAGATTTTTAATCCTAAGCATAAGAGGTTAAAAAAATATAAAAAACACACCTGTGTAAGGTTATTAAAAGTAGTTCAGTCCTTTCTGCTGTTAATTTTGATGTTCTCACAGAACTTAGCAGTGAGAGAAACTACTACAGCTAATTTAGTCAAAAACAGACTTTAGAAGAGGTATAGATTTATAACACCACATATAGTTCCTTTAATACTTTTAAGAAGTTTTTAAAATGAATACAAGTTTTGTTAAAGATACAATTAAACATTCTCATGCTGCTCTGAGAACCAAAACTTTATGGCACTTGGCATATTAGAGGGGGAAGGAAAAAAACCCTTAATAATATAATTCATTGTGCAAAGTAATCCCACAGAAAAAGGCAACAAGGCTTATTTCTTCAACTATCTAAAATGTCATTAGAAAGACACAGGAAGAGATTTCTTAAGATAGGCTTTTTATTGTTTAGGTGCAATCATAAAACCCTCACAAAAGTAAGAGCTAATTGACAAGGCGGGGGGGGGTTATTATTATCAAAAATCACCTTATTACGATCTTAACTAGATGCATTACAGATGATTTCTTTAAATAAATCAAGACAAAAGAAACTAACACAGGAGGAAAACCACCCTCAGGTGGTTTTTTTTTTTCTTTTCACCATTACACATAGTATCTGTTCCAATTTTAGAAAACTAGACCAACTACTAGAAACATTTACAAGTTACAGAGCATTTTGTTAATGGAAAAGAAAACAAAATTTAAGATAACCCACCCAAGTCTGGTGTTTTCAATTAAGCAAAATTCCTTATTACACACCCACTAAATTCAACAGGAATTTGACTTAAGAATTCCATGATTACAGACAAAGGGTAAAATCTTAACCCCCACCAAAATGGAGAGGAAACTCCCATTTGACTTCAGTAGAACTAAGGTCCACCACAGAGAGTCACATCGTTATTGGGTGTAATCTGTCATAAATACACTGGCATAAGTAATTTACACTATACGAGAGAAACGAGTGTAAACGTCTCCATAATGAAAACCACACACAGTTCATACGTTCTCAAGCAAAAAAAGCCGTCATAATTTAAGAACAAAGGCTAATTATCAGCAAGTAGCAAGTTTTAACCAACCAGTAACAGTATTATTTTATTTACACATCAGACGAAGGCAAGTGTTTCTCCAAGTCTTAAATATTTTGCACACTTTCAAAAAACAGTAAAACCAAAACGAACCAGTAACTTTGAGCCCCCTTTTAATTTTGCTGTTTCGACAGCAGCTGTGGATGCCCTCGCCTGGTCTTGCCACGACGGGGTAATAAAATGGACAGAGATCTCTGCAACCACAGCACTCCCTACAGCAGGGGCAAGTTACTGATAGCAGAGAGACAAGCTACACCTGAAAACCAGCCAGCTTTTGAACGACACAAGTAGTTTCGCTTAAAACACCCAGGCGAAAACACATCTACTGCCACAGACCATCACAAGCTGGTTTTTTACATGTATTTTACACAAATCGAAATATTAGTTTACTGGGAAGGTAATTACAAGGAGCTCAGCTGCATACCCTGCATCTCTGAGATTCTCCTGTTCTAAATATTAAATACGTGTGGATTCTCCATTGTCTTAAAATTGCTAGAAACCTCTCTTGGTTTTTGAAGAGGCTTTGAAGAAGTTAAGCTTCTCACCTTGCTTATACAGTTAAAAACAAAATTCGAAAAAAGTGCAAACAGCTAAGTAAACAATGCTGATCATACGTAAGCTATCTCTTATGCAAACCATTAATTTTTACAAAATTAGGTTCTCTCAAGTCTACCTGAATCACCACTGGGTTAAAATAATCTTGCTTATTATGCTCAAAATACAGTTTTCTTTAAATTGCCTAAGTGTTTCTCTGTAAAAACATGAAATTCTTACTTAGTAGGCTCCCACATCACAATGCTTGAAAGTCAAGCACGCCGGTGCAATACTTTTTCAACAGCGGCAGAGGTCCTCCCGCAAACAAACTTTGGTGTGAAGTCCCAGTGAAAACCAAAAGAGAAACTGGGAAACTTGCAGAAGTTAACGACCCGATTCCATTTACGCCGGTGAAGTCCTCTGTGACACACGCCTCCTTCCCCACGCTACTACGACTGCTCCCGCTTGCCTGCCGCAAGCGCCGTTATCCCGAAAACCCGATTTTGGTCCCTAGCCCTGCTCGCTGCGGAGGGACGGTGCAGGTGCGAGGTTTTTCCTTACCGCCCGGACCCGACACCGGCCACGTTCGTCCCAAGCCTCGTCACCGGCAGGCTGCACGCTCCCGGGGGAAGCGGGGAAGACGGCCAGCCTTGCCTCCTACGGCCAAGAGCAAGCCTCGGCCGGCTTCCCCGCACCGCTTCTCCATGGGGTCTGCGTTTAAAAGCTTACGGGAAAGAGGAAAAATAAATACGTGTGCAGATTAAATATCAGGGTAAGCCAAGCCTATAACCTCCCTTTGAGAAACGTGCCGCAGAAGTGAACCCCCTCCTCGGCACACGGCGATGCTCCCTGCCCTCTCCTTCTGTTTCCCGGATGGCAAGGGCAGCAGTCGGTTCTCCCTGCTTCTCCGACCAACCGGATCTTTCATTCCCGCTCTTCTCCTGGATGGCGACCGCGCTCCCGCCCACCCCCGGTTCTCTCGGTGCCCCCCACACTCCCCCCCTTGGGTTCGGCAGATGCTGTGGAAATGGCTCCTTCCCAACACGGGGCTCGGCTTGCAGCTGGGGCTGTAGGTGGCTCAAGAAAAACTCCTCGTTCCTGTGAAAAGCCGCTTTGCAGAGCGAGGGGCACGAACGTCTGTCGGCGCCCGGGACCGAGGCTGGACACAGAGAGGGGTAACCGCAGCACCCGCACCCCTCCAGGTCAAGCCACAGGGACCCCGAAAACCACCCCACAAAACTAAAAGCAAGAGAAAATAACGCCCTGCCCTCAGCCCTTCCCGTCATTCAGAATAAACATTCGTCCTTTCAAACTCCGACACTTCATTCGACCATCCTCTCGTCTTAATCAGGTTCAAAGCTTGCTCCGCACACGGCAGATCTCTCATCTTTTCCATCTTCCTGTACTTCCGAACAAAAGAGAAAGTATTTTCTTCTTCAAAATCAACTGGCTACTAAGGAAAAAGGAAAAAAACCCTGCAAGTGGCTCTTACAAACTGCCTGTTTGCTTGCTGCTGACGACCTCCATCACAGAAGCAATACCTACCAAGCAACTGCTTTTACGAGGTACGTCCTTCTACCCAGCTAGACCCATGGAACGCGCATTACAGCTATACGCGCATATGGGTTTAAAGTACTGCGTCTTGCGTACGTTCAACAGCAAAGAGAATCCCTGCGGTGTCTCATCATTCACTTTTCATCCCCGGCAGCCTGGCTGGTCTGCACCCCCCCAGCCGGCCCCCGCTTGGGTGCAAAGTCTCACTCCCTAAGGGGAGGCAGGCTGCTGTTTTGGGGTGGGGGTGCATTTCTTTGTTTTGCCTTTTTTTTTTTTTTTCTTTTAAAAACAGCGAAACCAGCATCTCAACAAAGGAACAGCTACACCATCGAGTCCCAAATTCTCTCTCACCCCAAGTTTCAGATTTCTTCGGTTTGCTTTTGTCTTTGAACACCCAGCATCTGCGATCCGTATAAAAAGCGAGGCAACCAACTGGTCATTCGGGCTGGGAGCGAGCCGCCAGCTGGAACACGGGTAGGGACCACCACAGGGCAGGCCTTGAAGTGAATGAAACGTGCGATACAACACCCAACAGCTCATGCCTATAGTGTCTTCTGGAAGGAATTTTTTTTTTTTTTTCCTAAATTCACATTCCATGCTCACCATGATTTAGTGTTAAACTTTTGCAAGAGGTATTTCAAAACCAAGATATTAAATTTATCCTTCCCATTTTAGTAGGATTGACCTTCCCAGCTAGAGAGCCAAGGATTTTTTTTTGTGTTTTTGTAATCTGTTGTCCTCAGTCCAACAACCCTGTTTTTTTACTCCCTCGTTTTACATTTTTAAATAGCATTTAGAAGCTGCATTAACATAAACTATTTTGGTCACATTTTCCAAAGGCTTTCCAAAATCTTACATAAGAAAACTCCGAAGTACAGCCCAAGCATAGCAACCGTGTAAACATCAGCTTCTATCGGGGGTACCCAGAAGCATCACGCTCACAATAACAGCACAGAAATTGAAACGCCAAGACATATCCTGAAACTGGCCTTTTTTCCCACGCAAAGCGCCAGCGAGTTCCTCCAGGACTGTTTATTCCAGGACGAGCTGGGGGAAGAGAGACCTCCGAGAAAGCGAGGAGGGACGGGGGCCCTGCCCCACACCACGCAACCCGCCGGCGAGGAACCAACACCAAGCACAAACGCGCGTGGCACAGGCACTCCCAGACGTAGCTACTCACCTTTCACGGCGCTGGCTCCTTTCAGGTTGTGGGACAGAAAGTCTATGCTGGCGTAGGCGCTCATCTCCACGCCGCCGTTCAGGACGTGCCTGGCTCTCGACCTGGCTCTGTCGCGGTTTGCCAGGCTCCCGCCGTCCACCACGTCGATGGCGATGTAGTTGAGGCCGTTCTGGAAGCCAGCCGAGGTCTCCCGGCACATGGGGCTGCTGCCCTGCTCCTCCTCCAGGCCTTCGCTTTTCCTGAGGGACACGTTCTCCACCGAGGCCGAGTTGTGCCGTTTGGGGTTGTGCGCGAAGGAGGGGGACACGGGGGTCACAGTGGTGGTGGAGGAGAAGGTTTCGGAGCTGTGCCTCCTGCGCCCCTGGGGATCTGCCCGGATGACCTTGGCCCCCCGGTTGGGGTCGGGAGGGGGGCTGGAGAGGATGAAAGCCTCCACCCCGGAGAGGGTGAGCCTCTTCACCCCGGCCGTGGGGCTGCCGACCCGGGCGCTTTCTGGCTTCTGAACGATGGGTTGGGGCGGGGTGGTGGCCATGCCGAAGGTCATCTCGGTGTAATCCCCGCCGTCGGACGGGCTGGACGAACAGCCCACCCCCACTGCCGCCTTCAGGTAGTGCCCCTCGGGCTGGCTGGTGCTGGAGGACGAGCCCGGCGAGAGCGCTTCCAGGGAACCCACCGAGACCGTGCCCGAGCGGGAGGGCGACCGCGACCCGAAGTCGATGTTCATGTAGTCGGAGAGAGGGGAGCGCCTCTGCCCCGTGCCCGAGCCCAGGGAGGAGGCCGGGCTGTCGGCGGGCAGCGAGGGGGGCGAATAGACGGCGGCATCCCCGAAGTCGATGTTGATGTACTCGCCGGGGCTCTTGGGCTCGGGCGGCAGAGGGTGCTCGTTCATGCTGGGCAGCACCGTCCGCAAGGTCTCCAGGGAGAGGCGGCTGGGCCGGGCCACCCGCTGGCACCGCTGGCTCAGGAAGCTCTCGGTCCGGCTGTGCCGCAGGGGCGAAGGCACCGCGTGGCTGGAAGGGACGAAGGTGCCGGCTCCGCACACCGCCTCCTCCGGGATCATCTTCCCCGGGGAGTTCATGAAGACGTACTGGTCGCTGTCCTTCGCCGGGCCCTGGCTCTTGTAGGAGCGGGGCAAGGAGCTGTAGGAATAGCAGCCGGGCTTGGGGGGCTCGCCGGGCCCGAAGAAGAAGTCCGGGGGGGTGAGGGAGGGAGCCTGGGGCCCGTGCTGGGGGTCCCGGGGGGACATATTGATGTAGTCGCCGCAGCTCAGCCTCCCGTCCGAGCTCTCCACGGAGAGCCGGGAGCCGCACCACATCCGCATGTACCCGCTGTCGTCCGGGGAGCTCTCCCCGGGCGAGCTGGTCTTGTAGCCGCTCCGATTCCCGGGGGACCCCCCCCCGGCCCGGGGCTGCAGGATCTGCTTGGGGGCCGACACGCTGGTGGGGCTCATGGGCACGTAGTCATCGCCGCCCCGGCCCCCGCGCCCCACGGCGGCGGCCACGCCGGGGGTCATGGGCATGTAGCCGTCGTCATCCCCGCCTCCTCCCGCTGCCGGCGGCCCCAGGTTGGTGCTGCTGCTGCCGGAGCTGCGGTGGGAGCCGATCTCGACGTCCCCGTAGTCCTCGGGGTAGGGGGTGTAGGTCACTTTGGGGGAAGCCCCGGCGGGGCCGGAGGGGAAGAGGCGGCCGGCGCTGCCGGCGAAGGAGGCGCGCATCAGCGTGTACTCGTCGAGGGAGGCGGAGGAGACCTGCGGCGGGGGGGGCCGCTGCCGGCACGGGGTGGTCAGGGAGTAGGTCCGCTTCCGATGGCCGCGGTCGGCCGCGGCGTCGGGGCAGGGCCGGTAGCAGAGGCGGCCGCTCGGGGGCCGCTCCATCGCCATGTAGCCGTAGAGGTCGGTGCCGCCGCCGCCGCCGCCGGCGGGGTCCCGCGCCGGGGGGGTGTCGGCCACCGACTCGGGGGTGTTGCTGCGGTTGCTGGCGGTGGAGGAGGAGGAGAAGGGCCGCAGGTCGCCGCCCGGGCTGGAGCCGTACTCGTCGAAGGACATGAAGCCGGCGTCGCTGGGGGAGCCGGAGACGGAGGCGCTGCCGCTGGACGGGCGCTGCGGGGGGTGCGGCGGGGGGGCCGCCTCGGAGCCCAGGCCGCTGCTGGAGGAGAGGCTGACGGGGCTGGCGGCGGAGGGGGGCGAGTGGGAGGCGGGCATGGACGCGGAGCGGCTGCCCTGCAGGCCGCCGCCGGCCAGCACCGGCAGCAGCTTCCCCGCCGGCCGGCCGCCCCCAAGCGTGTGCGAGCGGCTGAGGGGGGTCCGCACGGGGCCCGGGCTCATGGGGCTGCCGGCCGCCGAGCCCACCAGGCAGCCGTCGCCCTCGCTGGCCGTCCGCACCCGGCACGGCGTGCCCTTGCTGCCGGCGCCGGCGGCGAGGCTGTCGG